>CM035420.1:2200638-2223138 GCA_020310875.1 Ceratopteris richardii | reverse complement strand
ACATGTGAAGCATTGAAAGATGCGAAAGAGAAAAGACTTGTAATTGATATTGACAAGCGATTGTGCGACTATAGAACACATTTACCCTTAGCTGCCAATTGGGGAAAGGGAGGGATGCAGAAGCTGTATGAAAACCTTTCTGAGTCTTCGAAATCTGCTTCTGCTGTTAAACTAGAATATGTTGATAGTGACTCTGATTCCGAACAAACAAGGGAAACGAGGAACTACTCAATTGAAGCTTTGATAAAGGCGAGAGATGATATTATGCAGAAAACTGCGTGGAACTCTCCTGTTGATCAATTCTCGATATATTCGCATATTGCGAATGTTGAAGAGAAAAGAAAGAGGGATGATGAGCAAGATACAAATGATTCAGGTAGACGAATGACTAGAAGTAAGATGAGAGATGAGCCGAAGCCTAAGAAAGTTCAGTTTGAACAAGGCGAAAGTTCTAAAACAGATGAGGAGCGAAGAAAAGAAATTAGGGAGGGTAAACAACCTGTGTTTAGTGAGCCAATTCAAACATCAGACAAAGTAGAGCAAATTCGTAGAACTGAAACAAAACCTGAAGAGAAACCAGAAAAGAAACCAAAACGAGTACCGAAAGCTATTCTTATTTCTGAACTTGAACAAAAAGTTGATTCGAAAGAAATATTGTATGACATCTTATTAAAAAGTGCAGTAACAATGACTTTAGAACAAATCTTCTCAATAGCAAAAATTGAATTTAAGGAAAATTTTATTAAACTTATTAAAAGGAAGAGATTCCCTCTGTCACAAGAGGTAGAGATGCAAGATGTTACCGATGTAACTCACTTGATCCATGAATCTCTTTCTTTAGACTCAGAAGATGAAGAAGATAATACCTGTAATGTGAACAAAAATTTCTTAGGGCCGATTGTACCAGATGACGAAACAAAAAACTCAGAGAGTGATTTTAGAAAAAGTTTTTGGGCGAGAGGCACACCGGAGATTAAAGTTAACTTAGGAGATCAGAAGATATCATATTCTGCTTTAGCCCTAATTGACTCTGGGTCTAAAATCAATGTGATTTCGAAAGGATTATATGATAAGTTTAAATGGCCTATTGATAAAAATCACGGCTGGATAATGCGAACCGCGGACAATGGTTGTGGATCACTCCTAGGAGCATGTGCCAACATACCTCTAATGATAGGTGGAATCTCTGAGACATTCCACTTTTTCATTCAGGACAACTGCTCTTATGAAATTATCTTAGGTCAACCATTTATATGTGAAGCCAGAATGGAGACTAAAGTAATAGATGACGGCTCAGCATATGCAAGAATTAGATCTAAAGATGATCTACAATCGCTCCAAGTTATGATAGTCAGCCCAAACCATGTACGAAATAGGGAGCAAATTAGGAAGACGCCCATCACTTCTCATGAAAAGATACGCGAAGATCATATGCCTCTTCGAGAGTTTGGAACTTATTATGATCAAAATTTTGCCTAGATGCCACTGTTGAGCGAGACAACGGTGGTTCTTGGTTTGATGTCTCGCACCCATCTGTAGATACTTTAGATAGTTTTTCTTTGTATTTCCCTTCATCATATTTGCAATTCAGTCATTACAAACAAATTCCTAAAAAAATTATAAAACATTATGAAAAATTTTATAAAGAGAAAGGATTCATTTCATCTGATGAACACATTGAAACCGTAATTGAAACTTTATCTTCAAACTCATCGATTGAAGAACTTCAAAATATTTTGCATGAAAAAGAAAATTTTAGATTTGTACTTTTAAATTCTATTGAAGAATATGATTTGATTATTAAATTTGTCATGAGTAATGAAAAGGAAGCAAAAGTAAATACAAAATACAAAACCGTTGATAAAAAAATTAAACCGATTGCCCAATCATTACCACGAGAGAGTGAAGAGAAGTTTAGGAAAGTTACCAATGATCCTTATTTAAGAGAGCGCACAAATATAGGTCATACTTTCACAGAAGAAACTTTAAAGCTAATCAAGATAGGAAATGATGAAAATTTTTTGTTACCCGAGGAACGTGAACTATTTCAAAGAGTGATTAGAAAGCATGGAAAGGCATTTTCTTTATATTCCCATGAGATAGGTTGTGCAGACCCAAAAATTGTACCACCAATGATCATCTTTACAGTGCCTCACATTCCATGGAATCTTCGACCCATACCTGTTCCGAAAGCCCATTTACCAGAGTTAATGCGGCTTCTTAAGGAAAAGATTCACATGCGAATTTTAGAGCCATCGTCTGCACCCTACTCAAATAGGTGGTTTACTGTTCCAAAGAAAAATGGCAAGTTACGGTTCATTCAAGATTTACAACCTGTTAACAAGGTTACTATTAGGAATGTAGGTATTGGGCCCATTGTAGGAGAATTCGCTGAAGCCTTCGCTGGTCATGCCATTTACTCAATGGGAGACTTGTATTCTAGCTACGATCAATTTCAGCTTGCTATTGAAAGTAGAGACATTACGACCATGAAAACTCCTTTATGCTTAGTTCGCATGTGCACTTTGCGGCAAGGAGCTACTAATTCAGTAGCGCATATGATGAACACCATGAATTCAGTATTACATGACTTCATTCCTAATATAGCCATGCCATTTATTGATGACATTCCTATTAAAGGATGTATTGAGAATGCGAAAGATGAAACTTTAGATTCCTTTGGCTGTAGGAAGTTTGTAGTAGATCATATCTCTGACTGTGAAAGGATTTTCCAGAGATTTGAAGAGGTTGGTCTCACATTCACCATTGAGAAATCTGTTTTTGGTGTCAATGAGGTACTTATAGTTGGGCATTTATGTGGACATTACGGTCGGAGGCCATATCCACCTAAAGTCGACGCTATAAACAAGATTTCTGAAACCTGTAGTAATATTAGTGAGGTAAGACGATTCCTTGGTGCTTGTGTGTTTTATGCCATCTGGATCCCACACTATGCACATGTTGCAAACTGTCTTTATGCTTTACTAAGGAAGAATCGAAAGTTTCTTTGGACTGAAGAACACTCAAAAGCTATGAAAAAGTTAAAGAAATTACTTCTTGAAGCTCCTATTTTAAAGCGAGTAGATTAAACTGATCAAAAGCCTATCATTATAACTGTTGATACGAGCCCTATAGGAATAGGATGGGTTATTGGTCAGGACGATGAACAGGGCAATAGGTATGCTGTGAGATTTGGAGCAAAGATTTTACACGATATGCAAAGAAATTATCCGCAAATTAAACGAGAACTATGGGATTTAGTCACGGCATTAAAATCCGATAAAGAATATTTTATAGGTGCAAATGTAATAGTTGAGACAGATTGTCTACCTCTGATTGGAATGATTACAAACTGTTCATCACCCGACATTGCCATGCTTAGATGGATTTCATACATCAAGTTTATAAATCCTGTTTTGATACATATTGCAGGTAAATCTAATCCTGTGGCTGATATGCTTTCTCGAGCTAGATTTGATAATGAGGAAGAAACAAAATTAGAAATAAATGCAATTAATTATGATTCTAAAGCATACGCATATGAACAATTTAATATTGAAGAATACGAAGGAGAGTGGCAGGATATTGGAAAGTATTTAAGTACTTTGGTTAGGGCACCTTCATGGTCTTCAAATAGATTTCGGAATATTAGGAAAAGAGCTTACAACTTTTTTCTGAAAGAAGGTTTAATTTGGAGACATGCTAGGGGAAAAATTAGATTGCCACAACGAGTACTAGGTACTAAGGATCTTCAGTTACAAGTCATGAAGAGTATGCATGATACTTTATGGGTAGGACATAAAGGTTTTGTAGCTACGTATGAAAAAATTAGAGAAGGATACTGGTGGCCAGGGATTTATGTTACTGTTAAAAATTATGTGAATTCATGTGACGTATGTCATATTCATTCCTCAGTCAAACATAGGGATCCGTTGCATCCTACCTATCCACCATGCATCCATTATAAATGGGTTATAGACTTAGTTACCATGCCCAAAGGTATCAATAAGATGAGATTTATAGTCTTGGCACGTGAAGATCTTACGAATCATGTAGAAGGCCGAGCTTTAAGATCTAAGACAACCTTGAATGTATGCAAATTTCTTCTTGAGGATGTCATTTCACGATTTGGTTATGTAGAAAAGATAGTGGCTGATAGGGGAGAGTTAGATGCGCAGGAGGCTAGAGAATTCTTTGCTAGGCATGGAATTCGCTTAGCCCTTACTACTGCTTACAACCCTGAAGCTAATGGGAAGATTGAGCGAGGGCATTCTCCTATTATTAAAGCAATTTCCAAAGCTTGTAATGGAGAAATTAAGAATTGGCCAACTTATCTACCATTTGCGTTGTGGGCTGATAGAATGACCTGCACTAGAACAACGGGGTATATGCCGGCATAGTTGATGTATTGCCAGAAACCGATATTCCCTGTGCATACACAAATTGTTACTTGGACTACTTTATCATGGGAAGATAATCTGTCGACAGAAGATTTATTAGCTCTGCGAATCCAGCAGTTAGAGCAAGGGAATGAACGTTTAGAAGAGGCTATAGTTAAACTAAAAGATTCTCGACTAAAAAATAAGAAGTATTTTGATAAATCACATAGGTTAAGGCCAAAGCCGGTTCAAGTTAATGATTGGGTTTTACTGTATGATAGTACGTTTTATTCTCAGTATGATGCACGTAGGAAACTCAAAAGACGTTGGTTTGGACCTTATGTGGTAGTCAAAAGCTATGATAATGGAACGTATGCCTTATGCGAATTAGATGGCACGCCTCTTAAAAACTTAATTGCTGGCAAAAGAATTAAATTATTTAAACAAAGAAATGTATGAAGTAATGTTTGATGATGAGCATGATTAATTATGTATGAATGAATTTCTTTAGTGTGGGTTTCTTTTGCAGGAAAACCAAGAGAAGATTTGAATATGAAATTTAATAATTTTGCGTGTCTAGCTGTTGCTGGTTGAGTTCTAACAGGTCTTTGAAGAACAAATTAAGATGCATAAAGATGAGCAGATTGAAGATGAAGCAGATTGAAGATAAAATTGATTTTAGGTCGTATTTTTGTTTGTCTTAAAATTTTGTTTTACGTATTTTATTTGCATTCATATAAAACTAATTGATAAAATCTGGAATGAAGAATATTAATTTATAAAGGACTCTATTTAACCATATTAGGAAAATAGACATAATTTATATTTCTACATTTATAGATTAAGTGAGATTTGTTAAAAATAGAAGGATTTGTAGTTCATTTAGATAATGAAAGTAGTTGTATATATGTAGGAGCATATTGTTGCATGATACATGTCTGTGAAAACCTAGATCTTTCTTGTCCATGCAGCTAGATCCTTAGCTCGGATTAAGGGGTTAAGCCTTTCCCCTTTAAAACAAAAAAGTAGCGAAAAAAAAAAAAGAATATTGACATGGAAGTTATACCTTCTTCCACCCCAAAAAGGTATTTACATTTATTATCGATATGAAGTTTACATCATATTTATATGAAGAGAACTAGTTGTGAAAAAACACATCTAGCGATTAAAATTGGGTATACTAGGCGGCTGTCTGTCCAAGTAGATTTAGTAGATTTCTTTGGCATGCTTGATTATTCATATGTGAATGCATATATATGACGAAACCTGCATTTGAATGAATGAAAATGAATTCTATTTTATAATCTTTACATAGTTTATAAATGGATGAAATGTAAATTAATGTTTGTTGACTGAACAGGTTACTAGTTTACCTTTATACTTTAATATGTTTTCATTGCCAGATATAATTTAAATAAACTTCATGTGCATGTTGAAAAGATTAAAAATTGGATAATTTAAAATATGTTTATAAAAGAATTTGATGCTGTTCTATGATTTAATTTCAGGATAATCATTGAACATGCTGCTTCCCTTAATATGCAAGTTGGCCCATCGAGGACGATGTGCAGGTTTGGTGGCGGTGGATGTCGGGAAGATTTACATCTTCCAGTTGATGACCAGAGAAAATGAAAACAACTTAATTGGTGAATTCTAAACCTCTTTTTCACTGTTGAACAATTGTTCTGGATTGAATTAACTACTTTTGAAGTGTTTGCAGGTACAAGAAATGATGAAGAAAATATGTTCAAATTAGGGTTTATCCTAATTACTCAATTAATGAGTATTTCATATTTATACATGCTTGATTCATGGGTATTTAACCCTAGGGTTTTCTAAGTTCATATGATTTTATGTCAATTAGGTTCATCTGAAGGGTCTCAAAAGATTCTAATGGGTTCATGTTAGGGTTTACAAGGGATCAGAAAGATTTTAATGGGTTATCAATGATTTCCAAAGGATTTTAATAGGGTTTTGATGGGTTTTAAGTAGGTTTTCTAGGGTTTTAGAATGTTTTAAGGATTAAAATAATAATATTTAAGGAAATTAATCTATAACTAAACATTGGTTCAATAACAAAAATTAAAATATGGTTTAATTAACTATTTAATCATGTATGTGCATTTAATACTAAGGTTCTAATTAATTAAAATCTTAACCTAAGCTTAAATTAATTGATTTATTTAAATAAGAAATGTAGGTTAATTAGATTAAAATGATTAATTAAATGGATAAATAACTAGTGGTCTATATGAGTACTAGGAAAAAGAATGGTTTATAGAAGATGTGTAACTAAAGTGATTGAAAGAGTGGTTGGAATAAATGATGCAATTAAAGGAAGCTAAAGAGAAACTTTAAATGAATGGTGTATATAAAAATGGTTAAAAGAATGGAGTAAGTGAGTTGTGTAAATAAAGTCAATTTAAAGTGTGGTGAAAGTAAGAAGATTAAAGTGTGGTTGTAGATTAAAAGTTAAAACCAAAAGAGTGGATTAGGAAGGACTTGTGTATGTATTTAAATGTGTGTTGAGCTCAAGTTTCTCCTCATGTTTTTTTGCAGGTACTGTCTCCTGCTCTTTACTTTCTTCTGTTTTTCCTTCTTTCTCATTGGACCCTCCTCGTGCTCGAGATATTGAGCTGTCATGTCCTGTTGTGTACGATGATCTTGATATGCCCCATGCTGCTGCATGAATGATTGTCCGGCCGGAAGCATGACCATGCTGTTGGCAGCAGTCAAGGAACCGAAGGAGCCACCAGACGAAGAGAGTTAGAGCGAAGGGACAGCATAGGCAGACATGGCAGTCAAAGAAGATCTGGCAAATAGGCCAATAATTTGCCTCATGAAGAAGTAAGTATGAGCATCCACGCAAATCTAGCACTTAGGCAACCCTTTAACTTTTCAAAAACCCTTACACCAATTGAAAGTGATTCTCATCACTAAACACCATTGTAAATACCATTTCATATTTTTGTAGCTCCATTTTGTGCAAGCCAAGGAGTCCTTGAGCTTGAGGAGCTTTAGAAGTATCTACCTGCCAATTTTCGTAATTTTTGGATCTCGTTTGAGCCCTCAAATAAGCCCTGGAACCTAATTTTTAACTAGGCCAGACCTAACCGGACACTAGGTCTGGACAGGGCCAAAACCTAGTCAAAAACTATAAAAAGAGCTAGAGAGCTCATTTTTGAGGTTAGATTGTAATAGAAACAAACTTGTAAGAGCTTCTTGAAAAGTAATCTAAGAACTCCATTGATTCTCACTCTTTGTCTTGCCGTGTGTGCGCGTGTGTGTGTATGTGTGTGCATGTTTGTGTGCTTCTCACTCACGCACTTGTGCCGCCACTTGATCGAGGTCTTCATACCATCCTCACGTCTTCCCGGATTGACATTAAAGGAGGTGCTACTCATCATTGAGCTACACCAAATTTTGGCGTCGTTGCCGGGGATCGAGCTTTGAGGACGAGCGTGTGATGGTAAGACGTAGAGTTGACGCGTTGGAGTTGTAGGTAATTTCTTTATTTTTCCTATTTTTCTCCTTCTTATCTCACCACCATCATCACCATCATCATCATCACCATCTTCCACCTCCATCTCCATCATCGCGAAAATTTTAGTTTTTTGAGTATATCACCATATCCACCTCATTTCCCTCATTTCACTTGTGAGAGAGAGCGAGAGAGCGAAATTGCGTGTGCTGTTTTTGCATGTTTCTTGAGCTGTCTTGCAGGTACAGGTCACATCATCGTCCCCAGCACTCTGCGCAGGTACGGATTTCGAAGTAACTGTCTGTGTGTCGTCGACTTCTATCAATCGCGACCGACTGAAAAAACGCTCAAATCACCAAAAAAAGTGCAAAACCATGATCTACAGGCCTAGAGCTTCCCAAAGATGTGTTTAGTTTTTTGAAGTTCCTCAGATTTCTGTCAATCGCGATCGCTCTGTCAATCGCGACCGACAAACCACGACGGACAGATCTGTCAATCAGGATCGACACGTCAATCGCAATCGACAGCCCACGACGGCTCTGTCAATCGCGACCGACAGAGTCAACGACCGATTGACCACGACCGACTGACCATATGCGTGACACGTGTCAATCGCGATCGAGTCATCAATCGCGATCGACCCATCAATCGTGATCGACTGAGTCAACGACTGTTTGACCACGACTGATTGACTTTTCGTAACCCCTATCAATCGCGACTGACCAGTCAATCGCGACTGACCGCCACGACGGACGTGTCAATCGCGATCGACACGTCGATCGCGACTGACCTGTCAATCGCGACCGATAGACTTTGCGAACACATTAGAAGGGCAATTTAGGTCAAATTTTTAAGGTAAAAATAGTGGTCTAAATTTTGGCCAAGTGTGGGACAAACATTGGGGTGTAGCATTGCATTACGAGGGCACGACCCAAGTAACTCTAGAATTCCTGTTTGCCTGTTAACCTAGCTCAATCCTGTTTTAGCCCCAAAACCCTGAACCGGCATAACTTTCTCATACGAAATCCGTTTGCGGTGATTTTTGTTTTGTTGGAAAGCTCACAGGGAGTACAACAAAAATATCGACTGGTTATAGTTAAATTAAGATCAGGAAGATTTTCTAGGGTATTTTGAAGTTGACCATACCCAGGGGGAGCAAAGTTCAGGGATCTCTAGAGTTGTGTCCAAAAAGTCATAGTGTAAATTGGTGAAGTGTTACATGAATGAAAGTGATTGGTTCTGTCATTTGAATTTAAGTCTTGAGCTAACAGTGGGCCATTTACAGGTCCTTTGAGAGCAGCGAAGGGCACACAAGGCAAGAGTAAGTGTAGGCTTGGGAATACGCGTCATGGGCACACCAGGGCAACAATACAAAGAAAGGAACTCAAGGTTGGAAAACCCGCAACACCCTCTGTCAATTCTTAGTGTAGGCTAAGTGCGGATAGTGTTAGAAGTAATTCCAGGCAACGATAGGCACGAGATAAATCAAAGACTATCTAAGAAAATCAAGTGCAAGTTAAGAGATAACCTGTGTGCGTATGAACGACAACTTTAAAGGAAAAGAACCTAACGTGAAAACGAACAAACTAAAGTGCAAAATTAAACTCAAGTATTCCTGACAACGTGATATCAGACAAGAGTATAAACACGATAATCAACATAAAAAGAACCAAGTGACCGATACAAAAGGACTCAGAAACGTGGTTGTACCTGGAAAAATTGGGCAAATCAGTTAGGCATATGAACCTTAGATCAGGACGACACCTAGTAAGAGAGAGACAAAGCCTTAGGTCTTCAGAGGCTAGTGTCAATCACACTGCAAGGTCTTGGGCCCAGCAGTTGAGTCACCACTCGTATACCCTAGCTCTGAGACCAGTGAGTCAGAGATGTCTCTAGGCATGGACAGACCTACGGGCAGTTCAGGAGTGCCTTACTTGTACAGGGTAGAAGGCCCTTACAAAACGCAGTTGGAATACCTTAGGACCAACCGATTAGGTGCTAGCATCTATGAGGACGGCCTAGGAAGATCTGTGGTACAGATTAAGAACCCTGACCAATCCATAGGACTAGAGCACCCAGCAGTCAAGTTTGAAAACGGTGCATACCTGGACAAAGAAGGAACCATATACGTAGTCACCAGTCACCCAGACAGGACAGATGAATTTGGGAATGTAATCTCAGAGGCGGACTTAGGGGACTTAGAGCAAGGAAACATGGGTGGGGAACCTAGAACCCCCCGAGGCAAATCTGTTCTCACTAGGATTATCACACCTGAGTGGGTTCCCCAAGACAACAAGAGCATAGAAAGAAATGTGGATGGATTCCCTCTGCCGAGACCTAGAGAGCACACAAGAACTTTGAGACCGACCCAGCTCGTTAAGTCCATGAAGAATTACTTTGATGGCACAGGAGATCCATATGATCATGTGGCGGAGTTCAAGCAAGTCTTGAGAGCTGAACAAGTGGAGGATCTATTCACGGAGTACAATGCCTTCGGTCTAACCCTTAGGAACACAGCCCTTACATGGTTTCAGCCATTGGATGAGCGACAATTCAGGTGTATAGACCAACTCCTAGAAGCTTTCATTGTAGAGTTCTCTAAGAGTGGAATAAGACACAATACCTCTTCTTTGATTCACAGCTTCAAACAGACTCCCCAAGAGACTGTAAGGTTGGCAGGAAGAAGATTTAGACAATATCTTGAAAGGTGCCCTGTTTCGGAGCTACCCACATCTGCCAAACAAGTAGCCTTATTCCTTGATGGATTGCTGAGTACTAAATTGAGATCCTATGTGTATCTGAAGGACCCTAGGACTATAGAAGAGTGTGTACGCATGTGCATTGACATTGAAGATAACCTAGGGGAAGAACTAGAGCTTTCCAAAATCTACAAAGATTCAGATAGTGCATCTAGTCACTCTTCCACGCAATCCACATCAATTGAGGAACTCGCAGAGAAAGTAGCTCAGAAATTAGGTGTAGCTAGCAAACAAATCCCAAGGTTTGCCCCTGTGAAAAGGTGCTATACTTGTGGTGGTGACCATATGGCAAACGTGTGTCCCATTATGGCTCAACCCCAGGTAAATCCAAATAGCCAATATTGCACCATAGAACGAAGGTACACCAATCATACCGCACAAGATTGCCCCTACAATAAGCAAACAGTTAGGCAGCCCTACCCTCAGCCATACCCTCAGCAAGGAAGATACCAGAACCCGTACCCTCCACAGCCATATGGCCGGCCACAGCAACCTTATCAGCAACCCTATCAAAACCAGCAAAGGCCTCAGCCAGTGCTAGCTCAACAACCACCTGCCCCAGCTAATGTGATTCCGGTAAAGTATGTTGTTGCAGAAGAAAACCTGAATAGAGCTATAGTCCCTGTAACACCCTTGGTTTCTGAAAGTGACCCGAGTGACCATAGTTTTGATTCTACATATGTTGATAGTCCCCAGGCGTACTACATGCAGTCTCTAGAGCATGGTGAGTCCTATTACAGCGAAGAGCCAAATGAACCTAGTTGGGAGTCAGATTATACAAATGTCATGTATACAAACCCCAACCCTAGACCCCAACCTAGGCAGGTACGACCACCATTTCCTAGAGGACCATGCTACCGATGTCAGGGAGATCACTTCATTCGTGATTGTCCCTTACCTCCACCTACACAAACTCAGTGCGTGACGATCCAAGGCTTTTGCCAAGATTGTGGAAAAGAGCATCTCTTACGAGATTGCCCAAAGAACCCCAATAATATGCCAAAAATCACTCCTATCAATGTGATTGGGTTGGTTGTAGATTCCTCAGGGAGTGTCACTTCCACTGCACCAGTACAGGTAGTCACTAGAGCTCAGGCATTGCAGCAAAACCAAGAGGTAAACCAGGATAAGAACCCAGAGGCTAGTGAAACCGAGAGCATAACAAAGAAAAGGACTAGAGCGTGGAAAGATAGAAGGGAAAGAATGAAGAGGCGATGGGCAAAGAAGATGAGTGAACTTGAGGAAAGCATAAGAGAAACCAAAGCTAGGATAACTGAACTCACATCTCAAACTCCCTCTCACACTACCCCACCACCACCATTCCCATCTCCATCCGACCCACCACCTTCCAACCCGCCTCATACGACTCCACCACCCCCTAGAGTAGGATCAGTCCTAGCAGATCCCACTCCCGAGGACCTAAACATGATGCTTAAAGCATATCAGGCCAGGATCCAAGAAGGGCCAACCATAACCGATCATGAAAAATGCTACCCTAGAGCCGAGCTAGAGCTTGAACGAACTAAAATTTGTGCTAAGATGGTGGAATTGGCTCAAGCCATGTTCGAAGCTAGCCGCCTCTTTAACATCTCTAGCTCCGCTAAGACGCAGTTACATTTTGATGGAATGCTAGAAAGAATAGAGAGGCTAATTGCACAATCAGAAAAGGAACCTGCCCCTCAAAGAAAGGACAGGGCAAGAGAACGGATAAGCCAGCCTCTTCAGGAAGCCCATGTGCCTCCTCAAGAAGCTTATCTTCCCCCCCAAAAGGCAGATGAACCCCTCTCGAAAGCTTACGTACCTCCACAGGTTGCCTACATTCCTTCTCAGGGAGCGTATGAGCCTGTTTGGAAAGTAATAGAATAAGCAATCCTCCCCAGGAAGCTTGTGCTCCAGGCATCTATGAGAACGAGGAGAGAGCCAACGACAGAATAAGCCCTCCCTCCCAGGTTGCTTATGTGCCTAATTCTACGGAGCCAGACACTTCTTCTTCTATGAATCGGTTTGCACCAGACTTCCTACGAGAGATTCAAGAAGACAAATGGGATAACGAAAGTGAAGTCGCCCCTCCCTTTGAACTTGTGGATGATGCACACGACCAATTCCCACAAGACATCCCATCTATTTACGGGGAACATGAGAGTACTCAGTCTCACGAGAGATTGGACTTTGAGTCTAATTCCATACAGAAGCTACCCCACTTCACAGGCCCATGGGAAGCAAAGTCCACGTGTATGAGAGCACCCACAGTCATGGTAAGGAACGACGACTCAGTCATACCTAGGAACTCGGAGGTAGTAAAGAACACCGGGGTGCAGCGCGATCTCACTTTGGAAGAACTGCCTAAGGATAGATCAAAAGTGAGGAAATATGTAGCCAGTCAAGTAACTGAAGTTGCAAAACCACGTTCCCGGGTAGGATCCCATAGGACAGTGCCAGAAATTCCATTGGATAAGATAGGAGATATGTGTGAAGGTGAAGAAGGGAACACCTATCTTCCCATCACCTACCAGGAGTACACCACCAAGGCAATTTTGGACTCAGGTGCAGGAGTTGCAATTGCCACTACTTCCTTATGGAAGCGTTGGGGCAAGCCGGCACTCAGGCCAACAAGAATGAAATTGCAGATGGCCGATGGTCACATAGAGAGACCCCTAGGATTGCTAGAAGGAATAACTCTCACCACTTGTGGTGTCGAGTTTGAGCATACATTTGCTATATGTGACTTCAGCAAAAATCATGCCTATGAGATGATTTTGGGAAGACCATTTATGAGACAGTTGCAAGTGGTACAGGACTGGGGAACCAATTCTTTGTACCTGCAACACTTAGGTGTTACAACCAAAGTCAATCTCAAGGATTATTCTCATAGAGATATCCCTCCTATCCAATGGAATCCCATCCATAGAGCCAAAGATGATACAGAATCGGTGCATTCCATAGGGTCAGGATCCTCATGGATGCATGAAGACACTCACTTATGGATGTGCAAAGTAGCAGTAGAGGAAGAGAAGAGAGAAAAGGCTAGAGAAATAGGTGCAAACGAAACTCATAGACCCATTCAAGACCCAGCCTATGCACCTGTAGTCTTTCCTGATGAGGAATTTGAACCCCATGGCTGGGCAAAAATTTTAGCAACCATGGACGTAGCCATCAATGAAGAACAATGGACACCTCACTGTGATGAGGATGGCTATGACATTTCAGTCTTCTCCATAGAGCCAATCATGGGAGAAGCAGTTCTAGAAGAATGCGAACCTAGCCCTGATGCATTTGAGGATGCAAGTGACTCCGATCTCGAGTCTATCATTATGGACCCACCATTTGCATCAGATGAAGAATACTTCCATGAAATAGAATTTCAACCCCAGAGGCATGGAGAGATTACAAATGATGTAAGATTAACAACACACGTGACTCCGAAGGAAGAAGGAAAGAAACGAAAGAAGAGAGAAGTCTCACCAGAAGAGGAAGAATCTTTGTTTGAGGTCCCAGAAAATTTCAAGAAGTACGAGATAGACGACAGGAGAGTCATGATAAGAATGCCTAAACGAGAGGCACAATCAGGAGAGGCCTATGATAACAAAGAAACTACCAAGAAAATCGTAGTGGCCCTAGAAGAAGGAGAGGAGAGATGTACGTACATAGGTCATGACCTAACAGAGGAAGAAGAGCATGCGTTAATTGCCTTGCTAAGAGAATACAGAGATGTATTCGCTTGGAGTTACAAGGATTTGAAAGGTGTTGATCCCGACATATGCTCACACACCATTCCCATGACTTCAGATGCCAAACCCTCTAAGCAAAAGCCCTATACATATAACGATAATTACGCTGCTAAGATCAAAGAGGAGATAGATAGACTGGTTGAAGCTGGATTTATCTATGAAATTGAGCACACTGAATGGGTATCCCCCATCGTTGTGGTGCCCAAGAAAAATGGAAAGCTGCGCGTATGCATTAACTTGAAGAAGGTCAATGCAGCCACAATTCGAGATAACTATCCGCTTCCCATCACAGAACATCTCTTAGAAAGAGTGACAGGCAAGGAAGTGTACAGCTTCCTTGATGGATTTTCGGGCTACAATCAAGTAGCCATAGCTCCAGAGGATCAACATAAGACGGCATTTTCCACAGAATGGGGCATTTTTGCCTTTAGAGTAATGCCATTTGGGCTTACCAACGCACCAGCTACCTTCCAGAGACTAATGTGCCATGTATTTAAAGAGTTCCTGAGGAAAAACTTAGAAGTCTATGTCGATGATCTTTGTGCTCATTCCAACATTAGACAAACCCATATCCCTGAACTCAGACAAATCTTTGACAAATGTAGAGAATATCAAGTCTGCCTGAACCCAGAAAAATGTGTTTTCATGGTCAGGCAAGGCAAGATCTTAGGACACATAGTGTCCAAGAATGGCATATCTACTAATGAAGAGAAAGTGAGAGCTATAGCAGAGCTACCTAGGCCAAAAAATGTCAAGGAAGTACAAGCTTTCATGGGGCATTGTGGTTATTACCGACGATTTATACACATGTATGATGTCATTGCAAAGCCCATGTACGGACTTCTGACTAACTTTGAGTGGACGGATGAATGTGAGAATTCCTTCCAGGAGCTTAAACGAAGATTATGTTCAGCACCAATCTTCACCACACCAGATTGGAATAAGCCATTCCATGTTCATGTGGATGCATCCAATTATGCTATTGGATGTGTGCTTGCTCAACCTACTGGTGAAGGTAATATGGATCTTCCAATTGCCTATGCCAGTAGACAGTTGAATGTGGCTGAACGGAATTACACCACTACAGAACGAGAAGGATTAGGCATGGTATATGCAGTTAAGAAATTTAGACACTATTTGCTTGCAAATAAGTTTAAATTTTTTACTGATCATCAAGCTTTGCTATACCTCGTAAACAAGCCATGCAATACAGGAAGATTAGTGAGATGGTTTCTCTTGCTAATGGAATATGATTTTGAGGTTGTGGTAAGAAAAGGTAGGACTCATTTAAGAGCAGATCATCTCTCTAGGCTCACATCGGGAGAAGCCCCACAAGGAGTATCGGATGATCTTCCTGATGCTTACCTATTTAATTTGGAAGTGGTGCCACAGTGGGCTAAGCCAATGGTACCAGTGTTGACATACGGGCCTAACCATCCAGTAGTAAACACACGGAATAGAGAGGTTGTTAAAGCCCAAAAGTACCACATCATGGCAGGAAGCATGTACAAGCACACAGATCAAGGGATCTTGGCTTGTTGCGTAGAAGAGGATGAGTACGCTAAATGGTTGCAATTAGCACATGTAGGTGCGTTGGAGCAACACTACTCAAAGCAACGAACTTTACATACCCTAAAGAGATTCGGAGTGCATTGGCCGACTATGGAAGCGGATGTCCAAAAGTTGTGCAAAGAATGCCCAATCTGCTGCACTAAACCACCTGTGGAACACGCCACTCTTTATCAAGTATCCATTGTGCCAGATTGGAGCGAACCTCTAGTATCCTTCCTGAGGACAAACACATTCCCTCCAGACATGACTCTGGCTAGGAAAAGGAGTTTAGAACAAGAAGCCCTGGATTACTCACTCATTGGTGATAATTTATATAAGCGTGGTAAAGATGGTTACCTGAGGCTATGTGTCCATGAAAGTGAATATCTTAAGATCTTGGAAACTGCTCACCAAGGTGTAGCAGGAGGACACTTTGGACCGGATCGGGTGATGAAGGCAATACTATTTGCGGGCTTCTGGTGGCCTACCCTTCACATGGATGCACATACCTATGTGAAACGGTGTGATGTCTGTCAGAGGACTCAATATCCTATACGCAAAGATGAGATGCCACTGAAACCTATGATGGGTGGACGTGCGTTCTCTAAGTGGGGAATAGACTTCGTCGGTCCTATTAATCCCCCAGCTAAGGGTTCTCATGCAGAATACATCATTGTTGCAACAGACTATCTAACTAAGTGGGTAGAGGTAAAAGCTACGACAAAGAATGACGCTCAGACAACTGCTAAATTATTGTTTGAGAATGTATTCACAAGATATGGGCTACCTATAGAGCTGGTAAGTGATAGAGGCACTCATTTCTTGAACGAAGTGATTGAAAATCTACTCCAAGAATTCTTGGTGATACACAAGAAGTCTGCCCCCTATCACCCTCAAGCTAATGGACAAGCTGAGAGCACTAATAAGATCTTATGCAATGTACTGACGAAATTAGTGAACACTAAACGCTCTGATTGGGACAAACAGCTACACCACGCTGTTTGGGCATATCGAGTTGCCTACAAAACGGTACTCCAAGCCACCCCCTTTCAGATGGTATTTGGCCAAAACGCTGTGCTACCTTTGGACTTCTTGATTCCTACATTGAGAGTAGCACAAGAGCACGAATGGACACGTCATGAGCTCTCCTCGAGGATCTTTGACCTTGAACAATTAGGAGAAACAAGACTGAGAGCAGCTGCAGGAATCTATGCAGCTAAGAAGAGGCAGAAGGCATACTTTGATGCCCATGTGAAGGATAAAGGCTTGAAAGCAGGAGATCTAGTCTTAGTCTATACACTGAAACAACACACGAGGAAGCTAGAAAAGAGAGGCTACGGACCTATGATCATCAATAGGATCTCCACGAGTGGAGCAGTACAACTGGCCACATTAGAGGGTGATGTTCTCCCTAACTATATTAGCGGTTGCAGAGTCAAGTTGTATCAGGAACCCCTCACGGAGGAAATGCTCAACCGTCTCAACACTGCTAAGAAACGCAAAGAGGAAGAAAAGCGAATTCGAGAAGAAGCTCAAGCGGAAGCTTTAGAACGCATCAGAAGGATGAAATTACGAAGGCAAGGTAGAGATCAGCTTAGAACAAATGACTATGCAGATCAAGGATACCATATGGCAATGTGTGAAGTTGCAGGAACAAGCTCGCATAGGATAATTGATCGACGTCCTTTCATAACCCTAGATATAGGACAAGGAAAGAGTGCAAGGACCGTGAGAGCCTTGATTGACTCAGGTGCAGCCACTAGTGCTGTTAAATTGTCTTACTGTCAAGAGTTGCAGTTAACTGTCAATCCTGTGGAAGCATATCTCATAGGATTGGGAGGCGTGGAAACCCCTTGCATGGGCGAGGTGGAACTTCCCCTCTACATTCATGATGAGGCAATGACAGCTAAAGTAGTAGTGTGTCAAGACGAGGATCTCACTGAACCCCTTGTCTTGGGTCAAGACTGGATCTATGACCAAGCAGTCAACTTAAACCTAAGAAGTGGACTTCTTCAGGTATGGGTCAATCATAGTCGAATTACAGTAGAGTTAGATAATGGAGCACTCAAGGAACTAGGAAAGGCACAGACTCCTGGTCCCTCCAGGGGTGGACATGAAGTTGACCATGCTGTTCTTGTCCAAAACTATGTGTTGCAGAGGAATGATATTCTCAAAAAAGGAGTCAGGGATGCAACGGAACTCCCTTCTTTTCCAAAGGCTAGAAGGAGGCAGCAACCAAAGGTGGATCAAAGGCAGAAGAACCAGAGTACTACCTATGCAGGAAATCAAAAGTACCTGCGCAGCAAAATATCTCAGCAAGTAAACCAAGTATGGGTGCGGAAAGGCGAACACCCGGTTGCACTCAAGCCAACCACACGGGCAAAGCCTCTTATTAGTAACCAACAACACGACACTAATAAGAAGTCTTTCAGAAATTCTTCTGCTAACGTGAAATCTATTTGGGTGCCCAAGAAGTCGATGAAGGCTAGCCCACAATCAAGACACATTTGGGTGCCTAAGGCTTGCTTGCGGGCGCAAATAGCTACGCCGAAGCCACAACCTATACAGCGTAACCCATTCACCCGCACAGCCAGCATTCACTCGTTTTCAACACTCAAGAACACACAAAGGCCCATGAGCACGAACATAATCGCTTGTAAATGGGTCCCTAAAAGGCCTCATTTTCAAGCCGATACACCTATAAAGCTCTCTAGAGCCTCTACGAAACCAAGAACAAGATCCATCCACTCCATTTGGCAGCCTAAAACCTGTAATAAACCCCCCGACCCCAATTTGTAACTTCATCCCCACTTACTAACTGCATTAGTCTCCTAGGACTACCCACGAACTAACTACACACACTGTCTTCGTGCACTTACTAACCACTAACTCACCATCTACCTCATGTTAATGTTGTAATGGGGACAACAACGGATTTACTCTGTCCATTACGATGTTAACACGTGGTTCTATATTCTCACAGAACCAACCAGCAAACAGGGCCATGGCAGAAGCAGGTGCAAGTTCTCAAGCCGGATCCGGTGCCCAGATTGTGGACATAGAAACACTCCTCCTCGAGCCACATCTCACCGCAAGGCCGCAAGAACTTCAAGCCGTGCATGTGCTCCCCATTCAGGATCCTCCTCAAGGGCACACTTCTCAAGTAGGTAAGCATGCGCATTGGTTCAGTGATGTCGATGGACCATTGGGCGATGGAACCTATTTCTGGGAAGCAGAATTGGAATTTAATGGCAAATGGGGTCGATACCACTTTTTCACGCGCGAGTTTGAAAGCTATCAAAACGCCGAAGTCATGCGATCAATTTGGATCAAAGCGGGTGTGGACAGTTATTTCAGGGCCCACTTACCAAAGCCGGATTTCTTACGATGCTCATATCTTATCAGTACCATCACACCAAGCAGGGCCAAAGGAGGCGACAGCACCTTTGTGTTGCCATCACTGCTGCCGGGTCATGAGCTTAAAAGATTCAAGTTGACCCTCAATCTGGTAAGAGAAGCATTGGGTATGTATCGCATGCACATCCCCACAGAAAAGGAAACAATGGTTCCAGGTCGAATGAAACACAAAGATCTTAATAAGCTGAAGGATATGGTAGCGATGACACCTACCATTGCGCTTCACCTGCGGACCATCATGCAACATTTTGCTTTCCCCGCCCAGGAAAGATTCACAATGCCCCCAAAGAAAATTTGGTTCAGCTTGTATCTACCAGAAACAGAAAGCCTTCCCATCAATGTGCCACACTGGATCATAGATCAGATCCACCTAGCCCATCAGAGGTGGAACAAGAAGCAGAAAAATGTGCTTCATGGATGTTGCGCTCTAACAAAAATAATCTACCGATGTCTGGCCTATGATATGCCTATTCAGCGGGCACTCATATGGCCCCGTGCCCAGGAATTCCAAAGAAGACTATCAGTAGCAGGTCCCCCATCAAAGAAGATGAGGGGGGGAGTGCAACTACCCTGTGCTCAACCAAGGGGAGCCACCACTACACCAGAAATTACCCCTCCCCAGACACGACACATTAGGCCATTCACAATCCGGCTACCAAGACCAAGCACAGAGGGGCCTAATCTGGTATTTCCACCCGTCCCGTCAGATTTGGAATTTCCACAGGGTTTTACCCTAAATGATCTCACGGATGAAGAAGTAGCCCGATTGATCTATGATTCTAATCTCGAGACGGAAGCAGAACAAGCTCAGGAACCACAACCCCAGACAACAACAGCAGCCCCACCCGATCAGAAGTGGTAGAAGTCGACGTCGAGGAACAAGAGACAGAACAAGAAGAAGGAGCCTACGAGGAACAAGAATATGACGAGCTTTCCGAGCTGGCCAGTGCCCCTGCGTATTCGGCACAAATCAAAAGACTATACCGAACCATGCAACTAGTTCAAGAATAGCATAAGATGTCACTGGAATCGGGCAAGAAACTCATGAACCAGTTGCTAGCTGAGGAAGGTGTGGACGAGATGTTCATTGAGTCCATAAACCTTCATGCCGACGCAGTAGGATTGGATGAGGCCATCCATGAGGCAATGGCCTACATTCACAGATTTGAGAAGAGGGTTCCCGTTCGTCCCAGGAGGTCCGGGAAACAAATTCATATCAATGTATTAGCACCAGGAGAGACAACGCAAGCAGACGAACATCAGGAAGCACCACTGTCACCACCATCCCCACCTCGCACTACACAATTCACCCCACCACATGACACTAGCACCACCACGTCCACTACCACCACCATTGTCATGGGTATCCCACTCTCTCCGGGAATCCACTTCGGGGGAGTCACCATGCCCACTTTCACCACTCTTTTCACTGACGTCACATCCACTCCACCCACGATCCCCATCTACACTGTCACTCAAACAATTGACACTATGGAAACATCTCTTGCCACAGCACCGCTCCCTCCCCCCATGCCACCTTCATCTCCCATACCCCCTCCACCCACATCTCCACTTGCATCCACATCATCCACAACTCCCTTTCCCGCCCCCATTCCACCTGCATCTTCACCCCTCCCAGCATTATTTAATGTAAATAGCATATTTTTAGCATTAAATCAATGTGTATATCAGCTCCAGAATGAATACAGAGCTCTGGACGGCCGGTATCAACAACTGACAACACACCACCAGAACTTACAAAGGCAATTTCACATCCTACAAGAGGAAAATGCAGAGGTGAATCAACGCTATACAACGCTTGAGCAGGCTCACCAAACACTATTGGAGACACCACAACCATCGATAGAATCAGGTGTAAAACAACTAGAAGCTTTGCTCGAAGTATACCAGGCCGATAACCTGCGAGTCAGACGCAACTTGGCGCTACTACGGAAACATATGGCCACAGCACTGGAGGAGAACAAAAGACTGCAAAAACAAAATGAAGAGAATCTAGAAGCGGCAATGGAGGGCTCCCCTCACGAGATAGATCCAGAGCAGTTCAAAGCAGTCCCAACGGAGACGATGAAAACCATTTTGGAAAGCTATGCAGATCTCCTGGAAGCCCATGATGACTTGGAAAGACAGCGTGACACGCTTCAGAGTAGGCTTAAGGAACAGGAAGAACAACCGAAGAGTGTCCCATCAACCTCCACCTCAGACGAAGTAAAGGCCTTAACTGAGCAGGTAGCAGAATTACAAAAGAGGTTACTGACATACGAGAGGCAGCCATCTCCTGTGGTAGAACCAGAGCAAGAAGAGCTAGTCCCTATTGAGGTAGATGATTCTTACGAGGAACCATATGTTCCTATGCCAATGCCAGGTGGGCAACGAACCTCAGAGGGACTAGACACATTGGAAGTGGAAGCACCCGAGTGGCTTCAGACACTGGAAAGGACAGCGAACACTCACGAAGAACGGGTGGCCATTCAGATCCAATCATTAGCGAACTTAGAAGACACTGTCATAAAGTCTGAATACTTCAGAAGCATGTCTCACCATAGATGGATTGGCACCAATGATGACCAATATGTGCCATTCTGTATACTTTTGGCCGATTACAACGCGGAGATTCAACGACGATGTGGCAAGCCTCCCACATTTGCTACACAATTCGGTCCAGATGATATACCGGAAAGTGCTCAGCGTGGGTCCATCCATCAACCCACCTGGAGAATCAGGCTTTTGGAAACGTATCCTGAAATGGTCCGAACCTAGAACAACATGCCGTTGTTTATCAAATACAATCCTTGTTACATCCCAGTTCTTCGAAGACGCACTTGGCCTGAATTCACTATTGCCGTCAGAGACATCAAAGCCTGCACCAAATGGTTGAATTATGTTTATCTGGCACCTCCACGAGGACCCCCCACCGTCAACTATATGATTTCTACAATCCATCACTGGAGTATTCGGCTACGCAATAATCCTGATGTGATGTCCCAGATGTGTATGAAAATATTTGAATTAATGCTGATCACTTTCAGGACATTTAAGAACATTAAGGACCCTCACTTCTCAGGTGCAGGCTTTGTGACAGGAAACCAGGATCTAGTGTACGATATGAGTACCACCCCGTCAATTGAAGTAATATATGCTTGGCACGCCAGAATCAAATACCTCCC
>CM035420.1:1708138-2198138 GCA_020310875.1 Ceratopteris richardii | reverse complement strand
ATGAGTTACTAAGTATTATATGCATTAGCATGAATATGTATGTGTATGCATGATTAATATGCATAAGCATGCATGTATGTTAGTATGCATAAGCATGTGTATGAATGCATGTGTTTGAATGATTAATGTGTTAGCATGCATGTATAAATGTGTGTTACCATATTTATGAAAGTATATTAGTATGTATAAGATTATGTGTTAACATGTGCATTAGCAGATATTAGCATTTGAAAGCATGTATGTAAAGTACATTAGTATGCATGAGGAATGTATGCATTAGAGTGTATGTGAATACTTTAATGTATGCATGAACATATGCATGTGTATGAAAAATGTATGAGAAGAATGTGTTTTATGTTTCTCATTAATTTCTTGTTAGATTACTAATATTCCTCATGTTTTTTTGCAGAAACATTGAAGATTACAATTAATTGAAGTGAAGACAATTGAAGTGAAGCGGCAGCTTAAAGATCCATTTAAACCTTATCTTCCCGATTTAGTCAACTATCCAATTGACTAGACATTTATCCAATTATCTAGACTTTACATTTGTATTAGCTTATTAATTCATTTATTCAAACAGTTTAGCATCATATTGTTTCATTAGTTTTTCCATTACTTTCCTTGATGTCTTCTAAGTTAGTTCATGAGTCTGAGCATAGTACTATTGAAAATATTGAAAATATTGAAAATGTTCTGCCAACTCTAGACAGACCAGAACCCTCTAGCTTACCTGATAGTTTAGTAGAAGAAACCATGATGGAACGCGTAACAGAAGAGTCACTAGTTTTAATCTCATATCAAGAAGCTGTTGCTAGATACGAGGCTGCCCGTCCTTACGGACCATAGCTATTTAAACTATTTAAAGACCTTAGTTTCAGTCATAGAATTAGGTAATTTAAATTGTTTTGTCATTAGAACCTGTTGGCATACAAAGCAATAAAGGAGTCATGCACAATACGGCAACAAGGCCAGATCATTTTTTCCCATAGATTATGTACAACCCAAGTGATTTTAATCACTACACAAACATTGTAAATCCCGTTTTTGGTAGATTAGACTCCATTTTGTGCAAGCCGAGGAGTCCTCGAGCTTGAGGAGTATTAGAAGTACCATCGTACCGAATTTCATAATTTTTAGACTTCGTTTGAGCCCTCAAATAAGCCCTGGAACCTAATTTTTAACTAGGCCGGACACTAGGTCTGGACAGGGCCAAAAGCTAGTCAAAAACTATAAAAAGAGCTAGAGAGCTCATTTTTGGGGTTAGATTGTAATTGAAACGAACTTGTAAGAGCTTGTGAAAGTAATCTAAAGCACTCCATTGATTCTCTCTCTTTGTCTTGCCGTGTGTGCGCGCGTGTGTGTATGTGTGTGCATGCTTGTATGCTTCTCACTCACGCACTTGTGCCGCCACTTGCTCGAGGTCTTCATACCATCCTCACGTCTTCCCGGATTGACATTAAAGGAGGTGCTACTCATCACTGAGCTACACCAAATTTTGGCGCCGTTGCCGGGGATCGAGCTTTGAGGACGAGCGTGTGATGGTAAGACGTAGAGTTGACGCGTTGGAGTTGTAGGTATTTTCTTCACTCTCATCGGTTTTCTTTTACTTTCTTCACCATCTTCATCATCATCATCACCATCTCCCACGTCCATCTCCATCATCGCGAAAATTTCAGTTTTGACTATATCCCCATCTCCACCTCATTTCCCTCATTTCACTTGTGAGAGAGAGCGAGAGAGCGAACTTGCATGTGCTGTTTTTGCTTGTTTTCTGAGCTATTTTGCAGGTTTTTGCTGTACCATCATCCCCAGCAGTGTGCGCAGGTACGACAGGCTCTGCACAGGTCCCGGGACAACAATCTCTGTCTATCGCGACAGACAGAAAATCTTAACATTTTGTGAATGCATGATTAGCACTGTAACCTACACCTTGTGGGCACTCTAGATCACTAGAAGTTTTTCAAAAATTTGCATTTTTTCAGTCTATCGCGACAGACACTGTCTATCGCGACAGACACCGTCTATCGCGACAGACACCGTCTATCGCGACAGACAGAGACCCACGATAGACACCGTCTATCGCGACAGACACCGTCTATCGCGACAGACAGAAATCCGCGACAGACACCGTCTATCGCGACAGACAGAAATCCGCGACAGATACCGTCTATCGCGACAGACACCGTCTATCGCGATAGACAGAAATCCGCGACAGATACCGTCTATCGCGACAGACACCGTCTATCGCGACAGACAGAAATCCGCGACAGATACCGTCTATCGCGACAGACACCGTCTATCGCGACAGACAGAATTTCACGATAGACACCGTCTATCGCGACAGACACCGTCTATCGCGACAGACAGCCCCCACGATAGATACCGTCTATCGCGACAGACACCGTCTATCGCGACAGACAGAAATCCGCGACAGATACCGTCTATCGCGACAGACACCGTCTATCGCGACAGACAGAAATCCGCGACAGATACCGTCTATCGCGACAGACACCGTCTATCGCGACAGACAGAAATCCGCGACAGATACCGTCTATCGCGACAGACACCGTCTATCGCGACAGACAGAATTTCACGATAGACACCGTCTATCGCGACAGACACCGTCTATCGCGACAGACAGCCCCCACGATAGATACCGTCTATCGCGACAGACACCGTCTATCGCGACAGGCAGAAATCCGCGACAGATACCGTCTATCGCGACAGACAGAAAATCCACGATAGACACTGTCTATCGCGACAGACACTGTCTATCGCGACAGACAGCCCCCACGATAGATTGTGTCTATCGCGACAGACACCGTCTATCGCGATAGACAGGCATTTTCGGCAAAAAATTAAGGTGTGAATTTTTGGAAATTTAGGCTAAATTTTGGGCATATTTGCACTTTCATGTACTCATATACTTACGAAGGCC
The DNA here is from genome assembly GCA_020310875.1 of Ceratopteris richardii. NCBI lineage: Eukaryota > Viridiplantae > Streptophyta > Polypodiopsida > Polypodiales > Pteridaceae > Ceratopteris > Ceratopteris richardii. Next base: position 2,195,197 of record CM035420.1, on the reverse strand, counting down.
TTAGAAAATGCATTAAAACCCCCGAAAGGTTCTGTCTGTCTAGTAACCCCCTAAACCCTGAACGGTCATAACTTTTTCATACGAAATCCATTTTCTGAGCTCTAGGGCTTGTCGGAAAGCTCGTGACATATACTACACGCCCTCAACTGTTTTTTATAAGAATAACGCGTTGATTTTCAGATAGGATATTGGGAAGTTGACACACTGAGGGGTAGGAACACCAAGGGAGCTCTAGAGTAAATTTCTAACAATGCAAAAGGGGGAACAAGGGTCATTAAAAAAGTGTCTGAAATAAATTGTCTGTCAATTGAAAGGTCTACTTGGAGCTAATCTTGGGATTTATGCAGGCCTATTGAGAAGCAATTGAGAGTATCCAAGCAAGGGTGTGGCGCACGCTTGAGAATCAACTTCTCGAGCACCAAAGAGCAAGGTTCGGCAAGAAAGGTCGGAATATTCTCAACTCCTCTTCGTCAATTCCTAGCTTAGGCTAAGAACGATTAGAAGTAGGAGTAAGTCAGGGCGACGATAGGCCACTATCAAGTTGAAGCCTACCTAAAAACTCAAGTCAAGCTAAAAACTTAATCTCTGTACTGTCGACAACATAAAGGAAAGAACCTAACGTGGAACGATCAACTGTAAGTGCAAAACAACATTCAAATATTCCTGACGACGTGATTTCAGACAAGACCATAAACACGATAATCAACCTAAAAAGAACCAAGCGACTGATACAAAGAAACCAGCAACTAGGTTGTACTCTGGGCAAAAAAAATTGGGTTAATCAGTTAGGCATATGAACCTTAGATCAGGACGACACCTAGTAAGAGAGAGACAAAGCCTTAGGTCTTCTGAGGCTAGTGTCAATCCCACTGCAAGGTCTTGGGCCCAGCAGTTGAGTCGCCACTCTCATTACCCTAGCTCTGATACCAGTGAGTCACAGATGTCTCAAGGCATGGACAGACCTACGGGAAGTTCAGGTGTGCCCTACTTGTACAGGGTAGAAGGCCCTTACAAAACACAGTTGGAATACCTTAGGACCAACCGATTAGGTGCGAGCATCTATGAGGACGGCCTAGGACGATCTGTGATCCAGATTAAAAACCCTGACCAATCCATAGGACTAGAGCACCCAGCTGTCAAGTTTGAAAACGGTGCATACCTGGACAAAGAAGGAACTATATATGTAGTCACTAGTCATCCAGATAGGACAGATGAATTTGGAAATGTAATTTCAGAAGCGGACTTAGGTGACTTGGAACAAGGAAACATGGGAGTGGAACCTAGAACCCCTCGAGGTAAATCAGTTCTCACTAGGATTATCACGCCTGAGTGGGTCCCCCAAGATAACAAGTGCATAGATTTGCTTCTCAATCGAGAAACGGACGAAGCCTTCTGGAGATATAAACCGGATCACCCAATTGATATAGGAACAATCATGATCTATGAGTTTAAGGATCCAGATAGCCCAGGTAGAGTGACCTACTTAGACCACACTTCGGAGAGGATCTTTGTGGTGACAGAAAATGATAGGCATGCTTACACTTGGAAGGGCGAATTCATTTTCCCCCAGCCAAGATCAAATGTATCCTATGGTCACCCTGGAGCTGGAACATCCCAGGCTCATAGTATGCAAAGAGACAGAAGTAAAGACAGACCAGAAGTAAGTTTTGCCAACCCAGTGGGCAGAGAAAGAACGAGAACAGAGACGAATAGGGTAGAACCCGAGATGCATAGAGCCCACAGGAACCAAAGAAATGTAGATGGATTCCCTCTGCCGAGGCATAGAGAGCACACAAGAACTTTGAGACCCACACAGCTAGTTAAGTCCATGAAGAATTATTTTGACGGCACAGGAGATCCCTATGATCATGTGGCGGAGTTCAAGCAAGTCTTGAGAGCGGAACAGGTTGAGGATCTATTCACGCAGTACAATGCCTTCGGTCTAACCCTAAGGAATACGGCACTTACATGGTTTCAGCCATTGGATGAGCGCCAGTTCAGGAGCATAGACCAACTCTTAGAAGCATTTATTATTGAGTTCTCCAAGAGTGGCATAAGACACAACACCTCCTCACTGATTCACAGCTTCAAGCAAACCCCTCAAGAGACTGTGAGGCTTGCCGGAAGAAGATTTAGACAATATCTTGAAAGGTGCCCTATTTCGGAGCTACCCACATCTGCTAAACAAGTAGCCTTATTTCTTGACGGATTGCTGAGCCCAAAATTGAGATCCTATGTGTATCTGAAAGACCCTAGGACTATAGAAGAATGTGTACGTATGTGCATTGACATTGAAGATAACCTAGGAGAAGAGCTAGAGCTGTCCAAAATTTACAAAGATTCAGATAGTGCATCTAGTCAATCTTCCACACAAGCAACATCAATTGAAGAACTTGCCAAAAAAGTAGCTCAGAAACTAGGTGTAATTAGCAAACAAATCCCAAGGTTTGCCCCTGTGAAAAGGTGCTATACATGCGGTGGTGACCACATGGCGAATGTCTGCCCTATTATGGCTCAACCCCAAGTAAACCCTAGTAGCCAGTACTGCACCATAGAACGGAGATACACCAACCACACCGCACAAGATTGCCCATACAACAAGCAGGCTGTTAGGCAACCCTATCCGCAACCCTACCAACAAGGCAGATACCAGAACCAAAATCCACCACCACAATATGCTAGACCCCAACAAACCTACCAACCACAGTATCAGGCCCAACAAAGGCCTCAGCCTGTGCTAGCACAACAACCCCCTGCCCCAGCTAATGTGATTCCGGTAAAGTATACTGCTGCAGAAGAGAACCTGAATAGAGCTATAGTCCCTGTAACATCCTTGATCTCTGAAAATGACCCAAGTGACCATAGCTTTGATTCTACCCATGTGGATAGCCCCCAGGCTTACTACATGCAGTCCCGAGAACATGGAGAGTCCTACTATGGTGAAGAGTCGAACGAACCTAGTTGGGAGTCAGAATACACGAACGTCATGTATACAAACCCCAACCCTAGACCTCAACCTAGGCAAGTACGACCACCATTTCCTAGAGGACCGTGCTACAGATGCCAAGGAGATCACCTCATTCGTGATTGTCCCTTGCCCCCACCTACGCAAATCCAGTCGGTGACGATCCAAGGCTTCTGCCAAGATTGCGGAAAAGAGCATCTCTTACGAGATTGCCCAAAGAACCCCAATAGCATGCCAAAAATCACCCCTATCAACGTTGTTGGGTTAGTGGTAGACTCCTCAGGAAGCGTCACTTCCACTGCACCAGTACAGGTAGTCACTAGGGCTCAGGCATTGCAGCAAAACCAAGGGGTAGGCCAGGAAAAGAGCCTAGATGCTAGCGATACTGAGAGCCAAAATAAAAAGAGAACAAGAGCTTGGAAAGATAGCCGCGAACGCATGAAAAGGCAATGGGCAAAGAAGATGAGTGAACTTGAGGAAAGTCTACGAGAAACCAAGGCTAAAATCATAGAGATCACGTCTCAACCGCACTCTCACACATTCCCACCGCTACCATCCACATCACCCTCCATCCCTTCACCCTCTAAGACAGTCCACGCAACCCACCCACCACCCCAAACAGGATCAGTATTAGCTGATCCCACTCCCGAAGACATAGACATGATGCTTAAAGCATATCAGGCCAGAATCCAAGAAGGGCCAAACGTCACGAATCATGACAAGTGCTATCCTAGAGCTGACCTAGAGATAGAAAGAACCAAACTATGCGCGAAAATGGTCGCATTGGCTCAGACTATGTTTGAAGCCAGTCGCCTTTTCAATTACTCAGGCTCAGCCAAAATGCAATTACACTTGGATGGATTCCTAGAGAAGTTAGAGAGGATAATTGCAAGATCTGACAAGGAAGAAAAAAATCAAGACCAAGAAAAAGCAAGCAAAAACAGGAATCATTCCCAATCAGAAGTGTATGTGGCCAATGCCCCTAAAGCGGACAACTTCCCCTCCTTAGAAAGAATAGAGAGGCCAATAGCACAGCCAGAAAAGGAACCTACCCCTCAAAGAAAGGAAAGGGCAAGAGAACGGGTAAGCCAGCCTCTTCAGGAAGCCCATGTGCCTCCTCAAGGAGCCTATCTTCCTCCCCAAAGGTCACAAGAGCCTCCCTCGAAAGCATATGTACCTCCACAGGTAACCCACATTCCTTTCCAGAGAGCGTATGAGCCTGTTCGGAAAAGTAATAGAATAAGTAATCCTCCCCAAGAAGCTTGTGCTCCAGCCATTCGCGAGAACGAGGAGAGAGTCAACAATAGAATCAGCCCTCCTTCACAGGTTGCTTATGCGCCCAATTCTACGGAGCCAGACACTTCTTCTTCTATGAATCGGTTTGCACCAGACTTCCTACGAGAGATTCAAGAAGACAAATGGGATAACGAAAGCGAGGTCGCCCCTCCTTTTGAACTTGTGGACGATGCACACGACCAATTCCCACAAGACATCCCATCTATTTACGGGGAGCATGAGAGTGTTCAGTCTCACGAGAGATTAGACTTTGAGTCGAATTCCATACAAGAGCTACCCCACTTCACAGGCCCATGGGAAGCAAAGTCCACATGTATGAGAGCACCCACAGTCATGGTAAGGAACGACGACTCAATCATTCCTAGGAACACAGAGGTAGTGAAGAACACTAATGTGCAGTGTAATCTCAAGTTAGAAGAGCTACTCAAGGTTAGACCTGAATTATGGAAACATGTAGCCAAACAAGTACCAGAGATAGCAAAACCTCGTTCCCAGGTAGGATCCCATAGGACAGTGCCAGAAATTCCCTTGGATAAGATAGGGGATATGTGTGAAGGCGAAGAAGGGAACACCTATCTTCCCATCACCTACCAGGACTACACCACGAAGGCAATTTTGGACTCAGGTGCAGGAGTTGCAATTGCCACTACCTCCTTATGGAAGCGTTGGGGCAAGCCAGCTCTCAGGCCAACAAGAATGAAATTGCAAATGGCCGATGGTCACATAGAGAGACCCCTAGGATTGCTGGAAGGAATAACTCTCACCACTTGTGGTGTCGAGTTTGAACATACCTTTGCCATATGTGACTTCAGCAAAAATCATGCCTATGAGATGATTTTAGGAAGACCATTCATGCGACAGTTGCAAGTGGTACAGGATTGGGGGACCAATTCTTTGTACCTGCAGCACTTAGGTGTTACAACCAAAGTCAATCTCAAGGATTATTCTCATAGAGATGTCCCTCCTATCCAATGGAATCCCATCCATAGAGCCAAAGATGATACAGAATCGGTGCATTCCATAGGGTCTGGATCCTCATGGATGCATGAAGATACTCACTTATGGATGTGCAAGGTAGCAGTAGAAGAAGAGAAGAGAGAGAAAGCCAGAGAGGTAGGTGCGAACGAAACTCATAGACCCATACAAGACCCAGCCTATGCACCTGTAGTTTTTCCAGACGAAGAATTTGAACCTCACGGTTGGGCAGAAATCTTAGCAACAATGGACGTAGCCATCAACGAAGAACAATGGACACCTCACTGCGATGAGGATGGTTATGATATTTCAGTCTTCTCCATAGAGCCAATCATGGGAGAGGCAGTTCTAGAAGAATGCGAACCTAGCCCTGATACATTTGAGGATGCAAGTGACTCCGATCTAGAGTCAATCATTATGGACCCACCATTTGCATCAGATGAAGAATACTTCCATGAGGTAGAATTTCAAACCCAGAGGCATGGAGAGCTGACAAATGACGTAAGATTAGCAACACATGTGAGCCCGAAGGAAGAAGGGAAGAAACGAAAGAAGAGAGAAGCCTCACCAGAAGAGGAAGAATCTTTGTTTGAGGTCCCCGAAAATTTTAAGAAGTATGAGATAGACGACAGGAGAGTCATGATAAGAATGCCTAAACGAGAGGCACAATCAGGAGAGGCCTATGATAACAAAGAAACCACCAAGAAAATAGTAGTGGCCCTAGAAGAAGGAGAGGAGAGATGTACGTACATAGGTCATGACCTAACAGCAGAAGAAGAGCACGAATTGATTGCCTTGCTAAGAGAATACAGAGATGTATTCGCTTGGAGTTACAAGGATTTGAAAGGTGTTGACCCTGACATATGCTCACACACCATCCCCATGACCTCAGATGCCAAACCCTCTAAGCAAAAGCCTTATACATATAATGATAACTACGCTGCTAAGATCAAGGAAGAGATAGATAGACTGGTTGAAGCTGGATTTATCTATGAAATTGAGCACACTGAATGGGTATCCCCCATCGTAGTGGTGCCCAAAAAGAATGGCAAACTGCGTGTGTGCATTAACTTGAAAAAGGTTAATGCCGCTACGATTCGAGATAACTATCCGCTTCCCATCACAGAACATCTCTTAGAAAGAGTGGCAGGCAAGGAAGTGTACAGCTTCCTTGATGGATTTTTGGGCTACAATCAAGTAGCCATAGCTCCAGAGGATCAGCATAAGACAGCCTTTGCCACAGAATGGGGCATTTTTGCTTTTAGAGTAATGCCATTTGGGCTTACCAACGCACCAGCTACCTTCCAGAGACTGATGTGCCATGTGTTTAAGGAGTTCCTAAGGAAGAGTTTAGAAGTCTATGTTGATGATCTTTGTGCTCATTCCAACGTTAGGCAAACCCATATTCCTGAACTCAGACAAATCTTTGACAAATGTAGAGAATATCAAGTCTGCCTAAACCCAGAAAAGTGCATTTTTATGGTCAGGCAAGGCAAGATTCTAGGACACATAGTGTCAAAGAATGGCATATCTACTGATGAAGAAAAAGTGAGAGCCATAGCAGAGCTACCTAGGCCAAAGAATGTCAAGGAAGTACAAGCTTTCATGGGGCATTGTGGTTATTATCGACGATTTATACACATGTATGCTGTCATTGCAAAGCCCATGTACGGACTTCTGACAAACTTTGAGTGGACGGATGAATGTGAGAATTCCTTCCAAGAGCTTAAACGAAGATTGTGTTCAGCACCAATCTTGACCACACCAGATTGGAATAAGCCATTCCATGTTCACGTGGATGCATTCAATTATGCTATTGGATGTGTGCTCGCACAACCTACTGGTGAAGGTAATATGGATCTTCCAATTGCCTATGCCAGTAGACAATTGAATGCGGCTGAACGGAATTACACCACTACAGAGCGCGAAGGATTAGGCATGGTTTATGCAGTCAAAAAATTCCGACACTATTTGCTTGCAAATAAGTTTAAATTTTTTACTGATCATCAGGCATTGTTATATCTTGTAAACAAGCCATGCAATACAGGAAGATTAGTAAGATGGTTTCTCTTGCTAATGGAATACGAATTTGAGGTTGTGGTAAGAAAGGGTAGGACTCATTTGAGAGCAGATCACCTCTCTAGACTCACATCGGGAGAAGCCCCACAAGGAGTGTCAGATGACCTTCCTGATGCTTACTTGTTTAATTTGGAAGTTGTGCCGCAGTGGGCCAAGCCAATAGTACCAGTACTGACATACGGGCCTAATCATCCAGTGGTGAACACACGGAGTAGAGAGATAGTAAAAGCCCAAAAGTACCATATCATGGCAGGCAGCATGTACAAGCACACAGATCAAGGGATCTTGGCTTGTTGCGTAGAAGAGGATGAGTACGCTAAATGGTTGCAATTAGCACATGTAGGTGCGTTAGAGCAACACCATTCAAAGCAACGAACGTTGCAGACTCTAAAGAGATTCGGAGTGCATTGGCCAACTATGGAAGCGGATGTCCAAAAGTTGTGCAAGGAATGCCCAATCTGTTGCACTAAACCACCTGTGGAACATGCCACACTCTATCAAGTATCCATTGTGCCAGATTGGAGTGAACCTCTAGTATCATTCTTGAGGACAAACACATTCCCTCCAGACATGACTCTAGCTAGAAAAAGGAGTTTGGAACAAGAAGCCCAGGATTATTCACTCGTTGGTGATAATCTATACAAGCGCGGTAAGGATGGTTACCTGAGACTGTGTGTCCATGAAAGTGAGTATCTTAAGATCTTAGAAACTGCTCACCAAGGTGTAGCAGGAGGACACTTTGGACCAGATCGGGTGATCAAGGCAATATTGTTTGCGGGCTTCTGGTGGCCTACCCTTCACATGGATGCACATACCTATGTGAAACGGTGTGATGTCTGTCAGAGGACTCAGTATCCTATACGCAAAGATGAGATGCCACTAAAACCTATGATGGGTGGACGTGCATTCTCTAAGTGGGGAATAGACTTCGTAGGTCCTATTAACCCCCCAGCTAAAGGTTCTCATGCGGAATACATCATTGTGGCAACAAATTATCTCACCAAGTGGGTTGAGGTAAAAGCTACAACCAAGAATGATGCTCAAACAACTGCCAAATTCTTGTTTGAGAATGTATTCACAAGATACGGGCTACCTATAGAGCTTGTAAGTGATAGAGGCACTCATTTCTTGAACGAAGTGATTGAAAATCTACTCCAAGAATTCTTGGTAATACACAAGAAGTCTGCCCCTTATCACCCCCAAGCTAATGGACAAGCTGAGAGCACTAATAAGATTTTATGCAATGTACTGACGAAATTAGTGAACACTAAACGCTCTGATTGGGACAAACAGCTACACCATGCTGTTTGGGCATACCGGGTGGCCTACAAAACGGTACTCCAAGCCACTCCCTTTCAGATGGTATTCGGTCAAAACGCTGTGTTACCCTTGGACTTCTTGATCCCTACATTGAGAGTAGCACGAGAGCACGAATGGACAGGTCATGAGCTCTCCTCTAGGATCTTTGACCTTGAACGATTAGGGGAAACAAGACTGAGAGCCGCGGCAGGAATATATGCAGCCAAGAAGAGACAGAAAGCATATTTCGATGCCCATGTGAAGGATAAGGGCTTGAAAGCAGGAGATGTAGTTTTAGTCTATACACTAAAACAACACGCGAGGAAGCTAGAAAAGAGAGGCTACGGACCTATGATCATCAATAGGATCTCCACGAGCGGAGCAGTACAATTGGCCACATTAGAGGGTGATGTTCTCCCAAATTATATTAGCGGTTGCAGAGTCAAGTTGTATCAGGAACCCCTCACGGAGGAAATGCTCAGTCGACTCAACACTGCTAAGAAACGCAAAGAGGAAGAAAAGCGAGTTCGAGAAGAGGCTCAAGCTGAAGCTTTAGAACGCATCAGAAGGATGAAATTACGAAGGCAAGGTAGAGATCAGCCTGGAGCGAATGATTATGCAGACCAAGGATTTCCTATGGCCATGTGTGAAGTCGCAGGAACAAGCTCGCATAGGATAATTGATAGACGTCCTTTCGTAACCTTAGATATAGGACACGGAAAGAGTGCAAGGACCGTAAGAGCCTTGATTGACTCAGGTGCAGCCACTAGTGCTGTTAAATTGTCTTACTGCCAAGAATTACAATTGACTGTCAATCCTGTGGAAGCATATCTTATAGGATTGGGAGGAGTGGAAACCCCTTGCATGGGCGAGGCGGAACTTCCCCTTTACATTCATGATGAGGCAATGACAGTTAAAGTACTGGTGTGTCAAGATGAGGATCTCACTGAACCTCTAGTCTTGGGTCAAGATTGGATCTATGACCAAGCAATTAACTTAAACCTAAGAAGTGGACTTCTCCAGGTTTGGGTCAATCATAGTCGAGTTACAGTAGAATTAGACAATGGAGCACTCAAGGAACTAGGAAAGGCACAGACTCCTGGTCCTTCCAGGGGTACACATGAAGATGACCATGCTGTTCTTGTTCAAAACCCTGTATTGCAGAGGAATGATATTTGCAAAAAAGGAGTCAGGGATGCATCGGAACTCCCTTCTTTTCCAAAGGCCAGAAGGAGGCAGCAACCAAAGGCGGATCACAAGCAGAAGAAGCAGAGTACTACTTATGTCCGAGATAAAAAATATCTGCACAGCGGAATGTCCCAGCAAATAAACCAGGTATGGGTGCGGAAAGGCGAACGACCGGGTGCACCACCGTCAACTACGCGGGCAAAAGCTCTTATTAGTAACCAACAACACGACACTAATAAAGAGTCTTTCAGAAATTCTTCTGCTAAAGTAAAATCTATTTGGGTGCCCAAGAAGTCGATGAAGGCAAGCCCACAATCTAGACAAATTTGGGTGCCTAAGGCTTGCTTGAGGGCACAAGTAGTTAAGCCAAGGCCGCAACCTATGCAGCATAACCCATCTACGAGTACCACCAGAATTCCCTCGTGCTCAACACTTAGGAACACACAAAGACCCATGAGTATGCATGTAATCACTTATAAGTGGGTCCCTAAAAGGCCCCATTCCCAAACAGCGACACCGACACAGCTCTCTGGAGTCTCTACGAAACCGAAAGCAAAGCCCATCCACTGCATTTGGCAGTCTAAGATCTGTAATAAACCCCCCGACCCCGATTTGTAAGTTCACCCCACTTACTAACGGCATTAGTCTCCTAGGAATACACAAACGTTAACTACACTCACTGTCTTCGAGCACTTACTAACCACTAACTCACCATCTACCTCATGTTAATGTTGTAACGGGGACAACAACGGATTTATTCTGTCCATTACGATGTTAACACATGATTCTATATTCTCACAGAATCAGAAGGCAAGAAGAAAAATGGCAGAAGCGACAGGTTCGGGCTCACAAGTAGGGATACTTACTGCAGGAATTGATGTGGATAGCCTACCCGTGGATGTGCCCCCGACTGAACGACCAGTGGAGATGCAACACCTCCAGCAACTCCTGGTGCCAGATCCACCTACAGGAATCACGGAAAGAGTTCATGCGAATTCTCATTGGTTCAATGGCATGCCCGGTCCATTAGGTGAGGCCAAGTATATCTGGGAGTCTAAATGCGAGTATGACAGATCATGGGTGCGATTCCAATTTTTCTCCAAGGAGTTCGAGACTTTACAAAACACAGAAGATCTACAGATCATATGGCAACGAGCAGGATTGGCGGAATATTTTGAAGCCCCACTACCTAAACCCGATCTCCTCCGATGTTACTATTTGGTCTCCACATTACAAGCTAATGAAGATAAGGACCAACCCGGATCATTTGTTCTCCCCTCATTGCTGGGCAACAACGAGTTGAAGAGGTTTGAACTTACTGTGGAGTTGGTAAGCGACGCTTTAAATATGCATGGCACGCATGTACCCTCAGAAAAGGATGCTCTCGTTCCCAACAACATGAAGGACAGGAAAGTAGTGAAGCTGAAAGACATGGCAGCCCTCACCCCAAATGTGTCCATCCCTCTCCGCATGTGCATGCAACATTTCGCCTTCCCCGGTCAAGACCGATTCACGCAACCACACAAGAAGATCTGGTTTGCTCTCTACTTGGCGGAGGCAGGTGCGCTACCTATTAAGCTACCAGTGTGGATTATAGATCAGTTGTATGAAGCGAACAAACGGGCTTCTAGGAAATTAGTGGTGAACGGATGCTGTGCACTCACACGCATCATTTACCGATGCTTGGCATATGATGTCCCCATTGAGCGTGCCTTAACTTGGGCACAACTACAAATGTTTAAAAGGCTCAAGACATCCACACATCAGTCCAAGCGCATGAGGGGCGCGATTCCGTGTGTCCAGGCAAGGGAAGTCCTGACTACTCCTGAGGCATCACCATTAAGAGAGGGCACTGTACCTCCTTTTACCATTAGAGATACCCAGGTCGGAATCTGACACTACGACACAACCCACCCCATCGGCTCCTCCGGTTACACCTGAATTCGAGTTTGCTGCCACTGGAGAGGCGGAAGGACTGGACCCCCAGGATTTCGAAGCATTCCTACAAAGCACACAATTCTCTGATGTAGAGTTTTATTCAGAGGCAGAGGAGCAGGGCACATCCTCACGAAGAAGAAGAAAGTCTACAGACGGTAGACATGTCCATTGGAGTGACACTCAGGAAAGTCAACAACATGGACATCCGGAAGAAGAAGAAGCGTATGAAGAAGAGACCACTGAAGCCCCAGCATATACAGCCGAACTCCGAAGGCTGTATCAGATTATGGAAAGAGTACGATCGCAGCAATTACTCACTGAACAGAGCAGCAGAGTACTTATGACTCAGTTGTTGGAAGAAGCGGGAGTTGACTCAGAGTACAGGGAAGGTCTCTTATTGATGGCAGAAACATATGGAGTTGTAGAAGCTATGCGCACTGCCATTCAGAGGCCTTCAGTTCAATATGACCCACGAAGGTTCCAGACACGACCTCGCTCAGGTAAAAATATACAAATTCCCGTTACAGTTGCAGAAGAGCCGACTACTACACCTGAAACTATCAGAACAACCTCCCAGACAGCTAGCCAACAGCACCCAGCCACCCATGAGGAGTCCACCGAACCACTACTACCTACTCCCCCACCATCACCTCCTAGAAGAGAAACAGTAGAAACCACATCGACTACTCAACCCACCGACCCCACCTTCATCTTCCGTACTCCGATCTCCAGTGCCACCCTATTCTCTACCACTGATAATCCTATCTTCGAAGACAACCCCAACACTACACAATCCGCCGAACCCCTCCTAGACCCTGCCCTAGGGCAACCATCCCCAACGCCCTCAGCCACGGGTCATCCTGACCCTAGATCCACATTCATGGGCTTCCCTGCTACCACGCAACCCTTTCAGCCCTCCTCAAATTTACGACCCCAACCCCCGATATCCCTCTCTCCATTTCTACAATCCCTCCAGGACATCTTTGCTAGGGCTTTTCAACCAGGCCCTCAACCATTCCCTGTCTTTTCAGCTCCCCACCCCACGTCACATCTATTCACCACTTCCACACACACACCACCTACCATACCAATGTATATGGCAGGCCCCACACTAACACCCACTCCTGAAGGTATGGACATTTCACCACCCACGGCACCTCCACCCACGGTTTCACCTCCTCCCATTCCCCCTCCACCAATTTCACCCACACACACAACTTTCGTAGACACATCATTCACTGTCTCCCTTCCCCAATTTCCTTCCCATGCATCTTCCACAGTAAACACCCCCCACTCATCTATAGGTAATGCATTGGACACCATGTTGGCTTGTATATCAAATTTAAGAACAGATTACATTCAGCTCCAGCAACAAAACGCACGCCTGCAAGAGCACTCAGCGACACTACAGCTCCGCCTTGCGGTACTAGAAGAGGAGAATGCTCGCCTCCACACACAGTTCCAAACCCTCCAAGACGCCCATAATATATTGGAAGTACAGCTACAGAACGTAGATCAGGAAGCAGTGCAGGTGGTAGAAAGTCACCTACGGACACAACTGGAACGCAACTCAAAACTTCAGCGAAATATGGCGCTACTTAAACGCCATCTTGCGGCTGCTCAGGAAGAGAACAGACGTCTGCAAATACAAAATCAAGAGAACCTGGAGGCAGCTATTGAGAGCACACCGGGGGCACCCATCAGCCCATCCAAGTTTCAAGCAGTGACCCCCGATAATATCAAGATTATATTGGAAGATTATGCCATGCTACTCGAAGCACATGATAAGCTATCGGAGGAGCTAGGACAACTGAAGCAGGAACACCAACAAGGCCCAACAGCTGCCCCTCCAACCACCCACTCTGCAGCTTCGCTTCCCTCCGACGCAGAGGCCATAAAAGATCTCCAGCAACAGGTAACTGAATTGCAGACACGCCTACTACAATATGAGAGGCCATCTTCCCCTCCGGAGGCTCCCACGGACGAAGAAGTTGTGCAAATTCCTGTGGAACAAACGTTTGATGAAGAATATGATCCGCAACCATTCCCAGGAGGCCAACAAACAGAAGAAGCGCAGGACACGTTTGAGGCACCACGGCCGCCATGGTTACGACAAGTGGAGGAAATAGGGACCTCGCATGAAGAGCGCACCGTAGTGCAAAATCAGGCTATGAGGGTCATAGAGGAGACTGTTTTACAATCAGATTACTTCAAGAACTTGTCATCGAGACGCCTGATCCTCTCATCGGAACTCCAGTACAGGCCATATTATATTATCTTGGCTGATTATAATGCAGAAATACAAAGAGTCACGGGTCAGATTCCTACTTTTGCGACCCAATTTCAACCTGAAGACCTTCCTCCAGAGGTGCGAAAAGGCAAGATTCGTCAACCAATATGGCGGCAGAAACTTTTAGAGACTTATCCAGAAATGCTACGCACATGGAACAACGCGCCGTTGCACCTCCTGTACAACCCATGCTACGGTCCAGTCCCCCGCCGCAGGTCGTGGAAGGCATTTAATATCAAGGTACAGAACAATGCGCAATGCAAGGAATGGCTGAACTACCCGTACATCGCGCCACCACAAGGACCACCATCGGTAGCATATATGATGGGGACCATTCGCCACTGGATGCCGCGCTTGAAGCCCATGCAAGATGTAGCAGCGCAAATGATGCTTAAAATCTTAGATATGATGCAAGTAGTGCTGAAGACCTTTAGAAATGCAGCCGCACCACAGGTACGTCTTCCGGGGTTTAGCAATGGAAATTACGACTTGGTGTATGACATGAGCACCACCCCCAGTATCCGTGTGGCTTACGCTTGGCATGCACGCATCAAGTACCTCCCCGCCTGCTACAAACAGACCTTCGAAGAAATGTTCAGATCAGGTTTCTGGGAGTACCACTCGGAGATTTTCGCACCAAAGCCGACACATCTACTTCAACTGTTTGCTTGTGAACAAGCAATGTATTCAGAGTACTACACCACCCCGCAACCAGAAACCCCCGGTGCAATAAATTGGGAGGCATTGGAAGCCGATCTAGCAAGAGGCTTAAGGATAGGAGAACATGAACTGGCCACCAATGTCATCCAATATTACATCGACCACCCGCGCGAACAAAGGTCTGTCAGGGGCGACAGACGCTAGGAAGGGGGGAGTGTTGGCATACAAAGCAATAAAGGAGTCATGCACAATACGGCAACAAGGCCAGATCATTTTTTCCCATAGATTATGTACAACCCAAGTGATTTTAATCACTACACAAACATTGTAAATCCCGTTTTTGGTAGATTAGACTCCATTTTGTGCAAGCCGAGGAGTCCTCGAGCTTGAGGAGTATTAGAAGTACCATCGTACCGAATTTCATAATTTTTAGACTTCGTTTGAGCCCTCAAATAAGCCCTGGAACCTAATTTTTAACTAGGCCGGACACTAGGTCTGGACAGGGCCAAAAGCTAGTCAAAAACTATAAAAAGAGCTAGAGAGCTCATTTTTGCGGTTAGATTGTAATTGAAACGAACTTGTAAGAGCTTGTGAAAGTAATCTAAAGCACTCCATTGATTCTCTCTCTTTGTCTTGCCGTGTGTGCGCGCGTGTGTGTATCTGTGTGCATGCTTGTATGCTTCTCACTCACGCACTTGTGCCGCCACTTGCTCGAGGTCTTCATACCATCCTCACGTCTTCCCGGATTGACATTAAAGGAGGTGCTACTCATCACTGAGCTACAGAACCCTTATTTTCATAAGCCTGAGTTTGCTACAGACAACCCGCGTGTGCCGAACGATTTAGGCGGATGACTTGATCCACCATCCGAGCATCTCTCACGACCCGACAACGCTGGATTCATCTATGAGATTGAGCATACTGAATGGGTGTCCCCCATTGTAGTGGTGCCCAAGAAGAACGGGAAGTTGCGAGTGTGTATTAACCTTAAAAAAGTTAATGCCGCTACTATCAGAGATAGTTATCCACTTCCAATCAAGGAACACCTTTTGGAGCGTGTTGCAGGCAAGGAAGTTTATAGCTTCCTTGATGGATTTTCAGGTTACAATCAAGTAGCCATTGTCCTAGAAGATCAACACAAAACAGCTTTTGCTACAGAGTGGGGAATCTTTGCATTTCGTGTGATGCCATTTGGGCTCACCAATGCACCTGCAACATTCCAAAGGCTCATGTGTCATGTCTTCAAAGAGTTCTTGCGAAAGAGCTTAGAAGTGTATGTGGATGATTTATGTGCTCATTCCCAAGAAAGAAGGTTTCACATCCCTGAGCTTAGACAAATCTTCAACAAGTGTAGAGAATATCGAGTGTGTCTGAACCCAGAAAAGTGTGTGTTCATGGTGCGTCAAGGTAAAATCTTAGGTCATATTGTTTCTAAGAATGGAATCTCAACAGATGAAGATAAGGTACGAGCCATAGCGGAGCTACCAAGGCCAAGGAATGTTAAAGAGGTACAAGCCTTTATGGTCCATTGTGGATATTACCGTAGGTTTATCCACATGTACGCGATCATAGCTAGACCCCTTTATGCCTTGTTGTCTAATTTTGAGTGGAACGACGAATGCGAGAATTCTTTCAACGAACTGAAGAAACACTTGTGCACGACACCAATACTGACCACTCCTGATTGGAATAAACCATTCCATGTCCATGTGGATGCATCCAATCATGCCATAGGATGTGTGCTTGCACAACCCACAAGTGAAGGAAACTTAGATTTGCCCATAGCATATGCTAGTAGACAGCTCACTGCAGCTGAACGGAACTATACCACAACTGAGCGAGAGGGCTTAGGCATGGTATATGCTATGAAGAAGTTTAGACACTATTTATTGGCCAACAAGTTCAAGTTTTTCACTGATCATCAAGCTTTGTTATATTTGGTCAATAAACCTTGCAATACTGGACGCTTAGTAAGATGGTTCCTCTTACTAATGGAATATGACTTTGAAGTTATTGTCAGGAAAGGTAGAACCCACCTTCGGGCAGATCACCTTTCTCGCATTACTTCAGGAGAGTCACCACAAGGAGTGTCTGATGAACTACCTGATGCTTATCTGTTCAACTTGGAAGTTGTTCCCAAATGGGCAAATAAGTTGGTACTAGTCCTAACCTTTGGCCCTGCAAATAAGAATGTGAAAACATCACAAGAAGAAATTGTAAGATCACAAAAATATCACATATTGGCAGGAAGCATGTACAAACAAGATAGTGAGGGTGTATTAGCTTGTTGTGTCGAGGATGATGAACATAGTAGTTGGTTGCAACAAGCTCATGAAGGATTGCTAGGAAATCACTATTCTAAACAACGAACCTTGCAGAATTTGAAGCGTTTAGGAGTGTATTGGCCTAGCATGGACAAAGAAATACATGAGTGGATTAAGAATTTTCCAATGTGCAGAGAGAGACCCCCAGTGGAGCATGCGACCCTTTATCAAGTGTCATTAATTCCATATTGGAGTGCTCCATTGGTAGAGTTTATGAGGTCGGGAAGATTACCCAAAGAGGCTAGTCTAGCAAGAAGACGAAGCATGGAGCAAGATGCTCAAGGCTATGCCTTAGTAGGTGACAACTTATACCGAAGAGGCAAAGATGGTTACTTAAGACTGTGCACTCATGAATCAGACTATTAAAAGGTCTTAGAGACTGCACACAATGGTGTTGCAGGTGGACATTTTGGTCCTGACCGAGTGATTAAGACCATTCTATTCTCAGGACTTTGGTGGCCCACTCTTCATATGGATGCACATACCTATGTGAAGAAATGTGACACATGCCAACGTGCACAATATCCAGTTAGAAAAGACGAGATGCCTTTGAGGCCAATGATGGGAGGGCGTGCATTTTCCAAGTGGGGCATAGACTTCATAGGTCCTATTAATCCCCCTGCTAGAAACTCCCATGCAGAGTATATTATTGTAGCCACAGATTACCTTACAAAGTGGGTAGAGGTGAAAGCCACAACAAAGAATGATGCTCAGACGACGGCTAAGTTCTTATTCGAGAATGTGTTCACGAGATATGGGCTACCAATAGAGTTAGTGAGCGATAGAGGCACACACTTCTTGAATGAGGTTAGTGAAAATCTTCTCCAAGAATTCTTGGTGATACATAAAAAGTCTGCCCCTTATCACCCACAAGCTAACGGACAAGCCGAGAGTACCAATAAGATCCTTTGTAACATATTGACAAAATTGGTAAATAATAAACGCTCTGATTGGGACAAAAAACTTCATCATGTTGTTTGGGCTTACCGAATTGCCTATAAAACGGTACTCAATGCCACCCCATTTCAGATGGTCTTTGGACAGAATGCGGTGTTACCATTGGATTTCTTAATCCCTGCTTTAAAAGTAGCACAAGAGCATGAGTGGAATGGACATGAATTGTCATCTAGGATCTTTGATCTAGAACGCTTAGGTGAGACAAGGCTACGAGCGGCTGCAGGCATCTACGCTGCAAAGAAAAGGCAAAAGGCATACTTCGATCTAGTGTTGGTTTATACGCTAAAGCAACATGCCCGTAAGTCAAAAAAAAAAAAAGGATATGGACCCATGATCATTAATAGAATTTCCACTAGCGGTGCAGTTCAGTTGGCCACTCTAGAAGGAGACATCTTGCCAAACTATATCAGTGGTTGTAGAGTCAAGTTATACCAAGAACCTCTTACAGAGGATATGCTTACGAGACTCAACACTGCTAAGAAACGAAAAGAAGAAGAGATGAGAGTCAGAGAAGAAGCACAAGCAGAGGCTAGAGAGCACATAAGGTGAAATAAGTTAAGGCGATTAGGCCTAGATGTCAACTCAAAAGCCCCAAAATATCACATGGATATGTGCCAAAAGTCGGGCATAGCGACTTCTCAAGTCATTGACCGAAGACCCTTTGTGACCATAGAGATAGGACAAGGAAAGGATGCAAGGACTGTGAAAGCATTGATTGACTCAAGTGCAGCAAGTAGTGCAGTTAGACTATCCTACTGCCAAAACTTGCAGCTGAACATCAATCCCATAGAAGCTTATCTCATAGGATTGGGAGGTGTGGAAACCCCTTGTTTGGGCGAGGTGGAACTTCCCATCTACCTGCAAGATGTTCCAATGAAAGTCAAAGTGCTAGTGTGTCAAGATGAGAACCTTACAGAACCACTTGTCTTAGGACAAGATTGGATTTATGACAATGCAGTCAACTTAAACCTAAGAAGTCAACTTCTTCAAGTTTGGGTCCAAGGACAATGCTTTACCTTAGAACTAGAAAATTGCATGCTCACAAATCCAGATGTCACATCTTGTAGTTCCTCTAAGACTAATCATATAGAAGAAGATGTTGTATGTGTCAAAAGCTCTATGATGCAAGAGGAGTCAATCGTGGAAGAACAGGTTCGAAGGCGGGTGGATCTTTCTTCTTCTCCAAAGAATCAAGTAGCCATAGTAGTGAGTCCACCACACAAGCAAACACAACCGTTCACGACAACTGCTACATCAAATAGAAAGACACCATTTGATAAGAAAGCAGTTCCGAACATGAAGCAGATCTGGGTACACAAAGGAGAGCAACCACCTGCCTTGCCCCCACAAATCCCATCCAGGCAAGCCAACCAAGCCAGAAGACAAAGAATGCAGCTCGGACAAGCTCAATCACAAGGTATTCAACAAGTTTGGGTGCCTAAGAAGTTAGCTGCAGCTCAACAAGGACAATTACAGATGTGGGTACCTAAGAAGCTCCTACATTCACAACAACCTATGTTCTCCCACATGCGAAAGGACTCAACAACGAAGCCAAAAAGAGAAAAGGGTAAGAACCACGTACAGAGACCAAAGGAAGATCAAATCAGCTCTTCAACATTAGTAGGAAGACATGCAAAAAGGATATGGGTTTGGAAGCCAAAAGTACAAGTAGCCTCCACCGAACCAAAGCGCCAACCACACTGGATACCACAGTTCAGAAAGCATCCAAAGAGGAAGACACCTGAAGTGACCTCTACAGTGCCAAATGATGTTCTAAAATGGACTCCAATAAGGAGGACTACATCGGTTCGAGACTCAATGGATACCTCCACCAAGGTCGGCATCAACCTCTGCAAATAACATCGAAAGCCTCGAACAAGCGACAACCATGTGCTCCTTGCACAACCCTGTCTTTTGCACCATTCAGGTCATGCATTTCCAAAGTATGCATTAATATAGGGCCACATTACACGGCCGTGCATAGATACACTTGAGAATCCCTAGCACAAGAGCACAGTGACATATGTCAAATATTTCTATTGCTACTAACTTTTGTGTTCTTGTTTTGTGATATCTTTTTCCTCAAAAAAAAAAAAAAAAGAGAGGAAGCACTTGTTCCCAAGTTTGGCTCATGAAACATGAATGAGTCATGCTTGATTAAAGGTGGAACTGTTGATTACTAGGCATATTTTATCAGTTTGGATAGAAGTGTGTCTTGGCTAGCAGATGATATAATTGCTGCCTTATCTCATAGATGTCAAGAACTTGGCATGAGCATGGCATCCACAACTATGGTTTCCTCTTACTATGGTAGGAGTGAAGAGCTTGAAGGTCTGCAACTTGAATGAGGCATAACTATTGCATGTACGAGAGCGTCCAGGGAGATATCTGCACGGGGTAGCTCTTATACCCTGCAAATCTTTGTATGTATACTGGATGAGAAGACTCCTGCTTATGGTGAGCTAGAGAGAATATGTGAAACTAAGCTTGGTGTAGTTCTCGAATGTTGTTTGTCAAGGAATATAAAGAAATTCACTTCTCTGTATTTGACAAATGATGCTTTGAAAAGAGGAGAGAGGATCAACCACTCAAAAGATCTCATCACTGGACCATCAACATGGACATTCATCAACAATGTTCCATCCCAAAGGCCGAGTGTACAACACGAAGAGATGAACATCGATCAACCTTCTCTATGGTAAGTATCTTTACTCTGGCAACACCATAACCATGATAGATTAGGAAACCTCGTCGTCAGCATACCCTTGGGCACTTAGCTCAAGACCCGTAATTTTTGCACCATATTTCTTCCAATGCATTTTCCAAGTAAGCATTCATAGGGCTACATTACAAGGCTTTGCACAAGGCACATATTTTCCTCAACCCATGCATGAACACACTTACCCATCACTCAATATGGGTTAGGAGTACTGGGCATGACTACTATGAACATCAACGGTGGAAGATCTAGAAAACATCAACGGAGACTCACAACGACACAGTCATGCTGGAATCCCAGGAAGAAGCATATACCAAGAGACTACAACTTGCAAAGACTCGCACTGCTAGATGAAGAACCAGACACGTCTGGAAGTCAGACGACTTTTGTTCAGACATACGGGACGCTCCCTCTCAAGGCACTACTTGGAACAACCACTACAACAAGGGTCTGTCAGGGACGACAGACTCGAGAGGGGGGGGAGTGCTGAAGCTCAAAGTCAAGTAAAAAGCATGGAAGCACATCAAAAGGTGGACACACAAGGAAAGGCAGCAAGTAGGGAGCTCCATTAAGTGTATGTCAAATTTTCAGATGAATCCCCTACAAAAATAGTGATTTTCATCACTAAAAACCATTGTAAATACCATTATCTATTTTTATAACTCTATTTTGATCAAGCCAAGGAGTCCTCGAGCTTGAGGAGTATTAGAAGTACCATCGTACCAGTTTTCATAATTTTTAGACTTTGTTTGAGCCCTCAAATAAGCCCTGGAACCTAATTTTTAACTAGGCCAGACACTAGGTCTGGACAGGGCCAAAACTAGTCAAAAAACTATAAAAAGAGCTAGGGAGCTCATTTTTGGGGTTAGCTTGTGAGAGAATACAGCTTTTGTAAGAGAACTCTTTTGCAATCGAAGCTTTCCATTGTTCCTCTCTTTGATCTTACTTTGTGCGCGTGTGTGTGTATGTGTGTGCATGTTTATGTGCTTTCACTCACGCACTTGTGCCTTCACTTGCTCGTGGTCTTCATACCGGTCCTCACGTCTCCGCGGATTGACAAGTAAAGGAGGTGGTGCTTACGCTTGAGCTACACCAGGGTTGGAGAAGCAATCCCTGGCATAATGAACAACTTTACCACAATAATGGCAAGTAAATTTAGCTTGTTGATTTGGTTGACTTTGTCATGTTGTTATTCCTCCTCTAGTAGCATTCAAGCTTCCTCTTCCTCTTGCATTGTTGTTGAATCTTCCTGCTCCTCACCAATTTCCTCTACCTCTGATCTATTTGATGAATTATAAAGAGCTTGTCCTTGACTACCTCTTTGTGAATGATAAGAGTTGCCACCTTCTATGTTGATTTCTTCAGTCATCTTGAGCGTTTGTAAATTTTCAAAGGATGGTAGATTCACTTGAGTCATGACAGATGTAATGTAAGACTTCCATCTTTCATCTTCTTTCAAGCCATTTAACATGCTATTAAACTTTATATCCTCACTAGGAGATGAATTAATAGAGGCTAATGCTTCAATAAGAGATTTTACCTTAAGAATATAATCATTAACTGATTATCGTGGCTTCTTTTCTACTCTTGTCAAATCACCAATAAGTTGTGTTTGCCTTGCTCTATTGGTGGTTGCAAATAACCTTTCTAGAGACTCCTACGCTTCTATACTAGTATTCAAACATCTTATATGTCCAAGCATAGTATTTGAAATTAGAGATAATAAACAAAACTCTTCTATCTCTTTCGATCCATTCTTGCTCTCTTGCTCGATCTGCTTGTGTAGGAGCTTCTGGTAATACCGGCTTCACTTCTGTACCTATTATCGATCCCCAAAGACCTTTAGACATGAGATAAGACTCCATTCTAAATTGCCACATGAGATAATTTCTCCCATCTAATAACTTCTCAATCGATGCACTCAAATCTGCCATGTTGAATTGTTGGAAACAAAGAAGATAATTCAATAAGTTGTATGAAAGATTTGATAAAAAACCAAAATCTCTGATATCATAAAGTTATGTTTACAAACTTGTAAACATCAAAGTACACAAAGAAACATGATGAGACCTCCCAAGATCTTCAAAAGATCAAACAAATATTTCCAAACTTCAGAACTCAAACTTTCCTCTAAACTTTTAGGAAAACAAAAATAGGTGCCTATAGAAAAATAACCACTAGACACTCTCCACAAAATTTTTCAAAACTAGTCATGCATTCTGAAAGTAGACTCTAAGTAGCATGCTTTAGAAGCAGGAAATATCAAAAAAGCTGGAGTATAGCTCCCAAACGAATAGTTTGAAGTCAAGGTATGCAAAGGTTTGCAATAGCAAGGTATGACTAACTATCTGAATTGAAAACTGATGTACATCAATATGGAAACTCAAAGATCTATGAAAGATTTTGATATAGATAAAAAAAAATGAGAGCTAAAGAAACTCGTCCAAGTGAAATCACTAAAAAAGACCTCATAATGACTAAGATATGGAAGTTTAAAGAGAGGTATGTCTCTAATGAGACATCAGATACACACAAACAACTATCACTACACAAACGCCTACTTGCGCAGAGGTTTTTCATTGAACATTGTACCAAAATGATCTACATATATAGTACAAGTTTTAAGCTTCACAACACATCAAGAATCACTCAATTTGGCTACATACACTAAGAGAACCACTCTTTTTATTGAGATGCTGTCAATAGAAGCGCTTTCTTTATTTATAAATAGATACCTCTCATTTCCTTCTCACTTTTATCTACTTCTACTCTAAATTTGGAGATGTGAGCACCTCCACATGTTATTTATCATAAATAATAAACTCCATAAGCCTAAAAAATAATACTTTATGTTGATATATTTAGGTAGTGATGTGTGTGAACACACTAGGACCGCCTGGGCACTTTTTTGCCTCTTTAGGAGGTTTTTTTCCCCCGGCTTGTATATACGCCTATTGCCCTAATGGGCTACTTATCTTTGTACATTCTCTAGTAATACATTCAGTATTGTGTGTTGTGCTCCAAGCTTCTTCTTCTTCCTTGTGCTGTTCGCGTGCTTCCGCAGACATCTAACTCCAACAATTGGTATCAGAGTAGGTCGTCGCTTCATCTAGGGTGCCGTCGACACTCCTCCATTTGCACTCTCAGAATCGCACGAATTTTGGTGAGCATACTCAGCGTGTTGCCGAAATCGCGATCTGAGCTCGTTTCGGCCTCCGAATGCACTATCACAATGCTTGTGCAGGCTATTTTGTCTTTTTGTGCCAAAGGTATGTACCAGTTTCTGTTCACCAGTTTAAGCGTCTCAAAGTCTGCTACAGGTCTAGCAGAACTCTCTGGGCAGTTCCGTTCAACTTTTTGAGATACAATCAATTTTCTGCATCAAGGTATTTTAGTCACCGGCCATGGCTAAAAGCAGTGATGTATTCCGTATGTTGGTTGTTGAGGATAAGTTGGATGGTACCAACTATTATGGGCTTATATGATGCGACATGTATTAGTTGCAAAAGGACTGTGGAACATTGTGCAGGGTGTTGAAAGATGTCTTGTTACACCTGCAACTACAGGTACTGCAAATACAGGTGCTGGAGATGCTGGAGCTGATGAAGATGGTGTCGTGGATGATATTGTGCAGATTCCTATTCGTGTTGCTGTTTTTGTTGCACCTACCGTTGAGCAGATTTGGTGGGATGGCAGAGATGCCTAGGCACATGCATTGATAGCTTTTTCTGTCAAACGTGCCATTATTCCTCACATTCGCTCTTGCAGAATAGCAAAGGATGCTTGGGATACACTTACCACATTGTACCAAGCTAGGAATGAGGCTCGTGTTGCTTACCTCCGAAAACAGTTGGAGAGTGAGCACATGAATGAAGGTGATTCTATGGACAGTTTCCTAACAAAGATCAAAGATTTGAAGGAACAGTTGATTTCTGTTGATGAGGTTATACCAGATAGCTCACTTGGGCAGACCGTTCTGAATGGTCTTCCTGACTCATATCAGAGTTTTGCTTCTACTCTTCAGTTGATGATGAAAGGCAATCCAAATGCCTTATCATTTGAGGAGTTAGTCTTTGTTCTGTTGCAGGAAGATCAGTCCAGGCAGAAGAGGTCCATTATGCGAGTTGCAGATCAAGCTTTCCTGGCTAGTCAGAAGGGCAAAGGAAAATCGGGCTCTTCTACTAGTAAGCAAAAATCTGCAAATGCTGCACAATCGAAGAACCAGGATAAAGATGAGAAGAAATCAGAAAAGTAGAAATTGTTTTGCAAGTACTCTAAAGGAAATGATCATATCATAAAGAACTTTCCAAAACTGGCTGCTAAAGAGGCAAAGAAGAAAGAGGCTGGAATGGTTGTTGCAGAGGCCTCTACACCAAAAAGAGAGTCTGCAAATCTTGTGCAGGAAGAAGAATGGGAGTTTACTACTGTCTGCAGTTTTGACCCATCTTCTCATGATCAGTGCATGTCTACAATAGACTCAGATGTTTGGCATTTTGACAGTGGGGCAACCAAACATATTACCTCCCAGCACAGTTTCTTCTCTTCACTCGAGCCTGCCCCTACAAGGAATATTGTTACATGTGCCAACAACTCCTCTTATCTTGTTATGGGAGTTGGTAAGATCATTCTGACTACAGTTGATGGTAGTTCTTTCACTTTATCAGATGCTTTATTTGTGCCAGGGATCAAAAAGAACACGTTATCAGTTTCTGCATTAGCCAAGATTGGCTTGGTTGTGAGATTTGTTGATGACAGGTGTACAATTCATGATCTGTCAAATGGCGATGTGATTATTGCTTCTGGCATTTTATGTCGTGGGCTGTATAAGCTTATAGACTATGAAAGATCTGTAAATGATTTGGCATGTGCAGTAAATGATTCTCAGGCTAAGTCAGATGCAAAGCTTTGGCATGCACGCTTTGGTCATCTGAATTTTGCTAGTTTGCTACCCCTGTAGAAATCTGAAATGGTGTCCTCTTTGCCCAAACTTGAGGCACCTGGAAAACATGTTTGTGAAGGCTGTATTTTGGGCAAAATGTAGTGTTCCTCCTTTCCAAAAGATGGTTCAGTTCGGGATACGCAGAAATTGCAGCTTGTACATAGTGATGTTTGTGGTCCTATGCAGACACCCTCTTTTGGAAATTACCTTTACTTCGTGACTTTCATTGATGATTTTTCCAGGCATGCATGGGTATATCCACTCAAAGCAAAGTCCAAAGTGTTCTTGTGCTTCAAACAGTTTTTGGTTTTGGCTGAAAATCTGTCAGCATGTAAAATGGGCACCCTCCATTCTGATCGAGGGGGGGAATATATGTCTTTAGATTTTAATGCATTTCTGGCTGAACGTGGGATAAAACACCAGTGTACAGTGCCGTATACACCTCAACAGAATTGAGTTGCTGAACGAAAGAACAGGTCACTCATGGAGATGGCGAGGTGCATGGTCAAGAGTCAGGCTTTACCACATAATTTCTCGCTTGAGGCTGTCATGTTTGCAACATATGTACTGAACAGGTGTCCCACTAAAGTGCTACAATCTATCACTCCATATGAGGCTTGGCATGACCGCAAGCCATGTGTTGCTCATCTGCGTGTTTTTGGTTGTTTGGCATATGCACTAGTGCCTGAACAACATCGCAGAAAATTGGATGATAAGGCAGTAAAATGTATTTTTGTTGGGTACAGTTCTGAAAGTAAAGGCTATCGTCTGTATCATCCACAGACTAAACGCATTCTGGTTAGCCGTGATGTTGTATTTGTGGAAGATGTTGTTCAACCATTGCTTTCATGTACTAAGGAGACATCTGTTAGCTCCAAAGACATGTATGATACTTTGATGCCTCTTTTTACAGGTGGGTAGTCTAGTGCTGGTCCTAATGAGGCAACTTCTCAGCCTTTGCAGGTTTCATATGATGATGCAGATCATTCCATTTCTGATGCAGATTTACATGATGCACTTGTTGATGAGAGAGCTGATATTGAGCAGGCAAAAACTATGCCAAAATGGCTGGTGCAGACTTTGCGTGACAGCAAATTAGATGCACCTTTGTCATATCGTACTCATTCAGGCTCTCATAGTGCCTCCTTTGCATCAGATTGCTATGTTATGGTTGTGTCTAGTCTGTGTGATGAGAATGAGCCTGTTTCTTTTGATGAAGCACAGAATTCTGATAATTGGATGGCTGCTATGCAATCTGAATATGATGCTATAATGAAGAATGGTACTTGGTCTTTATGTGAATTGCCTCCTGGCAAGAAGGCCATTGGCACTAAGTGGGTATACAGCTGAAGCGTAAACCGGATGGTACAATTGACAGGTATAAGGCTAGGCATGTTGCAAAGGGTTATGCACAGGAAAGAGGCATTGATTTTGATGAGACCTTTGCACCCACATGTCGTATGACTACTGTTCGGAGCATCTGTGCACTTGCAGCCCATCATGGTTGGAATGTACATCAGTTGGACATTAAAACTGCATTTGTGAATGGCGATTTGCATGAAGAAGTGTATGTTTTTCAGCCCCGTGGTTTTGTGTAGAAAGGGCATGAAAACCAGGTGTGGAGGTTAAAGAAGGCATTATATGGTTTAAAGCAAGCACCATGTGCTTGGTATGAGAAGATACATGCCTATCTGGTTGCACATGGTTTTGAGAACAGTCCAACTGAAAGCACCTTATATGTTAAGCGTGCTAATGATGTGCTTCTGATCATTGTTGTCTATGTTGACGACATGCTACTCACTGGTCCTATTGAGAAGCATATTGCTGATTTCAAGGGTGATTTGCATGCCTCATTTGAGATGTCTGATTTGGGGCATTTGCATCACTATTTAGGCATTCAGTTTATGCACGTTGATGGTGGAATGGATTTGTGTCAAATGAAATATATTGACACATTATTGCAGTGTTTTGGCCTTGAAGACTGTAAGCCTATTGCCACTCCTATGGAGACAGGTTTACGATTGAGTCTTCATGATGCTGGAGATGCATTTGATGTTGTTCTCTATCAGCGGGCTGTTGGATGCTTGATTTACTTATGCATTACTCGGCCACATATTCAGTTTGCTGTCTCACACATGAGCAAGTTTATGCATTGCCCAGGAGTCACGCATTGGAAGGAGGTTAAGCGCATCTTTCGCTACTTGAGTGGTACTCGGCTACTTGGGTTTTTTTACCCCAAGGGGGGATCACTACCGCTAGATTTGCATGCTTTTTCTTACTCAGATTGGGTTGGTTGCTATGACACTTGTGTCCACCTATGGTTTTTGCTTCATGCTTGGTAGCTCATGTATATCTTGGTTGAGCAAGAAGCAACCTACTGTGGCCACTTCCAGGTGAGGCTGAGTATAGGGCAGCTTTCATAGCGACTATTGAGTGTGTGTGGCTCAAACGCCTTATGGCTGATTTGGGTGTTGTCCAGTCTTCTGCCACCACCATCTTCATGACAGTCAGAGCGCATTGGCAGTTGCGAGGAACCATGTGTTCCATGCTCGCACTAAGCACATTGAGGTGCATTATCACTATGTCAGGGAGAGGTTCTCTGCTGGGGAGATCAGCTTGGCATATGTGCCCATGCAGGAGAACATTGCAGACCTTTTCACGAAGGCTCTGCCTACGGAGAAGTTTGAAGCTTTCTGCAAAGCTTTGGGCTTACTTCCTTTTGTGGAGTGATTTCCACATAGCTTGGCACTTCCTTATACATGAGTGCCAGCTCCTTGTTCATCGCATCACTCCTAGGGGGGATTTGTTGATATATTTAGGTAGTGATGTGTGTGAACACACTAGGACCGTCGGGGCACTTTTTTCCCTCTTTAGGAGGTTTTTTTCCCACCGCTTGTATATACGCCTATTTCCCTAATGGGCTACTTATCTTTGTACATTCTCTAGTAGTACATTCAGTATTGTGTGTTGTGCTCCAAGCTTCTTCTTCTTCCTTGTGCTGTTGGCGTGCTTCCGCAGACGTCTAACTCCAACACTTTAGAGCTTCTTTTTATGTCACTCAATTTGGCTACATACACTAAGAGAACCACTCTTTTTATTGAGAGGATGTCAACAAAAGCGCTTTCCTTGTCTAAAAATAAACACCTCTTCTTTCCTTCTTACTTTTATTTACTTTTTACTTTAAATTTGGAGATGTGAGTGCCGCCACATGTTATTTATCATAAATAATAAACTCCATAAGCCTAAAATATAATACTTTAGAGCTTGTTTTTATGTAACAATTCTAACACATACACACATCCATACATACATACGTACATGCATATACATATATGAATGCGTGCACATATACAAAATATATGCATACATGCATTGGCACTGCATCCTACATATGTCCATAATGAGCATATACACACATATACAATGTATGCATGGATGGACATATGCATACATGATGCTCTCATACATTACGTATACGTACGTGAATATGCATATCATGCATATATATATATATATATATGTATATATATATATATATATATATATATATATATATATATATATATATATATATATATATATATGTATATATATATATATATATATTTATATATATATATTTATATATATATATATATATAGAGAGAGAAATTTTCCAACTTAAATACCGAAGTTGTATATTCTATATACGTGGATCTTTGTCGATGTCATTCGACACATCATTGAATATCTCCTATCTCTGTAGATACAAAAAGTAAATAAGGTCCAAATCGTCATGAAGAAAAGTCATCCTCATGTTTACAAAACTTGGAAGAATTAAAATATATATAAAAAGAAAATCCTCATAATAACTCCACTACAACTTGCTCTTTGAAGCTATTGTGACATCCGTTCTAACACATACACACATCCATACATACATACGTACATTCATATACATATATGAATGCGTGCATATATACATAATATATGTATACATGCATTTGCACTGCATCGTACATATGTCCATAACGAGCATATACACGTATATACAATGTATGCATTCATGGATATATGCATACATGATGCTCTCATAGATTATGTATACGTACGTACATATGCATATCATGCATATAACATATATATATATATATATATATATATATATATATATATATATATATATTAAGATGTACCTTTTTTTTAGAGTACAATGAATTTGCAAAGAGACACACCTGATGTCGTAAGGTAGAAGCTTTCATCTTGGGGAACTATGAGATATTCAACTTTGGGTGGGACTTGAATCTTGACCATCTACTTAAGAGTACAAGACACATCCGTTAAACCACATCCGCTCGATAAAATGATCTCCAGAGAGTAGGAAATGATGAGTTGTTTTTCTGTTTGTAGCAGAAAGTTCATCACAATCGCAGACTGCAGTAGAAGGCTCTACACCTTTTTCCTCCCATCGTTGATGTGCCCTGAGCCCTCTCTAGCAGTGCTCTGGAAAAAAGTGTTATCGCTTTTTCCTTTTTGAGTTACAAAGAGAAGGACAACGACAAGGCGATTATTGTCCAATGAACATCTGGTATGCCGTACCTCCATTATTTCATTGTTGGTTGGTGAACATCTGGTATGCCGTACCTCCATTATTTCATTGTTGGACTCGTCTGTCACGCATACATAATTATACATACACGCATACATAATGATAACTAAAAAAATATACATGCATATATTATGCATACGTTCGTGCATACGTTCCTGTTTGAGTTACAAAGAGAAGGACAACGACAAGGCGATTATTGTCCAATGAACATCTGGTATGCCGTACCTCCATTATTTCATTGTTGGTTGGTGAAAAGTTAGGACTCGTCTGTCACGCATACATAATTATACATACACGCATACATAATGATAACTAAAACAAATATACATGCATACGTTCGTGCATACATAATGAATGTATACATGCGTAAATAACTCACTCGTAGAGGTATACATACATGCATACAACGCGAATACAAAGAGGTTTCGTATGGTTCTCAATGGTTAAGAAACAACAATAATAGCTAGGTTTTGGACCTAGTAGAAGTGAATAAAAATCCAAATATGTACAAGCTTTATATGGAATTCTAATAAGTGAAAGTTGAGGGATAGAAATCCTTCCACAAGTACAAACGCATAAGAGAAACAAGCTGCAAAAATGCCTACCATAAATATAACAAGGAGAAAAGCTTGACAAAGAGTGTGAATAATAAATTCATAGGTCCTTTAATCCATTAAAACTGTTTTATGACATGTAATATTTCTGATGAGCTTAATGATTCTTGTTGTTCTTGTGTATATGAATGATTTTATAATATACCTTATTTCATTGTTGCAAATGCTTTCCATCCTTATGTTATGTTATTTTTATGCATATTATGGTAAGTGGCGAAATCTTACTCCATGTGGACAAACATGTCGTATACGTATAAAAAGCATCTCTCTCTCTCTCTCTCTCTCTCTCTCTCTCTCTCTCTCTCTCTCTCTCTATGCAACGGTGTTTTGAAGGTCGCTATGCAATGAGGTACCTGAAGGGCAGTTGTATCCTCGGGGCATCTTTTCTACGCTCGTCGTTAATTGACAACAGCACATGACCCAAACTGACAGCAGAAAATGATTAGTTGCGCTTCTGTTTCTAGCAGAAACTTCACCGCCATCACAGCTGTAGACTCTTTTACAGAGCGACCTTTATGTTCCCTCCACACAAATATGCTGTCTAGAAGTGAAGCTCTGAGAGAAGTGTTATCAACACCTCTTGATTATGTTACCAGGCACACTGTGAACACTCTTCATGTCCGCGAAACGTAGCTGATTCTCTCTCTCTCTCTCTCTCTCTCTCTCTCTCTCTCTCTCTCTCTCTCTCTCTCTCTCTCTCTCTCTCGTCGTCGCTTCGTGTAAGGACATTTTGAAGGTCCTTGTTATATGCAGTCGAGGGGACACCTTTTCTATGTTTGTCCGTGATTGACGACAGTACATGACCCCTAACAGAGACCAGAAGATGAATCGCTTTTCTGTTTCTAGAAGAAACTTTATTGACATTGCATCTGTACGTTCTGTAAAAGACGACCTTTAATCGCAATGTACA
The DNA here is from genome assembly GCA_020310875.1 of Ceratopteris richardii. Classification (NCBI taxonomy): domain Eukaryota; kingdom Viridiplantae; phylum Streptophyta; class Polypodiopsida; order Polypodiales; family Pteridaceae; genus Ceratopteris; species Ceratopteris richardii. Next base: position 2,163,456 of record CM035420.1, on the reverse strand, counting down.
CCCTGTAAATGAGCCCCTTTTGGAGAAGTGTTAGCGACTGCCTTTGATGTTTTGTTTCACACAGGAGGAGAACAATGGCAATGATTTGGCAGCGAACATCCGGTATGCTGAACCTTAGATACACAGTTTCCGCGCTAATGCATGAAAAGCAGGATTTGATTGTGATGAGGACATGATCTATAACTGTATAAATGCCTTTAACAATATAAATGCCTTTAACAAGACATCTGCATAGAAGGGAACGCATTTTGCGAGCATTTTGAGGACTTCGACTCCATTAAGACAGCTTGTTTGTAGCGCGTGGAAGAAAAGGCAACTCATTTGTCTGCTCTTTTCTTGCAGCATCTAATGGTGAGGTTCAGAGAGAGATCTTACGGCTCCATGTGCAAGTGGAAGGAGAGTTGAATGAGTAACGAAATCAACAAGAGCTTATCAAGTGAATAAAAGAAGCAAAACACTGTACAATACAATCGAGAGAAAAGATTCATGGAGACATGAACTGCAGATTTCATTGCCTTTCCACAATTTCACCCTGTTACATATAACCGAAAATTGTAAACAATCACATTGTCAGATGATCATTGTTAACGTAAAAAACTTACCAGTAAAACATAAGGCAGCTTCGGTATGGATGGTTGCGAGGATCATCTGCAAATTGAATCCCTTGAGGAAATGACTTTGTCGATTGTCTATCAAGTGGAAATTCATCATTGACATTCTCCAATAAAGAGTCCACACAGTTAGTTTTCTTCTGATATGCAGAGATTGGAGGATTAAATCCAATTCAATCGTGCGCATACATCGTCAAATAAAATTTGTATTTTCTTATTGTTAATACTCCTATTATTCCAAGAGTGACCAGAGTTAACAAACATTAGTAGCAGATTGTGAGTGTTAATCACATTAAACAACTTCTCTTTTTTTTTTTCTCTACCAAACAAGACATGAAAAAACTCATTCCAAGATTGCTATGAATGGCCATTTGTCTGATCCCTTTAAAATTTGTAGATCTATAAGGCAGGGTTGTCCTCTTGTCCCTCTTCTGTGTGCCATTACTAGTAATGCTCTTGGTTGGTTAATTAAGGATTGCATTGATCAGGGAGGGCATAAAAGGTATTAAGTTCCCTAACTCCCCCTCCCACCTCGGCCTACAAATGTTTGCTGATGATAGTAATGTGATTGTCACAATTGATGATCACTCTGCTGACAATTTTCTTAAGTGTTTAAATTTGTTTTGTAATGGAAGTGGATCTGTCATCAATCATAGTAAAATTGGTTTCCACTCGACTAATAAACATATTCCTGAGTGTGTTAAGTACGTAGGTTGTGAGCTCATTAAGGAAGGATCTCTCTTCAGGCTTTTGGGCATCCCTATGGGTTTTGAAGTATCTTGTGAGGAAAGATGGAAGTGGGTAATGGACAAGTTTAGAGTTAAAATTTTTAAATGGATGGATATGCAACAAAGTATCTTTCAAAGATTTTTTGTTCTAAATCACTACATTTTACCTTCTATTACTTATTTCCTGGCTTGTTGGCATCCTAGAAAGAAACAACTTGCTGAAGCTATATCTCTTGCCTGGAACATATGCTGTATGAGGAAAGCAGAGGATGGGTTGGGTATTATCAGCCCTTCCAGGATGGCTACCCAATTGGCTGCCGAATGGATCTTGAGAGCTACCCACTCTGAGGACTATTGGGCTAGAATGATCAAGAGGAATATAAATCAATTCTATCTCCAAAATAATAAAAGTTGGTATAAATTTCAGTTATGGGACATTTTTATTTCTCTTGCTAACTTTCTACCTAAAGGCTCCATGCTTATGTGCAATTTTTGGAAGGCTTGGATGAAAGTTAAGGGATGTTACTCCTTACCTATCTGGTATTCTAACAATCTCTCCTTTTTATTGCAAGATTCTATGTGGATTGGTTGGTCTACTTATACTCTCAATGACCCTCTGTCTATAAGAATGAATTAGTGCAATAAACAGGGTTTTGATAACTGGAGAAGCCTTTACAGAAATGAAGATGTGTTAGATGATAATGCCGTATTCCAAACTAATTCTTTGTCTATGTCTTGTAAACATATGATCAGACACAAAAAAGGGAGCTCTTAGACAAGCTGAAGAGCAATCTCTTAAGGAAACAAATTGATATGAGTGAAGTGGTCAATGACATGTTTTGTAATTTTAAAAGATCCTGCACTACCATCAGAACATTAGCTAGGAAGCTGAACAAAAAGTGGAACATTGACTGTAACCCACAACAATGGAGATACAGATTTCAATGTGCTTGGTCCTTCCCTCTCTCCATCAAGCAATCTTTCCTACTATGGATGATCCTGCACGAAGGAGTGTGGATAGGTAGCCAAGTAAGAGAGTATAAAATTGATGTTGAGAAGTGTTGTCATTGTGGGAGTACTGAAGACTTGGAACATTTATTCTTCAGGTGTCGTAATGCTCAAAGCTATTGGCAAGGAATATATCTTCACTACAAAAATTCGGGGCTAAACCTGCCTGGTTTCAGAGAATTTCTACTTGGAGAAGCTAACAAGTTGGACATTGTTATATGGAAAAGGCTCAAAGCCCACACATTGTGGTCAATATGGAAGCTCATAAATACAAAGCTATTTCAAATAGCTATAAGGATCATCTCTTCTCTTATCTAGTGGAAGTTAGGAGAATTCTAAATCTCTATGCCTCCTATCACCCTGACCCCCTTCATTGGGAGAGCAACCCTGCTATAGTCATCAAGAATAGCCCCCGTAATACTTGGAGAAACAAGATGTTGAAAATAGTCTCCTTGTCTAGAGTAGATATGATCCAATTTTTGGAATCGTATATTAAGGATTTCCTGTTGTAATGGACACTTCCTGAGTAGTTGGTGTCCCTTGATCTTTTGGTCCTTTTAATCTTTGTAGTGGTGTAGGACACTCCCTTGGTAGATGTTCTCCCCTTGTTGTACTTCTTCTTTTCTGCATCAATTTTATACTCTTCTGTTTCTTCTCAAACAAAAGTTACATTTTCTTTTTAAATATATTTTTTATTATATATCCAAATATATTTAATAGGACGAGAATTAAAAACGAAGAATTCTATCACTATGTGCATCTATTTCTATGTTGCTGTATACATTTTTGATATATATATATATATATATATATATATATATATATATATATATATATATATATATATATATATATATATATATATATATATATATATATATATATATATATATATATATATATATATTACTATGTATGAATCTGTATGTTGTGCTACAATGGAAAAAAAAAAGAAATATAATAGGAATTAAATTTAACACAATCATAACCTCCTTATTGGTGTCTCTCTAAGGAGCAAGACAGATCATTTCCTTTGCTCTACGTCTCTTCATTTATCTGTGTTCTCTCCTTCCTGCCCTTATTTTACTCCACTCTTTCTTTCCCTTTGTAAATGTCCACTTTTTGATGTCTCTTTCGTTGTTTCTCTCTCATTTTGTCTGCTTGTCACTTACCTTTCATCTCCCTATATTTTCCCTAACTCATGTTTTTCTCTCTCGCACTCCGCCCTCTTTTTTTCTTTTCATTTCTCAGTTCCACTCTTTCTTCACTTTCTTTTATATTCTCAATTCACAACTTAAAAATTGTATTTTTATGTGTTATGAAGGGAGAGTGTCTATAATTTAAATCATTGTCATAGAAAATGAAATATGGATGAAAGAAAGAGGAGGAGATAAAAAGGCCAGGGATATTAAAAGTCAACTTATGGGGAGAGAGAGAGAGAGATGGAGAGACAGAGAGAGAGAGAGATGAGGAGGATAAGAAGAAGAAGGTTGAAGATGGTAGAAAAGAAATGAATCAAATAAAATGAAAGATGCTAAATATAAGTGAACATGGTTATTGTTTTGTGTTTATGGCAGAAGGGAAAAAGGCCAGACTTCCTAACATAGGAGTTTTTGGGAGGTCCATTTTAGGTAATAGAGTGAGAGTGCATGATGGCCATATGCCCACACTAGACCACTCTAGATACTATCTATTTTAAGAGAAATTGATTAATACGATATTCAAGAATAAGTCACCAATATTTGAGTCCCAATTTTACATGTTTTTATCTAGATCCAAAGGTTCTTGGGAAAATTTACAAGTTAGAATGATGTGCAATGCTGAAAAAATCTTTTTCTATCTCATCCACCGTGTGTATATTAAGGATCTATGCAAACCATTTCTCATATAAAGGTACTATAATAAAGTAAGTCTATCATCTGAATTTTGGACTTGTTTAGATAGATTTGAAATTGAACACTATTTGGTCATTCATGTGTATGGCCAAAAATCTTGGAACTAGACTTAAGGATATGTTCATGTGCTCTCTAAAACAAGTCATCCACTTAGCCTAGTGGTTAAATCTCAAGGTTGCGAAGGAGAAGGTCTTAGTTTCAACCCCTATGGGAAACATGTGGAGAGTTTTGCCCAAAGAGCTCCAGAGCCTTCTAACTCAAGTTAACATGAGTCAACTTGAGTCTAGAGAGAATGAACACGAGTGGGGATTACACCTGCCACTAGTGGACTCTAGTGAAAAGTGCTAAATTAGTGGTGGAGATCACATCTAGCACCAAAGGTCTCTAATGAAAGGTACTGATCATGCATGCACTTGTGGCTTTAGTTACATTTGTGGTCCTTATTGATTGGAGGAGCTATATGCAGAGACATAAGGTTGGGAGGAGAGTCATCTCTCTAGCATGTGGTGGTCCTAATATCTAGTTCTTTACAATTGGTATCAAAGCACAACTTCTATGGAGACCTTGGTAGTTCTTCACCCTCTTCTTGAAATGAAGTTCTCATGGAGACCATCAATAGACATGATCTTGCTCATGAGATATACTAGTGTGCATATTCATAGTTCTTATTGAAAGAAATAATTTTCCTTGATACGAGAGTATCTCTCTCCCCACGAGCATCGTTCTCTCTTTATCCTCCATAGTGGCATCAAAGTCTCTCTCTATGGATTTCAATAGCACACTCTCGCTTTGGATTGTGGTAGCAAAAAGAAGTTCTCCAATATCATCTTCCAATAAGTAGAACCACGATCAATCTCATGACCTCTAAGTATTAGGAAAATGGCACCAAACATAGCGACATGCCTAATGGTGCACGGAGCTAGAATCTACTTGGTATTCTTGAATAAAGAATCATTCGTACTTAAAAACTCAAGAATATCTCTTACACGATAACTATCCAACATTAGAGATTCGTTGAAAAATCCAAAGTAATAGATCTTTGGAGAGGACAAAGAGGTTCCAAACATGAAATGTTTTGAACACGTTCCGCCTAATATGAGGATTAAAGCATTAGCTTTTGTGATGCTCATGTACGTATGCACTAATAGAAAGTAGCACTTTGAGTTACATTGATAAATAAGGAATCTATAAATGATTCTTTTGCACGATGAAAAAATCAAGATATATCAATCTTCGTAGCTATTATACAATGATTCATATATTTTTCCAGAAAAAAGCAATCTTCACTCTTTGCAGACAAAGTGTTGATATATTTAGGTAGTGATATGTGTGAACACACTAGGACAACCAGTGCACTTTTTTCCCTCTTTAGGAGGTTTTCTTCCCCAGGCTTGTATATATGCTTATAGCCTTAATAGGTTACTTATCTGTGTATATTCTAGTGGTAATACATTCAGTATTATGTGTTGTCCTCCAAGCTTCTTCTTCTTCCTTGTGTTGTTCGTGTGCTTACATGGACCTCGAACTCCAACAATTGGTATGAGAGCTGGTTGCCCCTTCATCTGGGGCATCATCAACACCCCTCTCATTAGAGTCCTAGAAACGCATGAAATTTGGTAAGCATACCCAAGTTGATTAGGAGATCAAAACAGCTTCACTATGTCATGCCGAAATCGTGATGTGAGCTTGTTTTGGCCTTCAAATGCAAAATTGCAGCACTTGTGTAGGATATTTTGTCTTTTTGTGCCAAAGATATATATTGCTTTTGGTTCACTAGTATAAGCCTCTCAAAGTCTGCTACATGTTTAGTAGAACTTGTTAGGGTAGTTCTGTTCAACATTTTCAGATACAATCCTTTTTCTACATCAGGGTATTTTAGTTAGTGGCCATAGCTGAAAGCAGTGATGTATTTTGTATGTTGTCTATTGAGGATAAGTTGGATGGTACGAATTACCCATTGTGGGCTTATATGATTCATCATGTATTGGTCAGAAAAGGACTATGAAATATTGTGTAGGCTGTTGAAAAACATCCTATTACACTTGTAAATACAGGTACTAAAGCTGATGCAAATGGAATTGAAGATGACGATATTCTTCATGTTCATGCTATAGTTTCTCGTGCACCTACTTGAGAGAAAATTCATTGGGATGGCAAAGATGCTTAGGCACATGCATTGATAGCCTTGTCTATCAAACGTGCCATTATTCCTCACATTCGCTATTGTAGAATAGCTAAGGATGCTGGGGATACACTAACCACATTCTACCAAGCAAGGAATGAGGCTTATGTTGCTTACCTCCAAAAACACTTGGAGAGTGAGCACATGAATGAAGGTGATTCAATGGATAGTTTTTTGACAAAGCTGAAAGATTTGAAAGAACAATTGATTTCTGTTGATGAATACTTGCCTAACAGTTCACTTGTGTAGACTATTCTAAATGTTCTTCCCGATTCATACTAGAGTTTTACTTCTACTCTTCGTTTGATGATGAAACGCAATCCAAATGCCTTAACATTTGAGGAGTTAGTCTTTGTTCTATTACACAAAGATCAGTCTAGGCAGAACAAGTCCATTATGCATGTTGAAGATCAAGGTTTCTTGGCTCATTAGAAGGGCAAAGGTAAATGGAGCTCCTCTACTAGTAAGTAGAAATCTGGTAATTCTGCACAATCAAAAAGGAAGATAGAGAAGAGAAGAAAACAGAAAAGTAGAAACTCTTTTGCAAGTACTATAAAGCAAATGATCATGTCATAAAGAATTGTTCAAAACTGGCTGCAAAAGAGGCAAAGAAAAAAAGAGGCTCGAGTGGTTGTTACAGAGGCCTCTACGCTGAAAGCAAGGTCCGCTAATATTTTTGACCCATCCTCTCCTGAAGAGTGTATGTCTACAGTAGACCCAGATGTTTGGTACTTTGATAGTAGGGAAACCAAACAAATTACCTGGCAACACACTTTCTTCACTTCACTCGAGCTTGCCCCTATAGGGAATACTGTCAATTGCAACAACAACAACCCTTCTTATCCTATCTATTAGAGTTAGACATCTGCGAAAGCACATGAACAACACAAGGAAGAAGAAGAAGCTTGGAGCATAACACACAATATTGAATGTGTTACTAGAGAATGTACGAAGATAAGTAGCCCATTAGGGAAATATGTGTATATACAAGCTGGGGGAAAAATACCTCCTAAAGAGGGAAGAAAGTGCCCTAGTGGTCCTAGAGTGTTCACACACATCACTACCTAAATATATCAACAAATCCCCCTATGGGAGTGATGCGATGAACAAGCAGTTGGCACTTATCTATAATAAAGTCTCAAGCTATGTGGAAATCACTCCACAAAAGGAAGTAAGCCCAAAGCTTTGTGAAAAGCTTCAAACTTCTCCCTAAGCAGAGCCTTCGTGAAAAGATCAACAATGTTCTCCTACATGGGCACATATGCCAAGTTGATCTCCCCAGTAGAGAACCTCTCCCTGACATAATGATAATGCACCTCAATGTGCTTAGTGCAAACATGGAACATAGGGTTCCTAGCAACTACCAATGCGCTCTAACTGTCAGTGAAGATGGTGGTGGCAGAAGACTGACCAACACCCAAATCAGCCATAAGGCATCTGAGCCACACACACTCAACAGTCATTGTGAAAGCTACCCTCTACTAAGCTTCACAACTGGAAGTGCCCACAATACGCTTCTTCTTGCTCAACCAAGATATACATGAGCTACCAAGCATGGACGCACGAGTGTTATAGCAACTAGCCTAGTTTGAGAAAAAAAAAGCATGCAAATCTGGCAGTAGTGATCCCCCCTTGGGATAAAACAACCCAAGTAGCCAAGTACCACTCAAGTAGCGAAAGATGCACTTAACCACCTGCCAATGCTTGACACCTGGGCAATGCATAAACCAACTCATATGTGAGATAGCTAACTTAATATCTGACCGAGTAATGCATAAGTAAATCAGGCATCCAACAACCTATTGATAGAAGACAACATCAAATGCATCTCCACCATCATGAAGACTCAATTGTAAACTTTTCTCCATAGGAGTGGCAATAGCCTTATAGTCTTCAAGGCCAAAACGCTGCAATAATGTGTCAATATATTTTGTTTGATACAAAGCCAATCCACCATCAACTTGCATAAATTGAATGCCAAAATAGTGATGCGAATGCCCCAAATCAGACATCTCAAATGAGGCATGAAAATTAGCTTCAAAATAAGCAATATGCTTCTCAATAGGTCCAGTGAGTCACATGTCATCAACATAGACAACAATGATCAAAAGCACATCATTAGCATGCTTAACATATAAGGTGCTTTCAGTTGGACTGTTCTCAAAACCATGTGCAATTAGATAGGCATGTATTTTCTCATACCAAGCATGTGGTGCTTGCTTTAAACCTTATAATGCCTTCTTTAACCTGCACACCTAGTTTTCATGCCCTTTCTGCATAAAGCCATGAGACCAAGAACCATACACTCCTTCATACAAGTCACCATTCAAAAATGTAGTTTAATGTCCAACTGATGTACATTCCAACCATGATGGGCTGCAAGTGCGCAGATGCTTCGAAGAGTAGTCATACGACATGTAGGTGCAAATGTCTCATCAAATCAATGCCTTTTTCCTGTGCATAACCCTTTGAAACAAGCCTAGCCTTATACTTGTCAATTGTTCCATCAGGCTTACGCTTCAGCTTGTAAACCCACTTAGCTTCAATGGCCTTCTTGCCAGGAGGCAAGTCACATAAAGACCAAGTACCGTTCTTTATTATAGCAAAAAAAATTTGAAATTGGAGTTTCAATATGAAATACACATGTACCACCTTTTCGCAAGTCTTCGCTAGTAATTGTTTTGCGATAAATAGGTCATTTGACCTACCAACTGATATCCAATTTGTTTCAAATTTGCACAGCATATAGGTATTACTACTAACATTCATTGATATAAATTTCATAGTATGTTGCCCTTTGGATCCCATAGACACACGAATGCAGAGGATAGTATAGAAACAAAATCACACAAAAGAACTTAGAGAATAGAAAGAGACAAGAGATGACACCAGATTGGGTACAATCTCCCCCTACATACTCGGATGGATGATTCTATTAGAGCATGTGTATTTATAGGTAATTCATAATACATCCTGAATAGAAGATACATGAGGGCGATGATTCGAAAAGCATGCTTTTGCTTTATTTACAAAATCATAATTTTCTATTTTTACAAAACATTAGGGGAAAAAATGAACCCTCCTTGGACCTTTTAGCTTGAGAGGGTGGTGGACACAGTCTAGTCCTTAATCACATAGGCTAGGCATAGGTTTCCCTTGTTTCTGTGTGATCAAAGAGAAGAAAACCATGCAAAAGTGGTGGTTTTGGCTACTTGAATGGTTTTGGAATTCTCAAAAATGAATTATAACCGTTTGATTAGTTTAGAAATCCAAGGGATGAGATTGAATGGAAAAAGTCAAGGCATCCACTCATTTGGGCCCTTGGATTAGCAAGAGATCCAATGGTTGAGAATGTAGAAAGCTAAAAAAATATGCCTTTTGATAATGGCCATCAGATTGACATTCGATCGAAGGGCAAGGAATAGGTTCAATAGAGAAGGGGCACTTCAATTGCTAGCCCTTGGATCTTGTAGGATCTAAAGGTAGAGTTTGAATCCAAAACAAAAACTTGGCACCTTCTTTCATCAACCGTCGAATGGATGGTGGATGGAATGGCCCACATTGCTGTGCAAATGGAGATAAGCGTGAATCACAGAGTGCCGTACGGAGATCAGCGAGAATCACGGATTACCGTCCCATTTGCACCCAATCTTACGGTAGAAAATTGTGCAGAGATATGTGCAAAAAGCCTTCTTGAATACTTCCAAATTTCCACAAAAATCTGACAGTCTCTCTCTAAAGATCCATCGACTTTCATCTTAGCCATTGATTTCAACCATCCAATGGGTCTAAAAAATTCCATGTTATAGTTTATATGCAAAAATGATCAAATACTACTCTATTTAAGAATACCACTCGTGGTTTTGTATGCCCTCTTAATTGAGTAGATTAAGCATTTTAATCCCTAAAAATTAGGGATGCTTACAAGGCCCATGCAAGGTCCATTTTTTCCCCTAAAGATATCGCTTTCTAAAGTTATCTATTATTTTTACAAAAATAACTAAAAAATACTTTCTTCTAAAAATAACTATCTTCCAAATATTTTTCTAAATATCTCAAAAAATATTTGAATAAGTCCATGCACATTCTAACAAGTCTCCTAAACTTGAGTCACAATCTCACACAGAATAATGGGTTTCGACACCACAAGATATAAAGAAGGCAAACAGAGTATACACAGAACAAGAAGAGAAAGAATTTTATTATCTGTGCAGATTTACAAGTAGTTCTGATCTGCGTTACAAAATCTATCAGATTGCTTCAATATAAAGCCTCATCCACCCGACCACCCCCGAGCTGAACTCAATCCCAATCTCAATCACAATCACAATCTCAATCCCAATCTCAATCACAATCACAATCTCAATCTCAATCTCAATCTCAATCTCAATCGCAATTCAGAAGCCGAAAAACGATCGTAATGACTGTACGACCATCATCCTTTTCTATCTCTCAGTCTTCGTCTTTTTGGGATCTCCGCCATTCACCAGCGCATGACCAATCACACCTTCCTAGACCCGCACTTTTAGAATCTGCATGCTCCAAGATAACGTCTTTTCGCATGTCTCATGCAAGACTTCCGGATCACCCATGCATCTACTTTTCATGTCCACCATCAAGAATCGTACCTGCAAAAATAGAGGTAATCCCTGCAACGCACTCACACACATGTCAATCACCCAAAAATAACCCATATACCCATGTGCATTTTCTAAATCCGCGAACATGAATAAGATGAATGAATGAAGGCTTCTTTTTTTTTTTTTTTAAGTGTTGGAAAACGGCACTTTTCAAAACCCTATAACTCAAAAACAGTGAGGAATCAGCTTGAGCTTGTGAGAGACAAAAATATTCAATTCTTAAATCTGTACAATAATGTTAGAGATGCCTCAGGTCCAAATCTGCTTCCAGATATCACTTTTGGGTCCTGCAAAATCGAAAATTCTAGAGAGAGATGAAAAAACATGAAAAATCTCTTCATTAACCTATCTTCATGGAACCAAATGAGACATAAAACATAGGAACTACAAAAAATTCAATCAAGTAAAGTTTTTCTACTAAGAATACTCTACCTTTCTCTCATACAACACTTTTTCAGATTCCTTCATCTTCATGCTCAAAATTAACATACAAATTTCAACTTTCTAGAGAGAGAATGTAAAAACTTATTGCTACAAAATTTTGCAGACATGATCAAAATATCCTAAACATAAAATTTCATTATTACCTACACCTTTTTTTTTTCCAGGTGGAAAATCAACGTGGCATCTTACACACATTCACACCCTCATGGATCTTCACCTGCTAAATCGAAACACAAAACACATTGAAAACCTCAAGGCATTAAAATCCATTTACCAATATTCCATAAAGTATAACATGCCTCCCAGTTAACGAGCAACTGACCTTAGTTGATAAGAATAAATTAGATATGGATAGCTACTCACGTGTCCCATCATTAAACAATCATAAGCATGTTCCATGTGAAAACACATGCATAGAACTGGAAAATTGGAATTTAATATGAATGTGAATGATTAGCATGGCTAAAGTCTATTGTGGAACCTAAATACAATCCAAAAGTGATGACAAAAATGAATATCTCTATATGAATGAATAAACATGATGTGAAAAAATACATTTAATAAATAACTTAGTAGCTTAAAGTGCATATGCATACTAATTTGCTAAAAAATTTAGTAGCATTACAACGCAATTTCAAAAACCAAAAAAAATATTACAAGCAATTTCCATGATATCGGTGCCGACATGCACAATCTATCTACAAATAGACCAAAAGGGGATTACACACCTTGACAAATATAAATTTTTCACCTCACTAACTTGTAGGAAAATACGTTCATGCAAAAGACGAATCCATGTCAAAACTACGTGTCTAGTCTAGATACTATGAAAAATTGCATGTCCTATATGTAATTTGATGCAAAACAAGAGCAATAATGCATATAAATTGACAAGAGACTTATATGGAGGTTCAAAAGAAGAACTTGCAGGTGTGTGAAAGTGCTGAAGATGGTCCAGCCTTTGTTGGAATAGCTTGCCAATATGCTTCCAATAGTTGATGCTTCAAAACTATGCTTGAAAGAAGATTGTTGATGATGAAAGAGCAAACTCCAAGCTCCAAAAAGGATTGGAACTTGTATTTATTGCAAGATTTCATCATCGAGAACCTAAGTAGAAGGATGATAGCTATTTATAAGCTTTCCATGATGAGCTCTTTCATCATGGTCTAGCACAACATGCTCCTCATCCAAACTTCTATGAAGTCTGCAAAAAAAAGAAACGTTGTGGCAATGATCCTTGTTCATCATGTACTTGTCCAATCTTAGCTCTTCTGCGAACTAAGCAGCGTGCAGTTATCCCACATACACTATGGCTACATAAAATAATAATCAATTTGTGCCTCTCTCTCTCTCTCTCTAAATTCTTCGTCTGAGAATAGCGCGCGTGCAGGTAGAACAATCCACATATCATGTTTTGCGAAAAATATGGTATATATGCATGGGCAAGGTAGAATTTGTTCAAATTCAATTAGAGGGCTCTCTCTGATCATGCGGTTTGCTACAAACACAGGCGACATAAGAACAAGAGAGACATGAAAAATGCTCAAAATCCCTCTCTCTCTCTCTCAACGAATGGGCACCTCTTCTATTCAATGCAGAGAGGAAAACAAAAATCTAATTTCTGGATGAGCTACCTCTTCAGCGGCTGTGGCATTGGGCAGAGGAGGGTGCAGTCGACAGAGTAATTCTATGCCACATAGCCTATTAAAAGGTGCTGAAGGCGGCATAAATAAAGGCTAGCCGAAAACAAGTTTCCTCCTCCGTGTAGCACACCTAGGTAAAGGAATTCGCATGCACAAGAAGGTGAGAGAATCATATGTGATGCTCGTTGGATGCCATCATTTTGGGGGGGGGGGGGGGGGTGTTCCTGCTCTGCTATAACTTTTTACTCTCTGCTTCTGCACAAAACGCAACCAGCAACTGATGAGGATGGAGAAGAGACCCAAGAGAGAAGATGATGCCAAACACAAAAAGAAACATGAATCTTGATGGTCACCCTGAAAAACTCCACAAGCAAAAAAATTTATGAAACTCTAACATGAAGATGTTGGAACTCAAGGTCAAGCACAAGCATGGAAGCACATCAGAAAGGTGGACACACACAAGAAGAGGGAGCAAGTAGGGAGCTCCATGAAGTACATGTTAACTTTTCATAAGAATCCCCTACAAAAATAGTGATTTCCATCATTAAAACCTTTGTAAATACCATTTTATATTTTTGTAGCTCCATTTTGTGCAAGCCGAGGAGTCCTCGAGCTTGAGGAGCATTAGAAGTATCATCCTACCAATTTTTTGACTCTGTGTGAGCCTTAAATAAGCCCTAGAACCTAATTTTTAAATAGGTTCTGACAGGACCAAAAGTAGTCAAAAAACTATAAAAAGAGCTAGAGAGCTCATTTTTGAGGTTAGCTTGTTAGAGAATAGAGCTTTTGTAAGAGAACTCTTTTGCAATCGAAGCTTTCCATTGCTCCTCTCTTTGATCTTACTTTGTGCGCGTGTGTGTGTATGTGTGTGCATGTTTGTGTGCTTTCACTCACGCACTTGTGCCTTCACTTGCTCGTGGTCTTCATACCGGTCCTCACGTCTCCGCGGATTGACAAGTAAAGGAGGTGGTGCTTACGCTTGAGCTACACCAAATTTTGGCGTCGTTGCCGGGGAGAGAGCTTCAAGAACGAGCGTTGTGATGGTAAGATCGTAGATTTGCGACGTTGGAAGGTAAAAAAACTCTCATTTTTATTCATTTTCTGATTTTTCTTCTTCATCTTCATCATCATCACCATCTCCATCTTCTTGCATCTTCTTCTTCATAGAAATTTCTTGTCTTTTAGTGCATTTTCATCATTTTCATACCATCTTTCATGCATTATTGTGCGCGGAGGAGTTAGGGAGTGCAAGAGAGTGCAAGCACTATGTTTTTTCATGATTTTCTGCACATGCGGAGCTCACCATTGCTCGGCGCTCAAAAATTCGAAGTTCTCGCCAAAAAACACGATTTTGTGATGAAAATCGCGACTCTATGAAAATTCAGAATTTTTTGAAAATCGCGATTCTCTTTTTCCCGCCAAAAAGCCTTTTGAAAAGAACACGATTCTGTGGTCATTCTCAGAATCACGATTCTATGGTTGTGCTCAAAATCGCGATTCTCACAAATCACGATTTTCAGCCAAGAAAACACGATTCTAAAAAATCACGATTCTGTGGTTGTGCTCAAAATCACGATTCTCAAAAACACGATTCTCTGCTCAAAATCGCGATTTTCAAAAATCACGATTTTCAGCAAAAACATGATTTTGTGAAAAGATGATTCTGTGAAAACACGATTTTGTGAATCACGATTCTGTGAAAACACGATTCTCTACTCAAAATTGCGATTCTCAAAAATCACAATTTTCAGCTAAAAACACGATTTTGTGAAAACACGACTTCGTGGAAAACACGATTTTGTGAAAAACACGATTCTCTGAGACAAAATCACGATTCTCTAAAAACACGATTCTGTGCTCAAAATCGCGATTTTCAAAAACACGATTCTCTGAGACAAAATCGCGATTCTCTAGAACACGATTCTGTGAAAACATGATTTTCTGCTCAAAATCGCGATTCTCTAGAACACGATTCTGTAAAAACACGATTTTTTGCTCAAAATAGCGATTCTTACCAATCAAGATTTTCAGTAAAAACACGATTTTGTGAAAAAGGTGATTTTGTGAAAACACGATTTTTTGCTCAAAATCGTGATTCTCACCAATCACGATTTTCAGTAAAAACACGATTTTATGAAAAAGGAGATTATGTGAAAACACGATTTTTTGCTCAAAATGGTGATTTTCAAAAAACACGATTCTCTGCTCAAAATCGCGATTCTCACAAATCACGATTTTCCGCAAAAACACGATTCTATGAAAACACAATTCTGTGCACCACGATTGTGTGAACCACGATTTTGTGAAAACACGATTCTCTGCTCAAAATCGCGATTTCACCAATCACGATTTTCAGTAAAAACACGATTTTGTGAAAAAGGAGATTCTGTGAAAACACGGTTTTTTGCTCAAAATCGCGATTTTCAAAAAACACGATTCTCTACTCAAAATCGCGATTTTCAAAACACGATTTTGTGAAAACACAATTTTGTGAAAACACGATTCTCAAGGTACAAAATCGCGATTCTCTGATTTCATACAATTGTGATTCTCTTAAAGTTCACAAAATCGCGATTCTCTTGAAGTTCACAAAATCGTGATTTTTTCCAAAAGGTCCTGTTTGCCTGTTTTGACCCCCCAGGAGCCTGATTTGACATAACGTTTTCATCCAAAGTCCATTTTTTGAGCTCTATAGCTCGTTGGAAAGCTCGTTTCAAATCCTACAGATAGGATATTTTCAGATAGGATATTTTGAAGTTGACCCTCCAGTGGGACTAGGAAACCAAGGGGGCCCTAAGGGATTTTGAGCAATACAAAGGAGAATTTTGGGACTACAAGACAAAGCTTATGAACCTGAGGTCTGGTAGACACCTAGGCAAGGATAAACAAAGCATTAGATCTTCTCAGTCCAATGTCAACCATACAACTAAGTCTTGGGCACAACAACTAAGTGGTCATCCTTACAGACTAAGTTCAGACACAAGTGATTCAGAAATGTCTTTTAGCATGGGGAAACCTGTAGGTGGCTCAGGAACTGATTATTTACAAACACCAGAAGGTCCCTATAAGACACAGTTGGAATATATTTGGACCAACCGATTAGGTGCTCGCATCTATGAGGATGGCCTGAGGCGATCAATGGTCCAACTCAAAAATCCAGATCAACCCTTTGGACTTGAACACCCGGTGGTCAAGTTTGAAGAGGGTTCATACATTGATAAGGAAGGAACCATGTATGTGGTCACCAACCTACCAGATAGGACTGATGAGTTTGGAAATGTCATTCCTGAGAATGAAATAGGAGACCTAGAACAAGGAAATGTAGGACAAGGACCCCAGACTCCTAGAGGTAAGTCAGTTTTGACCCGAGTGATCACTCTGGATTGGATCCCTCAAGATAACAAAAGCATAGAACTATTCTTGAATAGAGAAACAGAGGAAGCCTTTTGGAGATTCAAGCTAGATCAACCTAGCCAATTGGGCATAGTCATCATCTACGAGTTCAAGGATCCAGAGACACCAGGCAAAGTGGTCTACCTGGATAACAGATCAGAGAAAATTTTCTAGGTAACAGAACATGATAGACATTCATATACTTGGAAGAATGAATTGATTTTCCCTCCACCAAGATCCAATGTTTCCCATGGCTTCCAAGGAGTAGGATCATCCCAAGCTCATGAAGCCCAGAGAGAAAGAACTAGAGAGAGACCTGAGGTAAGTTTTGCACACACGGTGGGTAGAAATAGAGTAGGATTTGAAAATGAAAGACCTGAAAGAGAGAGACATCAAGCACATAGGCAACAAAGAGATGAATAGGATTTTCCATTGCCTAGACCCCGAGAGCACCCAAGAACCCTTAGACCCACTCAAGTGATCAAGGCAATGAAGAATTATTTTGACGGGTCAAGAGATCCTTATGATCATGTGGTTGAGTTCAAACAAGTGTTAAGATCTGAACAGGTTGAGGATTTATTCACCCAATACGAGGCATTTGGTTTGATTCTTAAGGGCACTACCTTAGCTTGGTTTCAACCATTGAGTAGTCGCAACTATCGCGATATAGGTCAGCTGCTAGACGAATTCATTGTAGAATTTTCCAAGAGTGGTATCAGGCATAACACATCATCCTTGATCCACAGTTTCAAGCAGACACCCCAAGAAACAGTGCGACTAGCAGGTAGAAGGTTCAGACAGTACCTAGAAAGATGCCCTACTCCAGAGTTACCCACACCAGCCAAACAAGTGGCTTTGTTCTTAGATGGCTTACTAGGCACAAAGTTAAGTATATGTATACTTGAAAGAGCCTAGATCCATAGAAGAGTGTGTGCGGACATGCATTGACATAGAAGATAACTTGGGTGAGGAGTTAGGATTGTCCAAACTCTATAAGGATTCTGATAGTTCTACTAGTCATACTTCAAAAATCTCCACGGAAATAGATGAGATAGCTGAGCAAGTTGCCAAGATGCTAGGAGTTCAAAATAGACAAATACCAAGAGTCACCTCATTGAATCGATGTTATACCTGCGGAGGGGACCACATGGCTAATGTATGCCCAATGCAAAACCAAAACATTAGAGAAAGGAACGCTCCATATTGCACTATTGAGAGAAAATACACGAACCACACGGCTCAAGATTGTCCCTACAATAGGCAGGCTGTTAGACAAACTTATCAGCAACCTTTCCAACAAGGTAGATATGAGAACCAATACCAACAGCCATATTATCGACCACAACAGCAATATCAGGCACAATATAGGCCACAACCAGTCTTGGGAAACCAACCACCAACTCTTGCCAACGTGATTCCAGTCAAGTATGCCGTGGGAGAGGAAAAGCCAAATAGAGCATTGGTCCCACTAACCCCATTGATACTAGATATTGACTCTCATGCTCATAGTTCAGACTACTCCCATGAAGGTAGTCCACATGCTTATTACACAGAGTCACCTGAACATAGTGAGATTTACCCGTATCAATATGAGGCACAACCTATGGAACAAAATTGGGAGCCTGAATATTCCAATGTCATGTACGCAAATGCTAACCCTAGGCCCCAATTGAGACAAGTAAGACCACAACCTCCTAGAGGACCATGTTTTAGATGTCAGGGCAACCATTTACTTCGTGATTGTCCCTACCCACCATCTCCGAGTCAAGGTCAGGCTATCACAATGCAAGCTTTTTGTCCTGAATGTGGCAAATACCATCTTCCCAGAGATTGTCCAAGAAACCCCTCCAGTGCACCCAAGATTACACCCATTAATGTGGTAGGCTTAGTGGCAGATTCAAGTTCAAGTAGTAGTAATGTGGCACCTGTACAGGAAGTTACTAGGGCACAAGCATTAAAACAAGATAAACCAACAGAACAATCGGAGTCGAGTGAATCAGGAGAGCCTAGTAAGAGGAAAACAAGAACATGGAAGGATACCAGAGAAAAGGCCAATCATAAGTGGAATAAAAAGTTATCGGAACTAGAAGAAAGCTTGAAAGACACAAGACCCCTCGCATACCGAAACTCCATCCACTCCACCTCATCCCACCCCACCACCCATTGTAAATAGACCGCAACCAGGTTCTGTTCTCGCAGACCCAACCCCAAAAGGTTTGGACATGATGTTCAAGGCCTACCAGGCTCGACTTCAAGAAGGGCCTACAGTTGCAAACCTAGACAAGAGTTACCCTAGAGCAGATTTCGAGATTGAACGGATGAAAATGTGCATGAAAATGGTAGAACAAGCTCAAGCTATACTTGAGACTAGTCAAAAGTTCAATCAGTCAAACTTTGTCAAACCAGATTTGCATTTCCAGGGCTTACTAGAAAGATTAGAGCAATTGGTAAACAAACCACAAGTTTCTTTACCTCCATAGGCTCAACCAGTTCTTGAGAGAAGAAGCTCACCACCAATGGGAGCGTATGTTCCTAATTCCATGGATGCTGGAATACCTCCTTCAATTCAACAGTACTCTCAAGAGTTCTTGTGGGAAATACAAGAAGAGAAATGGGCCAAGGAGAAAGGTAATCCTCCTCCTCTTCCTGAAATTGATGATCTTCATGATCAATTTCCCCAAGACATTCCATCTATTTACGGAGATGAAGCAGAACAACAAGAAGATGAAAGATTAGATTTTGAATCTAATACCCTAGAAGAACTGCCTCAATTTCCAGGCCCATGGGAATCTGAATCTCTCCAGATTAGAGCTCCCACAATACTGGTAAGAAATGAAGACTCAGTGGTTCCAAGGAATACTGATGTCGTGAAGAACACTAAGGTTCAATGTCACCTCACTGTAGAAGAGCTGCTCAAAGCAAAACCAGAGCTATGGAATCATGTGAAGGATCATGTCCCATAACTTGATTCCAACATGCCAAAAACATGCTCTAAGCAAAAAGTTCCAGAGGTACCTCTCGATAAAATAGGAGACATGTGTGAGGGTGAAGAAGGTAATACTTTTCTTCCAATCACCTACCAAGGTTACACAACCAAAGCAATCATAGATTCAGGTGTTGGTGTTGCTATTGCGACCACCTCCTTGTGGAAGCAATGGGGCAAGCCCACATTAAGACCAACTAGAATGAAGCTTCAAATGGCTGATGGTCATTTTGAAAGACCTCTAGGATTTCTAGAAGGGATAACTCTAACCACTTGTGGTGTAGAGTTTGAGCACACCTTTGCTATATGTGACTTTGAGAAAAATAATGTCTATGAGATGATCCTAGGAAGACCCTTCCTATGACAATTGCAAATAGTACAGGATTGGGGAACCAACTCCTTGTACTTGCAGCACTTAGGGGTCACCACCAAGGTCAATTTGAAGGATTACTCCTTCAGAGATGTACCACCCCTATAGTGGAATCCTATCCACAAAGCAAAAGAAGATTCAATCTCTGTGCATTCTGAAAGTTCACCGGATCCATCATGGCTACATGAAGATACTCATTTGTGGATGTGCAAGGTCGCAGAGGAAGAGGAAAAACGCTTGAAGGCGTGAGAAGAAGGAACTTGACCAGGAGATAGACCAATTAAAGACCCAGCTTATACACCGATGATCTTTCCAGATGAGGAATTTGAGCCTCATGGCTAGCCAGAAATCTTAGCCACCATGGACATTGCTGTCAATGAAGAACAATAGACACCTCATTGTGATGAGGAGGGTTATGATATCTCAGTGTTCATGTATCAGCCCTTGCTAGAAGAATGTGACCCTAGTGATGTCATAGAAGAAGAAGAAGAGAATGAAGATGATCTAGAGTCCATTGTGATGGATAGTTTCTTTAACTCAGAGAAGCACTATTTAGAAGATGTAGGCGTGTTTAACCAGAAAGAAGAAGAACCTCTCACAAGCATTAAAACCTTAAATTCAAAGGATGGAAGCGAGAGCAGTCAAAAGAAAAAGAAAAGAAAAGCAGTGAAACAAGAAGAGGAGGAATCATTATTTGAAGTACCAGCAAATTTCAAGAAATATGAAGTTGACGACCGCAAAATTTTGGTACGAATGCCTAAGAGAGAGGCCATCATAGGAGAATCATATGATAATAAAGAAAAGACCAAGAAAATTGTAGTGACCATTGAAGAGAACGAAGAGAGATGCACATATATAGGAGATGACCTAAGTGCAAGAGAAGAAATGGAGCTCGTAGCTCTATTAAGGGAATATAGGGATGTGTTTGCGTGGCACTATAGAGACTTGAAAGGGGTAGATCCAAGAATTTGCTCTCATACTATCCCCATGACTGCTGATGCCAAGCCCACCAAACAGAAGCCCTACACATATAATGATACCTATGCAGCCAAAATAAAAGAAGAAATTGATAGGTTCATTGAAGCTGGATTCATCTATGAGATTGAGCATACTGAATGGGTGTCCCCCATTGTAGTGGTGCCCAAGAAGAATGGAAAGTTGCGAGTGCGTATTAACCTTAAAAAAGTTAATGTCGCTACTATCAGAGATACTTATCCACTTCCAATCATGGAACACCTTTTGGAGCGTGTTGCAGGCAAGGAAGTTTATACCTTCTTTGATGGGTTTTCAGGTTACAATCAAGTAGCCATTGCCCCAGAAGATCAACACAAAACAGCTTTTGCTACAGAGTGGGGAATCTTTGCATTTCGTGTGATGCCATTTGGGCTCACCAATGCACCTGCACCATTCCAAACGCTCATGTGTCATGTCTTCAAAGAGTTCTTGCGAAAGAGCTTAGAAGTGTATGTGGATGATTTATGTGCTCATTCCCAAGAAAGAAGGTTTCACATCCCTGAGCTCAGACAAATCTTCAGCAAGTGTAGAGAATATCGAGTGTGTCTGAACCCAGAAAAGTGTGTGTTCACGGTGCGTCAAGGTAAAATCTTAGGTCATATCGTTTCTAAAAATGGAATCTCAACAGATGAAGATAAGGTACGAGCCATAGCGGAGCTACCAAGGCCAAGGAATGTTAAAGAGGTACAAGCCTTTATGGGCCATTGTGGATATTACCGTAGGTTTATCCACATGTACGCGATCATAGCTAGACCCCTTTATGCCTTGTTGTCTAATTTTGAGTGGAACAACGAATGCGAGAATTCTTTCAACGAACTAAAGAAACGTTTGTGCACAGCACCAATACTGACCACTCCTAATTGGAATAAACCATTCCATGTCCATGTGGATGCATCCAATCATGCCATAGGATGTGTGCTTGCACAACCCACCAGTGAAGGAAACTTAGATTTGCCCATAGCATATGCTAGTAGACAGCTCACTGCAGCTGAACGGAACTATACCACAATTGAGCGAGAGGGCTTAGGCATGGTATATGCTGTGAAGAAGTTTAGACACTATTTATTGGCCAACTAATTCAAGTTTTTCACTGATCATCAAGCTTTGTTACATTTGGTCAATAAACCTTGCAATACTGGACGCTTAGTAAGATGGTTCCTCTTACTAATGGAATATGACTTTGAAGTTGTTGTCAGGAAAGGTAGAACCCATCTTAGGGCAGATCACCTTTCTCGCATCACTTCAGGAGAGTCACCGCAAGGAGTGTCCGACGACCTACCGGATGCTTATCTGTTCAATTTAGAAGTTGTTCCTAAATGGGCAAATAAGTTGGTACCAGTCCTAACCTTCGGCCCTGCAAATAAGAATGTGAAAACATCACAAGAAGAAATTGTAGGATCACAAAAATATCACATATTGGCAGGAAGCATGTACAAACAAGATACTCAGGGTGTATTAGCTTGTTGTGTGGAGGATGATGAACATAGTAGTTGGTTGCAACAAGCCCATGAAGGAATGCTAGGAAATCACTATTCTAAACAACAAACATTGCAGAATTTGAAACGTTTAGGAGTGTATTGGCCTAGCATGGACAAAGAAATACATGAGTGGATCAAGAATTGTCCAATGTGCAGAGAGAGACCACGAGTGGAGCATGCGACCCTTTATTAAGTATCATTAATTCGAGATTGGAGTGCTCCATTGGTAGAGTTTATGAGATCGGGAAGATTACCCAAAGAGGCTAGTCTAGCAAGAAGATGAAACATGGAGCAAGAAGCTCAATGCTATGCCTTAGTAGGAGACAACTTATACCGAAGAGGGAAAGATGGTTACTTAAGACTGTGCGTTCATGAATCAGAATATTTGAAAATCTTAGAAACTGCACACAGCGGTGTTGCAGTTGGACACTTCGGCCCTGAGCGAGTAATCAAGTCCATTCTATTCTCAGGACTTTGGTGGCCCACTCTTCATATGGATGCTCATACCTATGTGAAGAAATGTGACACATGCCAACGTGCACAATATCTAGTTAGAAAAGATGAAATGCCTTTGAGGCCAATGATGGGAGGACGTGCATTCTCGAAATGGGGTATAGACTTTGTAGGTCCTATCAACCCCCCAGCTAGAAACTCCCATGCAGAGTATATTATTTGTAGCCACAGATTACCTTACCAAGTGGGTAGAAGTGAAAGCCACAACAAAGAATGATGCTCAGACTACGGCTAAGTTCTTATTCGAGAATGTGTTCACGAGATATGGACTACCAATAGAGTTGGTGAGCGATAGAGGCACACACTTCTTGAATGAAATCATTGAAAATCTTCTCCAAGAATTCGTGGTGATACATAAGAATTGTGCCCCCTATCACCCACAAGCTAATGGAAAAGCCGAGAGCACCAATAAGATCCTCTGTAACGTATTGACAAAACTGGTAAATAATAAACGCTCTGATTGGGACAAACAACTTCATCATGCTATTTGGGCTTATCGAGTTGCCTACAAAACGATACTCAACGCCACCACATTTCAGATGGTCTTCGGACAGAACGCTCTGCTACCATTAGATTTCTTAATCCCTGCCTTAAAAGTAGCACAAGAGTATGAGTGGAATGGGCATGAATTGTCCTCTAGGATCTTTGATCTCGAACGCTTAGGTGAGACGAGGCTACGAGCAGCAGCAGGCATCTATGCTGCAAAGACGAGGCAAAAGGCATACTTTGATGCACACATCAAGGATAAGGGATTGAAAGAGGGAGATCTAGTGTTGGTTTACACACTAAAACAACATGCCCGTAAGTTGGAAAAAAGAGGATACGGACCCATGATCATTAATAGAATTTCCACTAGTGGTGCAGTTCAGTTGGCCACTCTAGAAGGAGATATCTTGCCAAACTATATTAGTGGCTCTAGAGTCAAGCTATATCAAGAACCTCTTACTGAGGATATGCTAATGAAACTCAACACTGCTAAGAAGTGAAAAGAAGAAGAGTTAAGAGTGAGAGAAGAAGCACAGGCAGAGGCTAGAGAGCGCATAAGGCGAAATAAGTTAAGGCGACTAGGCCTAGATGTCAACTCAAAAGCTCCAAAATATCACATGGATATGTGCCAAAAGTCAGGCATAATGACTTCTCAAGTCCTTGACTGAAGACCCTTTGTGACCATAGAGATAGGACAAGGAAAGGGTGCAAGGACAGTGAAAGCATTGATTGACTCAGGTGCAGCAAGTAGTGCAGTTAGAATTTCCTACTGCCAAGACTTGCAGTTGAACATCAATCCCATAGAAGCTTATCTCATAGGATTGGGAGGTGTGGAAACCCCTTGTTTGGGCGAGGTGGAACTTGTTGGAACAAGCCAATCACAAATTGGTGATTATACAGATCTTGAAGAAAAGCTTATGGTCAGAATGAAGTGAAGGAAGACACTTGTGAAAGTGAAGAAGATGTCAGATTGATGTCTTGTACACATATGTACATATATGTGTAAATCCTTGTAATCTGAGTAGAACTAAACCTTAGAATGATAAAGAGTAGTGTCATAGACGCGAGATAAGTCTAAAGTCATGTATATATAAGTTAATGATGACAAGAAATGTATGTGAGAGTCATTTGTAGATGACAAATGTGTTAGAGATGTGTAGAGAGTTTTTTCCCAGAAAATAGCGACGGGTTTTTCTCTGAGTGCTCTCTGTCTGATCATGTGGATCAGAATTCCTTTTGTACACATCTAATTGGGAAGCTAATAAAGCTATGTCTAGAATTTCAGAATCTAATTCTTCTTCTACTGTGAGAATAATCAATAGGAACATTCATATGTGGAATGTGAAAACTGAAGTCTGAGAGTAGCGCACTTTTCTGTCTCAGTGTTTTGCTTAGATCTGAGTGTATACTGTAAAGTTTTTGATGAGTGAGCACTTAAAATTTAAGTTAGGAGATAGGGAAGCTATGGCTAAAAGCATTTAGCAAAACGGGTTTTGTGTTGAGAGAAATCAACTTAAGAAGTTGACTATGTCGAAGGCGCTACTTCCGAGAGACAGTTATGACATACTTTTGATCTTAATGATCAAACTAAACTTTTGGTGATTAGTTTTGAGAACTAATGATTAGTATGATTGCACAAAGGTATTGTGAAGTTATGGCTAAAAGCATTTAGCAAAACGGGTTTTGTGTTGAGAGAAATCAACTTAAGAAGTTGACTATGTCGAAGGCGCTACTTCCGAGAGACAGTTATGACATACTTTTGATCTTAATGATCAAATTAAACTTTTGGTGATTAGTTTTGTGCAGGTAAAGAAGTTAATTTCTGAAGCAGACTTTCTGGAGTAAACATTTCTTCACTCAGAGAAGTGTTGATGAAAGTTTTGGTAAAGAAGAACAATGTTTGTGTAAAGTTTGGTTTATAATTGACAGAGAAGTGTTCTTAAGTCAGTATAGATCAAATCTTTGGAGATTAAGAGGTCTCCAACAGTGGTATCAGAGCTGAAGGTGTAATACAAGAGAAGAAAAGACAATTGAAGTTCTGATTGGTGCAGATATTGGAGATCTTCCAAATCAAAGGAGGACAAGGACAAATTATTGAAGATAACCTGCAGAAGTTTAAAGCACGAGTTTGAAAGAATCAAGAAAGACAAAGTTCATATCAAAGGTACATTTTATCCTCATAAACCATAGTAATTGCAGATACAGAAGGTTAAGGATGGGAGAAAGCTTGCAGATTGATAAGCTAGATAGGGAGAACTATCCAGCTTGGTCCATGAGGATGGAGGCACACCTCATGAGCAAAGACCTGATGGCATTCATTACAGGAGATGAAGAAAAACCTGAATTTGCAGATCCTAGTATTCCAACTAGGGAAGAGCTTGCAAATTTGAAGACTTGGATGAGAAAGGATGCTCAAGCAAGGAGTATTATTTACATGGCTGTAAATGATTATCTGCTACCTCACATTAGAGGATTGGAAAGTGCTACAGATGTTTGGAATGCCTTGGAAGAGCATTTCCAAAATACAACTAAGTCAAGGAAGTCCTCACTATGGGCTGAGTTTACAACCTTCAAGAAGAAGAGCTCACAATCAATTTCTGATTATGTGGCAAGGATGAAGGATATTGCAGATAGCTTGGGAGCAGTGGATGAAGACATTGAAGAGGAAAAGTTGGTAAGACAAATACTTACAGGTCTAAGAGGAGATGAGAAGTGGAAGCCTTTCATATTGTCCATAGAGTTGTCACTTGATCACTTTACTCCTGATCTTAATCAATTGCTAGGACACATGCTAACTTTTGAGCAGGACATTAAAGGAGACAATGATAGAAGTGCAAGCCAAGCTATGTACTCTAAAGACAAGAAAAAGAATGGCAAGGGAAAGCAATCGAATGATGATGAAGGGAATTCAAGTCAAGCTAACTTCACAAAAGGAAAGATGAATTTCAGAGGTAAAGGAAGAGGAGGTAAGAACAAAGATAATGCTAAAGCTTGTTGGATTTGTGGCAGAACTAATCATTTGGCAAATGATTGTTGGTATAACAATCAAAATGGTGGAAGCAATAATCAGAATTATAATCAAAGAGGTAGAGGAGGAAGAAACCAAAGACGCAACTTCAGAGGAAGAGGTGGTAGGACATCATATGGTAGAGGAGGTGGAAGAAACTTCCAATCTCAGTCCTACAACAACAATTATTACAATTCTACATCAGATCAGAAGGATGATATGACTCTTATCTTGAATGCAACTCATGAATCAATGGGAGAAGATCAAAGAGTGTTTTATATTGACTCAGGTTGTAGTAACCATCTGAGTGGGAACTTATCTTTGATGACTGATATGGAAGCAAAGGTGAATGGACATACAGTTCAAACAGGTGACAATACCAAACACAAAGTGGAGAGCATTGGATCAGTGAAGACAAAGAGTGGAAGTACTCTTTTGAGCAAGGTACTTTATGTTCCTACTATTCCTAAAAATTTAATAAGTGTAGGGCAAATTGTGGAGAAAGGATATGAGGTAAGATTCACAAATGATGGTGTTTATGTACAAGATCCAAATCAGGGATATAGAAACATAATTGCAGGGAAAAAGGAAGGAAGATTGTTCACTCTCAAAGTTCAAGGTAATGTGGGACATGCATTGTTTACTTATGGAAGTCAAAAGGTATCTGAATTAGACCTATGGCATAAAAGGCTAGGTCATTTCAATGAGAGAGCTATAAAGGAAAT
The DNA here is from genome assembly GCA_020310875.1 of Ceratopteris richardii. NCBI lineage: Eukaryota > Viridiplantae > Streptophyta > Polypodiopsida > Polypodiales > Pteridaceae > Ceratopteris > Ceratopteris richardii. The sequence goes on along the minus strand of CM035420.1, from coordinate 2,136,336 downwards.
GTCAAAGAATCAGGTGGTGCTTGGTTTGCCAAATATTGAAGGGCAACATATGGTGTACAAGTGTGAAGCTTGTCAATTAGGTAAAGCACATAAAAGTTCTTACAACAAATCAGGGTACAAGTATTCAAATATGCTTGAATTGGTTCATACGGATGTATGGGGTCCCTCAAGGGACTATAGCATAAATGGATCTAGATATTATGTGTTGTTTGTTGATGATGCAACCAGATGGATTACTTTATATGTAATCAAGGATAAATCAAAAGTCTTTAAGACATTCAAACATTTTCATGCCTATGCAGAAAGGATCATAGGGCAAAAGCTTAAGAGGTTAAGATCAGATGGAGGGGGAGAGTATTTCTCTAAAGAGTTTGATGATTATTTGTGGAATGCAGGTATAAAAAGAGAAGTAACTTGCACGTACTCCCCTCAACAGAATGGAGTAGCAGAAAGGAGAAATAGGACTCTTGTAGAATTTGCAAGAGCCATGATGAAGGAAAAGAATTGTCCAAATTACTTATGGGCAGAAGCCATTAACACTGCAACATATCTTGTGAATAGGTTACCTTGCAAAGCATTGGATGGAGGAACCCCGTATGAAGCATGGTGGGATAAGAAACCTACTCTTGATCATTGTAAAGTGTTTGGATGTGTTGCATATGCTTATGTTCCTTCACAATTAAGACATAAGCTAGAACCAAAAGCAGAGAAGTATGTGTTTATTGGATATGATGATAGACAGATGGGTTACAGGTTGTGGAGTCCATCGACAAAGCAATTTCTTGTTACCAAAGATGTGACATTTGATGAGCAAAATACATGGTATACAGGATCAACAAATGATTATGCAGGTGTTGAAGAGATACAAAGGAAAGGAAAGGCAAAAGTAAAAGTGTATGAAGAAAGTATTGATGATGTTGACTCTAAAAGTAGATTGCAGGATCATGTAGAAGAAGGGCCAAGATTTGATCCAGAATCAAATGAGGCTGAAACTTCGAGAAGTGCAGAGATCAGAAGATCCATAAGGGAAAGGAAAGAACCTATAAGGTATAGTTATGATACATCTTTTCTAACAACAAAAGATTATGCTTACATTGTGAAGACAGAAGAAGATCCAACCACTTATGAAGAAGCCAAAGATAAACAGAATTGGGAGAAGGCAACGCAGGAAGAGTATGATGCTCTACTTGAAAATGAAACCTTGGAATTAGTACCAAGACCAAAGAATCAGAAAGTCATTGGATGTAAATGGGTATATAAAACAAAGAGGTTTGCAGATGGTAAGGTGTCTAGATACAAGGCTAGACTTGTGGTCAAAGGTTTTGCCCAAACTTATGGGGTAGATTATGATGAAACCTTTAGTCCTGTTGCTAAAATGTCTACAATTAGAACATTGATTGCTATTGCTGCTTGTAAGGGATGGAAATTATCACAATTGGATGTGAAAAATGCATTTCTAAATGGATACATTGCAGATGAAGTATACATGGAGCAACCAGAAGGTTTTATGGATTCAATTGGAACAGATTATGTGTGTAAGCTCAAGAGAGCTTTATATGGGTTGAAGCAGGCTCCAAGAGCTTGGAATTACAGACTTGTCAAGTTCTTGAATGAATGTGGATTTCAAGCATCAAAGGCAGATAGTAGCTTGCTAGTGAAGGCAAGTGAGAATGGGTACATTTACATGTGTATTTATGTTGATGATATTATTGTCACAGAAACAGATGCTCAAGGAATCAATGAACTTAAAAGGCAAATAGAGAAAGAGTTTAAGATAAGTGATTTGGGAAACTTATCTTATTTTCTAGGAATGCAGAGTGTGTATACTCAACATGGAGTATATGTTTCACAAGAGAGGTATTTGAAGAATCTTCTAGTCAAGTTTAACATGGAAGACTGCAAGACTTCAACTACACCATTGGAGGTAAATCATAAATTAAGCAGGTATGGAGGTGAAGAATTCAATGATATGAAGAAATATCAGAGTTTGATAGGTAGTTTAATCTATGCTACCTTGACAAGACCAGATTTATCATATGCAGTAGGTGTGTTGTCACAATTTATGCATTGTCCAAAGAAGACTCATTGGATTGCAGCCCAAAGGGTACTAAGATATATCAAAGGAACCCTAAGTGAAGGTTTGTATTATGGTTTCACTTCTGACACAAGAATCAAAGTGTTTAGTGATGCAGATTGGGTAGGTGACTCAGATGATAGAAGGTCTACTCATGGATATCTTTGTTATGTTGGAGATAAACTAGTTTCTTGGTGTTCAAAGAAGCAACATACAGTTGCTTTATCATCCACAGAAGTTGAGTATAAGGGAATGGTAGAAGCTGCAAAGGAAGTGATATGGTTGAAGACCTTGATGAAGAGTTTTGAGACTGATCATAGTACTCCAATTATTTTTGGAGATAATATGAGTTCTTTGTATTTGGCAGCTAACCCTGTTTTTCATGCCAGGACTAAGCACATAGAGATTCAGTATCATTTCTTGAGGGAAAAGGTACTTGATAAAGAGATTGAAGTGATGTATACTCCAACAAAAGAACAAGTGGCATATATGATGACAAAGAGCTTGGATGGACCTAAGCTACAGAGATTCAAAGAGATGGCAGGAGTGAAGAAGAATGGAATAATCACAATTAGTGATTGAGGGGGAGCTGTTGGAACAAGCCAATCACAAATTGGTGATTATACAGATCTTGAAGAAAAGCTTATGGTCAGAATGAAGTGAAGGAAGACACTTGTGAAAGTGAAGAAGATTTCAGATTGATGTCTTGTACACATATGTACATATATGTGGAAATCCTTGTAATCTGAGTAGAACTAAACCTTAGAATGATAAAGAGTAGTGTCATAGACGCGAGATAAGTCTAAAGTCATGTATATATAAGTTAATGATGACAAGAAATGTATGTGAGAGTCATTTGTAGATGACAAATGTGTTAGAGATGTGTAGAGAGTTTTTTCCCAGAAAATAGCGACGGGTTTTTCTCTGAGTGCTCTCTGTCTGATCATGTGGATCAGAATTCCTTTTGTACACATCTAATTGGGAAGCTAATAAAGCTATGTCTAGAATTTCAGAATCTAATTCTTCTTCTACTGTGAGAATAATCAATAGGAACATTCATATGTGGAATGTGAAAACTGAAGTCTGAGAGTAGCGCACTTTTCCATCTCAGTGTTTTGCTTAGATCTGAGTGTATACTGTAAAGTTTTTGATGAGTGAGCACTTAAAATTTAAGTTAGGAGGTAGGGAAGCTATGGCTAAAAGCATTTAGCAAAACGGGTTTTGTGTTGAGAGAAATCAACTTAAGAAGTTGACAATGTCGAAGGCGCTACTTCTGAGAGACAGTTATGACATACTTTTGATCTTAATGATCAAATTAAACTTTTGGTGATTACTTTTGAGAACTAATGATTAGTATGATTGCGCAAAGGTATTGTGAATACTTGTGCATCATTTACTTGAAGAAATTTGGAGTTTTGTGCAGGTAAAGAAGTTAATTTCTGAAGCAGACTTTCTGGAGTAAACATTTCTTCACTCAGAGAAGTGTTGATGAAAGTTTTGGTAAAGAAGAACAATGTCTGTGTAAAGTTTGGTTTATAACTGACATAGAAGTGTTCTTAAGTCAGTATAGATCAAATCTTTGGAGATTAAGAGGTCTCCAACAGAACTTCCCATCTACCTTCAAGATGTTCCAATGAAAGACAAAGCGCTAGTATGTCAAGATGAGAACCTTACAGAACCACTTGTCTTGGGTCAAGATTGGATCTATGACCATGCAGTTAACTTAAACCTAAGAAGTCAAATTCTTCAAGTTTGGGTACATGAACAATGCATTACATTAGAATTAGAGAACTGCATGCTCCTAGATCATGGCACCACACACTCTCTTAGTTCTTCCAAGACTAATCATATGAAAGAAGATGTTGTATGTGTCAAAAGCTCTATGATGCAGAAGGAGTCAATCATGGAAGACCAGGTTCGAAGGCGGGTGGATCTTTCTTCTTCTCCAAAGAATCAAGTAGCCACAGTAGTGAGTCCACCACACAAGCGAACACAACCGTTCACGACAACTGCTACATCAAATAGAAAGACACCATTCGATAAGAAAGCAGTTCCGAGCATGAAGTAGATCTGAGTATGCAAAGGAGAGCAACCACCAGCCTTGCCCCCACAAATCTCATCCAGGCAAGCCAACCTGGCCCGAAGACGAAGGAAGTAGCTCGGACAAGCTCAATCACAAGGTATCCAACAAGTTTGGGTGCCTAAGAAGTTAGATGCAGCTCAACAAGGGCAATTACAGATGTGGGTACCTAAGAAGCTCTTACATCCACAACAACCTATGTTCTCCCACATGCGAAAGGTCTCAACAAAGAAGCCAAAAAGAGAAAAGGGTAAGAACCACGTACAGAGACCAAAGGAAGATCAAATCAGCTCTTGAACATTAGTAGGAAGACATGCAAAAAGGATATGGGTTTGGAAGCCAAAAGTACAAGTAGCCTCCACCGAACCAAAGCGTCAACCACACTGGATACCACAGTTCAGAAAGCATCCAAAGAGGAAGACGCCTGAAGTGACCTCTACAATGCCAAATGATGTTCTAAGATGGACTCCAATAAGGAGGATTACATCAGTTCGAGACTCAATGGATACCTCCACCAAGGTCGGCATCAACCTCCGCAAATAACATCGAAAGCCTCGAACGAGCGACAACCATGTGCTACTTGCACAACCCTGCCTTTTGCACCATTCAGGTCATGCATTTCCAAAGTATGCATTAATATAGGGCCACATTACACGGCCGTGCATAGACACACTTGAGAATCCCAAGCACAAGAGCACAGTGACATATGTCAAATATTTCTATTGATACTAACTTTTGTGTTCTTGTTTTGTGATATCTTTTTCCGAAAAAAACAAAAAAGGGAAGAAGAGAGAGAGGAAGCACTTGTTCCCAGGTTTGGCTCGTGAAACATGAATGAGTCATGCTTAGTGGCAGGTGGAACTGTTGATTACTGAGCATTTATTAGTTTGGATAGAAGTGAGTCTCGGCTAGTACTAGATGATAGAGTTGCTGCCTTATCTGGTAGATGTCAAGAACTTGGCATAAACATGGCATCCACAACTATGGTTTCCTCTTACGATGGTAGGAGTGAAGAGCTTGAAGGTCTGCAACTTGAGTGATGCTTAACTACTGCATGTACGAGAGCATCCAGGGAGATATCTGCAAGGGGTAGTTCTGGTACCCTGCAAATCTTTGAATATAAAGAAACTCAATTCTCAGTATTTGGAAAATGATGCTTTGAAAAGAGGAGAGAGGATCAACCACTCAAAAGATCTCATCAGTGGACCATCAACATGGACATTCATCAACAATGTTCCATCCCAAAGGCCGAGTGTACAACACGAAGAGATGAACATCGATCGAACTTCTCCATGGTAAGTATCTTTACTCTGGAAACACCATAACCATGATAGAGTAGGAAACCTCTTCATCAGCATACCCTTGAGCACTTAGCTCAAGACCCCAAATTTTTGCACCATACTTCTTCCAATGCATTTTCCAAGTAAGCATGCATAGGGCTACATTACAAGGCCGTGCACAAGGAACATACTTTTTTCAACCCATGCACTAATACACTTACCCATCATTCACTATGGGTTATGAGTACTTGGCATGGCTACTTTGAACATCATCTTTAGAAGAGCTAGAGGACATCCTGGGGGCAACATCAATACCTGGAAGCAATTCGAAGCTAGCAGTTGCTCCAACTCAATCTTGATAACCTCTTTTGAGCAACTCACAATCTTTGAAAGCTCACAACGACCCATTCATGCGGAATCCACGGAAGAAGCACATACCAAGGGACTATGACTTGCAAAGGCTTGCAGTGACAAATGAAGAACCAGACAACCAACGCTGCCAAATTTGGAAGTTAGACAGCTCTTGTTCATACAGAATGCATACTACCTCTCAAAGCACTACATGGAACAACCACTACAACAAGGGTCTGTCAGGGACGACAGACTCGAGAGGGGGGGGAGTGTTGGAACTCAAGGTCAAGCACAAGCATGGAAGCACATCAGAAAGGTGGACACACACAAGAAGAGAGAGCAAGTAGGGAGCTCCATGAAGTACATGTCAACTTTTCATAAGAATCCCCTACAAAAATAGTGATTTCCATCACTGAAACCTTTGTAAATACCATTTTAGATTTTTGTAGCTCCATTTTGTGCAAGCCAAGGAGTCCTCGAGCTTGAGGAGCATTAGAAGTATCATCCTGCCAATTTTCATAATTTTTAGACTCTGTTTGAGCCTTCAAATAAGCCCTAGATCCTAATTTTTAGCTAGGCCGGACACTAGGTCTCGACAGGGCCAAAACTAGTCAAAAAACTATAAAAAGAGCTAGAGAGCTCAGTTTTGAGGTTAGCTTGTTAGAGAATAGAGCTTTTGTAAGAGAACTCTTTTGCAATCGAAGCTTTCCATTGTTCCTCTCTTTGATCTTACTTTGTGCGCGTGTGTGTGTATGTGTGTGCATGTTTGTGTGCTTTCACTCACGCACTTGTGCCTTCACTTGCTCGTGGTCTTCATACCGGTCCTCACGTCTCCGCGGATTGACAAGTAAAGGAGGTGGTGCTTACGCTTGAGCTACAGAAGATGACAATGGAGATGATAAAAAAAATATTGCAAAAGCTAATGCAAAACAACGAGAAATCCCTGATGCTCTGATACCATTGTTGCCCTTCGGATCTCGCAAATGCAGGAATGCAAGGAATAGTAAAAAAACAAAATCACACAAAAGTACTCAAAGAATAAAAAGAGACAAGAGACGATCCCAGATTGGGTACAATCTCCCCCCACATACTCTGATGGACACGTCTATCAGAGCATATGTATTTATCGGTAATTCATATTACATCCTGAATAGAAGATACATGAGGATGATGCTTTGAAAAATGTGCTTTTGTTTTATTTATAAAATCGTAATTTTCTATTTTTACAAAACATCTCTTTCTAGAGTGATCTATTATTTTTATAAAAATAACTAAAAAAAATACTATCTTCTAAAAATAACTATCTTCTAAACATTCTTCTAAATATCTTGAAAAATATTTGAATAAGTGCATGTGCATTCACACCCTTATGGATCTTCTTCACCTGCTAAATCAAAACACAAAGCACATTAAAAACCTCAACTCATTAAAATCCATTTATCATTCTAATTATCAAACATATAGAGATGTTTAGCTAATCTTAGAAAGAAAAAATATCCAATTTGTGTAATTGAGCTAAGAGAACCAATCACCTCTAGGTGACATGGTCTTTAGTCATTTCATAAATTCCACAGGCTACACTTTCATGTGTAGAGACTTTGATCTATCATAATTTTGAATCTATCAATTAAGAGAAATACCCTTTATAATAGGCCTATGTCACTTGTTTTAGGCCTCTATCTCTACTAGCAGCACTTCTAGTGCAGAGGTCATTTGACCTTTGTAGAAGTATTCAAATTACTTGAAAATTTGTTAGCTTAGAGAAACACATATAAGTTACTTTCCTTCCAAATTTCAATACATTTGGGCATTCCCTCAAACATAAGCATCCAAATCTCTATGAAGCTGCTAGCTCGCTAACTATTTGCTCAATTATTATTTTTTTTAATCTAAAAAATGATGAGACATATTAATTCTTATGAGTAGACATACGTATTCATTCTCTTTGATGAATTATGACATGGAGACATATCCATGCATATGATGATCATCTAGATCAATGCAAACCAATTAACATGTTGATATATTTAGGTGGTGATGTTTGTGAATACACTAGGATAGTCGGGTCACTTTTTCTCCTCTTTAGGAGTTTTTTTTTCCTGGGCTTGAATATACGCCTGTTGCCATAATGGGCTATTAATCTTTGTACATTCCAGTGGTAATACATTCACTATTATGTGTTGTGCCCCTAGCTTCTTCTTCTTCCTTTTGTTGTTTGCATGCTTCCGTAGATATCTAACTCCAACAATTGGCATTAGATCAGGTCACTACATCCAGGGCGTTGTTGACACCCCTCCAGTTGCACTCTCAGAATAAGACGAATTTTGGTGAGCATACTCGAGGTGTTTCAGAGATCAAAACAACTTCACTTTATAGTGTTGAAATCAAGATCTATGCTCGTTTCTCTTAGGGGAGCACTAGATTGTGCTCTCTGACTACAATAGAGAAGATTTTGGAATACGCTTATGATTACAAAAACACCCACGTAGGGAAAATAATACAAGAAGATGTAGCGGATACAAGACGTCCCAGAACCCGGGACTGATAGGTATGGAAAATTGGACTGGAGATGATACAGGAGATCCCACAACCCGGGATCGTAAATATGAGACAAGATATCTGGTTTACAAGAACTCCCTTCTGGGAGATGAACTAGATGCAAGAAAGAACTCGATAGGATCTCGTACTATGAGATTACAGGAGGACAGTACAGGATGTCCAAGAACTAGAGTAGAGAAGACTAGAACAAGGAACACGACAAGAACTCGAAGTGGAACTTGGAGAGTACTTACTTAGTGGTCATGACTCCTTGAGATCCCAAGACTGGTATCCACAAGACTGATTATGAATGTAGCCAACCCCTGCTTTTATAGGTTTTGAAGGGCAGTTATGATTTGATGATGTCATCGAGATATCATAAACTGGAAATAAGACATGCAGGTGTCATAATTTAGTAAATAGACAATCAATCTTGGGTTTTGGCACATTCTGAACCCAATGGTAGCATTAGTTTCTCCAAAATCTTAACCAAACATGAGATATAAGAAATGCATATGGAATCTAAGGTTTAAGATGGTTTTCTTTGTGTCCATGATATCACCTCCCCCTCAAACGACGAGTTCCATGAGGAGCGGCCATGTTCTCTAACTTGGGTTTCATTGGATTCTTCTTATGGAATTCATGAACCTTGATTTTTGCTCTCTGAAGATTTTCTATAAGTTCCATAGTACGATCATTGGTCTCATATGCTTTCCAATGAATAAGGCATTCGAATCTTCCTCGAGAGATCCTTGAATCTAATACATGCATGAACTTGAATTCTTCATAATCCTGAATCTTGATAGATGGTGAAAGACTAGGTGTCTCTTGAGCTTCCTTGGGTTCTTTATGCAATAGATCCTTTGAGCTTATAGTGGAATATTGTGGTGTTTCCAAGATCTTTGATGGAGTGCATTCAGTACACACACCTCCTTGATTAAATAGGAACTCCTCCTCATCCTTTACCTTCTTGATTTCTTCATAAAATGCATAATCCATATCATTTGTAATGACTTTTTGGGCTTCAAAGATTCTTGATTCAGATTCTTGAGGAATAGTGTCTTCATTATTCAAGACTTCTAATTCTTGGACTTGGCTTTCTTTTAACAACTGATTCTCATACTTTCTTTTAACAACTCATTCTCACACTGAATTGCTTGATTGATAACATACTCCAAGGTATTTTCTTGAGGCATGGATAGCGAGAGATATTTGACTTTAGGATTGATGCCACTTCCAAACTGATTAACCATGTAGTCTTCTTGATATGTAGTTCCACGAAACAACATCTTGATATTAAAGGCATAGCTTGAAACTGACCCATCATCTTGCCGTAGCAAAGTTTTCATCTCTTGGACATGTTCAATCAAGTCCTTTATGGTAGATTGGATCTCCTTGCATAGAGAATCCATGGTGCCTGGTCTTGAGGAAGATAGTCTTGCCAAAATGTCAAGGGAGCACTAGATTGTGCTCTGTGACTACAATAGACAAGATTTCAGAAATACACTTATGATTACATGAGCACCCGCATAGGGAAAATGATACAAGAATATGTGATTGATACAAAACGTCCCACAACCCGGGACCGATAGGTATAGAAAACAGGACTACAAATGATACAAGAGATCCCATAACTTGGGATCGTAAGTATGAGACAAGATATCTGGTTTACAAGAGCTCCCTTCTGGGAGATGAACTAGATACAAGAAAGCACTCGACAGGATCTCATGCTACGAGATTACAAGAGGACAACACAGGATGTCCAAGAACTAGACTAGATAAGACTAGAACAAGGAACAAGACTAGAACTTGAACTGGAACTTGGAGAGTACTTGGCGGTCATGACTCCTTGAGCTCCCAAGACTGGCATCCACAAGATTGATTATGAATGTGGCCAACCCCTCCTTTTATAGGTTTTGAAGGGCAGTTACGATTTTATGATGTCATCGATGATATCATCAACTAGAAACAAGACCTTTGGGTGTCAGAATTCAGTAAATAGACAATTGATCTTGGGATTTTACACATTTTGGACGCAATGGTAGCATTAGTTTCTCCAAAATCTTAACCAAACATGAGATATAAGAAATGCACATGGAATCTAAGGTTTAAGATGGTTTTCTTTGTGTCCATGACAGTTTCAGCCTCTGAATGCACTATTGCAATTCTTATGCAAGTTATTTTATCTTTTTGTGCCAAAGGTATAGACCAGTTTTGGTTCACAAGTATAATCATCTCAAATTTTGCTATAGGTTTAGCAAAATTCATCTGGACAGTTCTGTTCAACTTTTTGAGATATAGTCAATTTTTTGCATCAAGGTATTTTAGTCACAGGCCATGGCTCAAAGCAGTGATGTATTCTGTATGTTATCTGTTAAGGATAAGTTGGATGGTACCAACTACCTGTTATGGGCTTATATGATGCAACATGTATTGGTTGCAAAAGGACTGTGGAACATTGTGCAAGGTGATGAAACGTCCTATCACACCTACAACTATTATAATTGGAGGTACTAGAGCTGATGTAGAAGGAGTCAAAGATGATGATATTCTGCAGATTCGTGTTCATGCTATTACTTATGTTGCACCTACTACAGAGCAAATTCATTAGGATCACAGAGATGCCCAGGAAAATCCATTGATAGCTTTGTCTATCAAACGTGCTATTATTCCTCACATTCGCTCTTGCAGAATAGCTAAGGATGCTTAGGATACACTTACTACATTGTACCAGGCTAGGAATGAGGCTCGTGTTGCTTACCTCCAAAAACAATTGGAGAGTGAGCATACGAATGAAGATGATTCTATGGATAGTTTTCTGATAAAGATCAAGGATTTGAAGAAACAATTGATTCCTACTGATGAAGTCCTTCCTGATAGTTCACTTGTGCAGATTGTTCTCAATGGTCTTCCTGACTCATATCAGAGTTTTGCTTCTACTCTTCATTTGATGATGAAAGGTAATCCAAATGCCTTATCATTTGAGCAGTTAGTTTCTGTTATGTTGCAGGAAGATCACTCTAGGCACAATAGGTATATTATGTGTGTTAATCAAGCTCATGTGGCTAGTCAGAAGGACAAAGGAAAATGGAGCTCTTCAACTAGTAAGTGTCATGGACAAGGAAACCATCTAAACCTTAGATTCCATGTCAATTTCTATATCTCATGATTGGCTTAGAGTTTGGAGAAACTAATACTTATATTGCATCCGGAACATGCCAAATCCCCAAGATCGACTATCTATTTGCTGAATTCTGACACTTGGAGGTCCTGATTCAAGTCGATGACATCATGATGACATCATCAAGTCGCAACCGCCCTTGAAAACCTATATAAGGAGGGGTTGGCCACATTCATAATCAATTTTGTCAATACCAGTCTTGGGAGCTCAAGGAGTCATGACTGCCAAGTAAGTACTCTTCAAGTTCCAGTTCTAGTTCTTGTCTTGTTCCTTGTTCTAGTTTAGTTCTTGGACATCCTATCTTGTCCTCTTGTAATCTCGTACTACGAGATCCTATCGAGTTATTTCTTGTATCTAGATCATCTCCGAGAAGGGAGTTCTTGTAATCCAGATATCTAGTCTCGTACTTACGATCCAGGGTTGTGGGATCTCCTGTATCATCTCTAGTCGAGTTATTCATACCTATGAGTCTCGGGTTGTGGGACGTCTTATATCGGCTACATCTTCTTGTACTATTTTCCCTACGTGGGTGTTCTTGTAATCATAAGTGTATTTTGGAAATCTTATCTACTGTAGTCAGAGAGCAGGATCTAGTGCTCCCCTGACATTTTGGCAAGACTACCTTCATTAAGACCAAGAACCATGGAGATTATTCGAGAAGAATTTTTTTCTCCACTTAAAGTAATTCAACAACAATTCCAAGAGATACGAGAGAACCAACAAAGGATTCAACAACAGAGTATTCAAGATGTAATCACAGAACTTCAGAGGCAAATCCAAGAGCTGCACATCATTATTACTCAATCTTCTTCAAGTACCCCCATGACAACTAACATGAAGAAAAGTCCAAAAGTGAGCATGCCTGAGAAATTTGATGGGACGAGATCAAAGTTTCGAGGATTTGTGCAACAAGTGAAGCTATTCATAAGGATGCAACCAGATAGGTACCCAGATGATGCTTCTCAAGTAGGACTCATAGGAACTCTATTATGTGGTCCTGCTCTTTCATGGTTTGCACCTATCCTTGAGAAGGACATGGAGATTTTGCATGATTTCAAGGCCTTTATTCAAGAGTTCACATCCTCATTTGGAGATACCAATTGTTCACATGTTGTTGAAACAAAGCTAAGGAAGCTACATCAAGGAAATAGGCCTGCATCTACCTATGTATCAGAATTCAGACAAATCATTCGTGACCTCACATGGCATGAGGATTATTTTATCAACCAATTTCCATGGGGCTTACGTGATGATGTTAAGGACCTCATGCTAACCATGCCCAAAACAAATACTTTGAATGAATTCATGAATCAAGCAATTGAATGTGATAATAGATTGTTTGAGAGAAAGCAAGAGAAGAAGACTTCTATTAGAGATCGAGAATACAACTTTACTTCTATTCCACAACAACATATGCTTGAGGAAACGCAACCAAAACCCATGCAATTGGATCACATCATGGTCAAACGACTTACAAGAAAGGAAAGACAATATCAAAAGGATAATGGATTATGCTTTTATTGTTGAGAGCATGATCATATGGTATTCAAATGCCCTAAGAAAAAGAAACAAGTTTGGATTAGAACTTCCACAATCACCATCCCACATCGGAAGGACCATCATCAAAGTCAAAAGAATAATACAGTTCATCATGAGAATCATACCCTTGATTCTATACCTTGATATACTGCAAACCCTTTCCAATTTCATCATGGATATCCATCATCATCTTGTTTCCAGTACAACATATCAAGAACTCTACAAAGACCAAGAGTTATGAAGATTCAAGTCCTAGAAGATCTTAGAGTCACATAACCGCTCCTCGTGGAACTCATCGCTTGAGGGGGAGGTAATATGTCATGGACAAGGAAACCATCTAAACCTTAGATTCCATGTCAATTTCTATATCTCATGATTAGCTTTGAATTTGAAGAAACTAATGCTTCCATTGCATCCCAAATGTGCCAAAACCCCAAGATCGACTATCTATTTGCTGAATTCTGACACCTGGAGGTCTTGATTCAAGTCGATGACATCATGATGACATCATCAAGTCGCAACCGCCCTTTGGAACCGCCCTTGAAAACCTATATAAGGAGGGGTTAGCCACATTCATAATCAGTTTTGCCAATACCAGTCTTGGGAGCTCAAGGAGTCGTGACCGCCAAGTAAGTACTCTTCAAGTTCTAGTTCTAGGTCTTGTCTTGTTCCTTGTTCTAGTCTAGTTCTTGGACATCCTATCTTGTGCTCTTGTAATCTCGTACTACGAGATCGTGTCGAGTTATTTCTTGTATCTAGTTCATCTCCGAGAAGGGAGTTCTTGTAATCCATAAATCTGGTCTCATACTTACGATCCCGGGTTATGAGATCTCCTGTATCATCTCTAGTCGAGTTATTCATACCTATCAGTCCTGTGTTGTGGGACGTCTTATATCGGCTACATCTTCTTGTACTATTTTCCCTACGTGGGTGTTCTTGTAATCATAAGTGTATTTCGGAAATCTTGTCTACTATAGTGAGAGAGCACAATCTAGTGCTCCTCTGACAGTAAGCAGAAATCTGCTACTTCTGCATAAACGAAGAAGGAAGACAAAGATGAGAAGAAATAAAAAAAGCAGAAATTATTTTGCAGATGGTGTTAAGCAAATGATCATGTCATTAAGAACTGTCCAAAACTGGCTAGTAAAGAGGGAAAGAAGAAAGAGGCCGGAATGGTTGTTGCAAAGGTCTCTACACTAAAAATAGAGTCTGCTAATCTTGTGTAGGATGAAGAATGGGTGTTTACTATGATTTGCAGTTTTGATCCATCTTCTCATGAGGAGTGCATGTCTGCAGTAGACTCGAATGTTTGGTACTTTGATACTGGGGCGACCAAACATATTACCTCACAATGCAGTTTCTTCACTTCACTCAATCCTATCCCTACAGGGAATACTGTCACATGCATGAACAACTCCTCTTATCTTGTCATGGAAATTGGTAAGATCATTTTGACTACTGCTGATGGTAGTTCTTTCACTTTGTCAAATGCTTTATTTGTGCTAGGGATCAGGAAAAATGTGTTATCAGTCTCTGCATTGGCCAAGATTAGCTTGGTTGTAAAGTTTGTTGATGACAGATGTGTAGTTCATGATCTGTTAAATGGCGACATGATGATTGATTTTGGCATTTTATGTCGTGGGCTGTATAAGCTCATAGACTATGAAATATCTGTGAATGATTCAGCATGTGTAGAACATGATTCTTAGGCTATGTTAGATGCAAAGCTTTGGCATGCACGCTCTGGTTATCTGAATTTCGCTAGTTTGCTATGCTTGCAAAAATCTGAAATAGTATCCTCTTTGCCCAAACTTGAGGCACCCAGTAAAGATGTATGTGAAGGCTGTATTTTGGCAAAATGCAGTGTTCCTCATTTCCAAAAGATGGTTCAGTTCGGACTACTCAGAAATTATAGCTTGTACATTGTGATGTTTGTGGTCCTATGCGAATACCTTCTTTTGGAAATTATCTTTACTTTGTGACTTTGATCGATGGTTTTTCTAGCGTGCATGGGTATATCCATTGAAGGTAAAGTCCGAAGTGTTCATGTGCTTCAAACAATTTTTGGTTTTAGTTGGAAATCTGTTAGCATGTAAAACGGACACCCTCCATTCTGATGAAGGGGGGGAATATATGTCTTCTGACTTTAATGCATTTCTGGCTGAACGTTCTCGTGTTGTTTGTGGAAAGGAGAGAAAATTTGGGTTAGAAATTCTCCTCTTTCAGGGAAAAGTGGTTCAAACAACAGATAAATCAAATTTTCAACTTTGGTTACATGAGAATTTCAAGAGACGAGAACGCACGGGAGGGAATTTCTCAGAATTAAAAGATATGTGTACTTATTTCATTGAAGAGGTAATATAAACATATAATTGTGAACTCGAACCCCTCTTCTCCTATTATCTTGTTGAAGTTATGCTAGTGCACGGAGACTCTTCCGATAGCATGGACTAGATTTCATAGATGACAATTCTATTACGTTAACTTCAAGTTAAATCTTTAGAAGATAATTATCTTAAATTGAGTTGAAGATGTTTACTAAACACCTCTTACTTTCCTATTGTTTTGGTACTAGTTTAGGGAAGCGAATTCCGGATTAATGCACACATGTCCAAGATACCATAATCCCTCTAAATGAATAGTACTTAGTGGCCATTTTTGCAAATTGTTGAGTAACAATAATTTTTAGTTAAAGAAGAGTTGCGAAATTTATGCAGCTACATATTTAGTGTTAAATTAGATCGTGAAGACCTCTGCTTGGGGCACAAATAGCCCTGACAAACGATTAACGGTAGTTAGTTCGGCGTACAGGAACTGCTTGCACTTAAGGACGTGAGCATCCTTTCCTCGTAAGCCAAGTTAATTAAGAGCTTTAATCATGAAACCTCTATTGATCTGTGGATTATAGCAATACTCTTTCCTATGCGCAGAATTCAATCAGATTCCTTTGTTGAATTTATTGGCCTTCAACCGATCTATACTTTTGACTCATGACCATAAATACGCAAAGATCGAAGGAAGTAATTCAAGGTGCCATTTTTAGTTCTTGTTAAAAACAAATGCTCACTGTTTTTACACTCGCTACAATTACAATGGTGGTAATAGCTATGACAGGGATGGCAGGAAGTTGCTCGATGGGCAGCAGTAGGTGCCATGCAGTAAAACACCAGGATTGAGATAAATATAATCCACAATTAATTAGGTATTCCAATAATTGAATTGATATCCTCCATTAAAACACAAAGAGCTTGGAAGAGGCCACTCTGCCAGCATCATCTTATCTGATTCAAATCTTTCTTACCTTCAGAAGTTTCCACAGATTAATTCTGTAGTTTACTAAAACTTCGACTAGTCTTTCTACTGTTTTTACTTAGCGCAAAGTATGATTATGACTTCCAAAAGGCCCTACTAACTCTAGGCTAAGTTGAAATTTAATTTTTGTTGATCTTTTTGTTTGCTTATTGGTGCAGACACGAGTGACTTCATGCAAAGTGGCTACGGCTTTGGTATGTTTTCCGCATTTTTAGAATGATGCACTGCTGAGAAAATAAATTTGAAGATGTAAACGGCTTATTTTCTTCTGCTCAAACCTCCGAGTAAAAAAACTTGATCTCCATTATTGACACAGAAAAAAAAAACTCTTGAACAGAATGTCAGGATGGCTTCTCCCTGATCCTAATGCAGCTCCGATGATGAAGAGCTCCCCTTCAATAGATTCAAAGGTTCCTGACACGAGAGCTTTACTATTCTCTCCCACCGAATGACTATCCTCCCTTCATTTTTTTTTGAGATGATTCCGTTTTTCCGCAGATAGTCAGCTGCGGATTCTCCCAGTAGGCCCCGTCTCCCTTCCTTTCTAATTCTTATCTCTGCAAATAGAAGCGGGATAATGATTTCCCTTTAAGCCGAAGCTCATCGTCATTGTCATATGAAAAAAAAATCGAGAGCTCTCTGAATGCGCCCCTTCTGGTAACTTCCGTGATCCCAGCTTGTACCATCTCTTCATGCCAAAAAAAGACGGAAACAAAAGGAAGCTCTCCACGTAGGTTTTATTTCCAAAATAGATACATCGCTTTATAGTTTATTAAGCAACTGAATATACTTTTCATACATTAGAGGTTGGACATATGAACACACATATTCACAGATATATCATGCTCATGCGTACAAACAATTACATATGCATTTGCACACACACACATGTTTAGTTAGGTATACATAATCATAACACAAATACACATGACGACACATGCGGTTCAAGCCCGTGTATTTAGTTTCATGGATGAACTAATGTTTTACGTATGTAATAAAAAATGAATGTAGGAAACGATCAATATTCAAGTTTTATGCAAAACAACATTCATAGGAGTAATCGCATCATAAAGCCAAGCCAACCTACACAAGTTCTGGTTACAAGGAATCATACACATGAGTATAGATAACCTCATTTTTTCATCAGAATCGTATATGAATTTTAAGATTAGAGAGCACCAAAGATTGTGTATATTCATAGGTTCTCAAGGATTGACTTCCTTCAGTAGTAATTGGTTTCGTGTTGTCTTGTCAAAGCAACATCTTCAAATTAATTTGCAAACTTGAGTTTCAAATCGCAACCACAACATGGGATAAAACATCAATGTACAGTGTTGTATACACCTCAACAAAATGGAGTTTCTGAATGAAAGAACGGGTCACTCATGGAGATGGCTTGAGGTTGTTATGTGTGCAGCATATGTACTTAACAGGTGTCCCACTAAAGCCATCTAGTCTATCACTCCATATGAGGCTTGGCATGGTCGCAAGCCATCTGTTGCTCATCTGCGTGTTTTTTGGTTGTCTGGCATATGCATTAGTGCTTCAGCAACATCATAGAAAATTGGATGATAAAGCAATAAAGTGTATGTTTGTTGGGTATAGTTATAAAAGTAAAGGCTATCATCTGTATCATCCATAAACTAAACACATTCTGGTTAGCCATGATCTTATTTTTGTGAAATATGCTATTCAATCATTGCTTTCATATCCTAAGGAGACATCTATTAGCTCCAAAGACATGTATGATACTTTGCTGCCTCTTTTTATAGGTGGATAGTCTAGTGCTGGTCCTAATGAGGCAACTTCTCAACCTTTGCATGTTTCATGTGATGATGCAGATCGTTCCACTTCTTATGCAGATTTACGTGATGCACTTGTTGATGAGAGAGCTGATATTGAGCAAGCAAAAACTGTGCCAAAATGGCTGGTGCAGATTTTGCATGACAGCAAATTAGATGTAGTTGTGTCATATCGTACTCGTTCACGCTCTCATAGTGCCTCTTTTGCATCAGATTGCTATGCTATGGCTGCATCTAGTCTCTGTGATGAGAATGAGGCTATTTCATTTGATGAAGCACAGAATTTAGAAAATTGGATGGCTACTATGCAATCTGAATATGATGCTATAATGAAGAATGGTACTTCGACTTTATGTGACTTGCCTCCTTCCAAGAAGGCCATTGGTACTAAGTGGGTATATAAGTTGAAGCATAAGCCTGATGGTACAATTGACAGGTATAAGGCTAGGCTTGTTGGAAAGGGTTATGCATAGGAAATAGGCATTGATTTTGATGAAACGTTTTCTCCTACTTGCCGAATGACTACTGTTCGTAGCATCATTGCACTTGCAGCTCGTCATGACATGGTTGGAATGTACATCAGTCGAAAATTAAAATAGCATTTTTGAATGGTGACTTGCATGAAGAAATGTATGTTTTTCAGTTTGTGGATTTGTGTAGAAAGGGCATGAAAACCAGGTGTGGAAGTTAAGGAAGACATTATATGGTTTAAAGCAAGCACCATGTGCTTAGTACGAAAAGATACATGGCTATCTCATTGCACATGGTTTTGAGAACAATCCAACTCAAAGCACCTTATATTTTAAGCATGCCAATGATGTGGTTCTGATCATTGTGGTATATGTTGATGACATGCTACTCAGTAGTCCTCATGACACGCATATTGCTGATTTGCATGCCTCATTTGAGATGTCTCATTTGGGGCATTTGCATCACTATTTGGGCATTTAGTTTATGCAATTTGATGGTGGAATGGCTTTGTTTCAAATGAAATATATTGACACATTATTACAACATTTTGGCCTTGAATACTATAAGCCTATTGCCACTTCTATGGAGACAAGTTAACGCTTGAGTCGTCATGATGCAAGAGATGCATTTGATGCTGTTCTCTATCAGCACGCTGTGAGATTCTTAATTTACTTATGCATTACTCATCCAGATATTCAATTTGCTATCTCACAGATGAGCAGATTTATGCATTGCCAAGGTGTCAAGAATTGGTAGGTAGTTAAGCACATGTTTGGCTACTTAAGTGGTACCAGGCTACTCGGATTTTTTTATACCAAGGGGGGATCACTACAGCCAAATTTGCAAGCTTTTTCTAACAGTGATTGGGTTGGTTGCTATGACACTCTCCACTAGTGGCTTTTGATTCATGCCTGGTAGCTCATGTATATCTTGGTTGAGCAAGAAGCAGCCTATTGTGGCCACTTCTAGTTGTGAGGTTGAGTATAAGGGAGCTTTCACAACGATTGTTGAGTGTGTGTGGCTCAGATGCCTTATGGCTGATTTGGGTGTTGGTCAGTCTTTTGCCACCACCATCTTCATTGACAGTCAGAGCACATTGGCAGTTGCGAGGTGTTGAGAGTTTCGTGCTCCACCCTTTTGTCCCAAGTCCACTTTCAGTCTCATGCAAGCACATATATCCCACATGCAAGGGAATTCTCCCAAACTCCATATAAGCAAGGCCTCCCTTCACTCCACACAAGTCATTCCACTCTAGCTCATTGCCAAGAGTATGCATCCTCTCCTCATGGAGTCTCCATGCTCATAGAGCATCTCATTTAAGTTATTTCCATTTCTATTTTAATTCATTGATCATGTTTTGTTATCTTTTGTTCCTTCCTCCTTAGCTTGCTAGATGTGAACATATGAGTAGAGTAGGAGAAGTTCTTTTTTCATTTCAACATGGTATCAGAGCATAGATTTATTTTTTTTTGAGTTCATATCTTTCCATTTCTTCATCATTATTACAATAGATGCATTTTTTTCTTTGATCTTTCCCTACCTCCCTTCATAATAAAAGTGCTTCTAAGCACTATCCCATTGTTTTATTTCAGATTTCTAATATGTCCGGTTTCTCTCATAATCATTTTTTTTTCATTGCAATGTATAATGACAGTGTTTTAAACACCATAATTCTCAGCACTTTCATCTATGTGTTTTCTTTTCTTAATAAGTGCCTATAAGCACTCTGAGGTTGTCCTTAGTAGCATGTTAATCTTTCTCCTGATCAAGTTGGAATCATCTCTAGTGTGCATGTTGCTCATACTCTATGAGAAAGAGAACAAGTTCCTCTTGCCATCTGCTTGTCATTTTGATGCACTAGTTTGTAAGCTGGTGGGCGAGCAAGTATGAAGAAGATGAAAGACGCAAGGCACTCGATGAGGCTGCTGCGATCTGCTTATTGAGCGGCGTTCTCACATGAGTGAAGGAAACCATCAGAACATGCAAACACAACTATGGATCAGAGGTTTTTCTGCACGTAGAGCCAAAGGGTCTAGGAGCGACACTACGATGCTGCTGGAGGCCATGCCCTTGATGGGAGCTTCAGATGCGGCGCAACCCAAAGCACAACATTGTTAAGCACAGAATGTATGTGGCCATTGAGGAGTAAAAAAAAAACACATCCTTCAGTTTTTAACACCCTTCTTCAGCTCTTGGATGATGGTCGTCTTTCTGATGGTCAAGGTATAGTCAGTTTCGCTGACACAGTGGTGATTCTAACATCCAACCTTGGAGCTGAACACCTTCTAGCTGGCATGAGTGGAGAGCAAAGCATGCAAATGTCGAAGGACAAAGTAATGATGGAGGTTCGAAGGCACTTCAGGCCGGAGTTGTTGAACAATCTGGATGACATTGTTATATTTGAGCCGCTATCTCTTGAGCAATTGCGGAAAGTAGCACGCGTACAGATGAAAGACATAGCCCTTCAATTGGCTGATAAGGGAGTTGCTCTCATAGCAATAGCGAATAATACAGAAGGGCTTGGATTAACATTTTTGAACCCACAGATGTAGCTTTCAAATTGGTGCCTACATCATCGCTCTTGCAAAACATCACAGAGTCAAATAAGAAGAGAAAGACAGGAGAGGGGGACTGCATATCGTCCACCATATGAAAGCATTGCCTCGACAAAAATATCTTCAAGCGGTTCATGTGCAAAAAAAAATCGCACTGATCTACACTCAAGCGGAAGCAACAGAGACAAAGGATCTACGAAAGTCTTCGGAGGTGATTCAGAAGTACTTCTGGCTTTTCTCCAAGAGAGAGAAGGAACGGAGAGCGATAACATGGGATATTTTTCTAAGTACTGGACTTACATATGCATTGATGTCATCATCATTCAAGATCACATGATAGAGACAGTCATCCTGGATCAAACCACATATAGAGGCACTCATCTCGGATCAAACTGCGAGCCAATCAATGAGGGGATTAGAATTACAGTCAGCCAATAAAATTCTAAGTCGATCTGAATGAGCAGACACCTCATTGGCTAAGCTAGAATAGATACATTGCTTTTCTACATTTGAGTGAGGAAGCACGAGTAAATTTTGAGTGAGGTGGGAAGATGTTTGATTCTGGCATTTTTGGTTATTCACTACAACAAGCATTTCTATTGCTTTCTATTTACCTCTCGAAGGTGACAAGCAATTCATTGTGGCACAAAAATCATGAGTATTCATAGTGTTGGCTTAAAATTTTAGAATAAAGTAAGCTTATAACAACTTCATAAGCTAGAGAATGCATTTTTAAAACCATATGATGGCTATTTCTAAGGGATTAGACACCACCTTGAGAAGTACTCGAGGTAGGACCTTCCCAATGCCATTTAAAATTTTCCAAGGCTCTATTCATGCTCTCACACATCAAATATGTAACAACAAACGACTTCATCAAACCAAGATCAAATGGAGCAAATGGTTTCAAAAGCACTACTATCTAGCCCATGATGTAAACCCTTCTACATGTTTAGGGATCTCATATGTCCCTAGATCCCCCTCCCCACACACCATGGATCCCATATGTCCATGGAACTAGAAACCAAGGGATGCCATATGTCCCAAACTTGGATCCCATATGTCCCAAACTTGGATCCCATATGTCCAAGTTATGTCTAAGGATCCCAAATGTCCTTAGATCCTAAAAATCAATGGACTAAGTGATCCCATATGTCACTAGTCCCCCACATTAAAAACAAAAGGGTCATCACATGGAGGGGGGGTGTTGAGAGTTCCGTGCTCCACCCTTTTGTCCCAAGTCCACTTTCAGTCTCACGCAAGCACATATATCCCACATGCAAGGAAATTCTCCCAAACTCCATATAAGCAAGGCCTCCCTTCACTCCACACAAGTCATTCCACTCTAAGTCATTGCCAAGAGTGTGCATCCTCTCCTCATGGAGTCTCCATGGTCGTAGAGCATCTCATGTAAGTTATTTCCATTTCTATTTTAATTCATTCATCATGTTTTGTTATCTTTTGTTCCTTCCTCCTTAATTTGCTAGATGTGTACATGTGAGTAGAGTAGGAGAAGTTCTTTTTTTCATTTCAACATGAGGAACCCTGTGTTCGTTGCTCGGACTAAGCACATTGAGGTGCATTATCATTATATCAGGGAGAGGTTCTTTGCTGGGGAGATCAGCTTGGCATATGTGCCCATGCAGGAGAACATTGCAGACCTTTTCATGAAGGCTCTACCTAGGGAGAAGTTTGAATCTTTCGGCAAAGCTTTGGGCTTACTTCTTGTTGTGGAATGATTCCACATAGCTTGGCACTTCCTTATACATGAGTGCCAACGCCTTGTTCATTGCATTACTCCCAAGAGGGATTTGTTGATATATTTAGGTGGTGATGTGTGTGAAGACACTAGGACTATCGGGGCACTTTTTTTCCCTCTTTAGGAGGTTCCCCCCCCTGTATATATGCCTATTGCCCTAACGGGCTACTGATCTTTGTACATTCCAACGGTAATACATTTAGTATTGTGTGTTTTGCTCCAAGCTTCTTCTTCTTCCTTGTGATGTTCACATGTTTCCATTCATGTCTAACTCCCACATAACAATCCAAATCATCGCATCAAAAAATAGATTCTTTACAATATCCACTTTGCAATGAAAGTGAATATGTATGGATGCCATTCTAATCATTGTGCTTCTTGCACATTCATTAAATTCATCACCATCAATCATGTACAAGCATTTAGTACTTGTATTGATGATCATAACCATAGCACTCTTGTGCGGACTTGGGATAAACTTCTATATCAAGTACATAGACTTGCATGAAGAAGAATTCATGTGCTCATGAGTTAGTGGACAAAAATGCATCTTAATTGTTTTTTAGGAGTATACCTCTGTCTTTTACTTTCTAAAGGAAAAAATTAGCCTATTCATGGTACTTATACCACATACCTCATGCTCACCATAACTCATCATGGTGATACATAAAAAATGATCTTCTATAGACATAAAATGCATCATGCACTTCACCTTTCTAGAAATCATATCATCTATGTATGCATGCATCTAGCCATGCATCTTCTTCTCTATTTCAATTACTTTATATGCTTTAAGTTGTGTCACACACATAAGACTTCCTCTCCTATCTTACAACATAATTCACTCATAATAACCATGATACAATGATAGGCATCAGCCTAGTGGTAAGCAAACCACTTTCTTAGCTCCAGAAACTTGCAAATAAAAAACTTTTCCAATATGTGTTGTTGGGCACTACACCCCTTTTCTTTCTCCAATATGTTCACAAAGATCCTAAAACACACAACAACAACCTATGCATGCTTTTATGAATCAACAAAAGTTAGTGTAACTTCATATGCAAAGATAAATTCATGTAAAAAGTAACTTTCATGCACATTCCAATGTTGGTTTCATAAAATTGGAAGAGAATACAATGCAAAATTATAAACTTTGATGCAAAAAGTATTCAAATGAATATATTTAAGAGCAAAAATATGATGAAAAGGTATGAAAATTAATTCATCCCTATCAAAAATGGTTCAAAATATGATTTGAAACTCCTGATTATCATAATTGGATACTCGAGTAAGACAAAAAGAGTTGCTCACCAGCCAACAACCATATAAAAGCTTGTACAGAGATGGCTTTCAATGGTCAAAATATGCCATATACAACCAGTCAAACAAAAGGGCTTGAAGTATAGAATCTATACTATTTGAATTTCTTGATTTGGATATTGTATTAGGAAGTCATGGCCAAAACAATGGAGCTAGGTGAGTGGGCAGCATACCACTTTGAAGAGATATGTAGAGAATTAAATACTCTCTAAAGATGGTTTTTAATTATCCAATGGTAGCTTCTTGCTAGTCCATACAAGGTGGAATCATCCAATTTGGGCATCATATCAGAGAATTATGCCCATTTTAGTAAAGGTAGATATGCTAACCCTGCTCTTTCTCTTACTCCCTATCTTTGTTTTTCTCTTTCATTACTCTTCTCTCTCATTCTAAGCATTTCCTTCTCTCTCTACTCTTCAATTTCATCTTCTCTCTTCCTCATTGTTCATCCATTTTCTTGCTCCTTCATATTCTTTTATCTCTTTCTCTCTCCCTCTGTTTGTTTCCATCTCTTTCTCTATCTCTCTCTCTCCATCTCTTTCTTTTTCTCTATCTCTCTTGGCTTCTCTCTTTCTATCTCTTTCTATCTCTTTATTTTCTCTTTCTTCTCTTTCTCTTTCTTTCTCTTTCTCCTTCTCTTTCTTTCTTTCTCTTTCTCTCTCTCCTTCTTCTCTTTCTCCTTCTCTTTCTTTCTTTCTCTCTATTTCCTTCTCTTCTCCTTCTTATTCTGTTTCTTCTTTTTGCTTTATTTCTCTCTTACTTCTCTTTCTTTCTATCTCTCTCTTAACCTCTCTCTTTCATCTATCTCCCATGCATTGATCAATTTGAACTGTGAATCTGTTTGTAGTTTATAATTGTGCAAATTGATCCTCAACTTGTAAGTAGCCTAGTGGATAGATAGCTTACCTCTACACATAGAAGTTTTGAGTTTGATAATTGCGAATGGCCATTGGGTGAATCCGATGGAAGGTGAAGCTTGATGTGGCCTTTGAGTAGTGATGCTCTTTGCACAGCCCTTGAGGCTCACTTTGCAATTTTTCTTCACGCACGTAGAACGAGAAAATCCTCCATGGCTACTCAAATTCTCCACGAACGGTCAAGATGAAGGTACATCCCAAAATTAGCATGAAATATTTCCATTATCCCTCAAGATTCATCAAGCTCTCCCCCAAGGTCTCTCTCTCTTCCTCATGCTCTGATACCAAATGTGAGAAGTGGAGAATGACATGTTTGGGACTCACCTCCTAGCCTATTTATAGCCCTTGCCTAGTCACCATTTAGAGTTCTCTCTAAGGTTCCTCTACGCATCTAGCCATCATGAGTAGGTACCTCATATGAACTCTCTCACTTTTTGCCTTGGCTATCCCCCGAGCAAGGAACTTATTGTTCCTCCAAGCATGTACATCTTTGGAATATAATAGCAAAAAAGTGATTTGTGAAGCGACGAAGTTTGGTCTAGCCAACCGGCACAAGACCATCCCTTGAGCTTATGGATAGTTAAATAGACCTTATAGGCATAGGATAACTGCAATAAAATGCACAATGTACTTTGGAGCATCAAGGAGAAAGAGCCGATACATAACAGATAGGTTTGCGCATCGACTAGCTCAAAAACCTTGCTATCTTTGGATGAGATAATGAACTTCAAATGCTCATAGTGACCAGCATGAATACGATTAGAAAAAGTCCTTTTATGGGAGTGATACACATAGGTGTGAGTGTATAGAATGCAAAAGAGTACAAGGAATAGGCAAAATATGCTTTTAGAATGAATCAGACACTCAATAGTGGTACCTCCTATTTTCAAGAATGTGTAGAGATTGACCCTGAGATAGAAAAACTGAGGTTTCTCTCAATCTAATGAACCAAATGATTTGATATTTATACGCATACATTCAACACTAATACCTTTTCAATACATCCTCTCACATCCAATTTGCATCTATGTAGAGAGAGCAACAACCTCTACAAGCTATTGTTGAAGAAGATGATGCAGAAAAATGAAGGAGCAAGACAATCATAGCCACAAGTGTATGTATATTTCTTCCATGTAATGTACAAGTTATTTGAATTCTTTCTATAGATTTTTCAAGTTCTCCACAAATTCTACAAGTGGATTTTGAATTCAGATGAAGGCGGTAAAGGTTGTTGGAGGGAATCAAATAACTTTCCTACAATCTTTTAGAATGAATCAGACACTCAATAGTGGTACCTCGTATTTTTAGGAATGTGTAGAGATTGACCTTGAGATAGAAAAACTGAGGTTTCTCTCAATATAATGAACCAAATGATTTGAATAGTTACAGGCATATATTCAACACTAATACCTTTTCAATGCGTCCTCTCATATCCAATTTGCATCTCTATAGAGAGGAATTTACATGTGTAAGGCTCTAGGATTTAGAATGTTAAAAGATCCATGAAGTATCTTTTTCAAAAAGTACAATAAATGAGCATAGGTAAAAGAACTCTCAATTGGATATTCTTTCACGTAATCCAAGCAATAGCTTTTGATGTAGATCACCCAAAATGGCTCATTTCATACCTACTCATACTATAGAAAAACTCTAAACTTAGCTAAAATGTTCATAGAACAGCTTTAAAGAATCTATGGACTACCTCAAGATATAGTTTCTGAGAGAGATAGAAAGTTCCCTAGTCATTTCTAGAGAGTTGTGTTCAATAGGTTGGAAACCAAGCTAAACATGATTCATGTAGAACATCCACAAATGGGGTCAAACTAAAAGGAACAATCAAATACTTGAAAATATGTTACGAGCATATGTATCTTCTACCCAAACATATTGGGAAGACTATTTACCATTCGTAGAGTTTTCTTTCAATGGTGCAAAGCACTCTGCAACTGAATATAGTCCTTTCATGCTAGTGTATGGGTTCCAACCAAGAGCACCCTATGCAATTGGACTACAACATGAAAAATCCAAGCAGCTTAAGATTTCTTAGAATACACTGAACTTTAAGCTAAAAATATCTCAAGAAAACTTGAGGAACGCCTAGGATATAGCGAAATCATTTAACGACCCTAAAAGGCGAGATATTTCCTTTCAGGTTTGTGAACTAGTATATCTTAAAGTTGTTGAGAAATCTGAAACATTGAAATCAAGACCTCGACCTAAACTCTCTTCAAGGTTTTGTGGCCCTTTCAAGGTCCTCAAAAGAATAGGGACTTTGGATTATGAGTTAGAACTTCCATATGATAATTTACTTCACCTAGTATTTCATGTAAGTAGATTAACAAAAAATCTAGCTGAACAAGACAATCTTTTATCTTCAGATATGATATGTTGAAGCTCAAGATTAAGGACAAATCATGGAAGCGCATCAAGAAAGTAAACACACGAGAAGAAGGAGCAAGTAGGGAGCTCCAAGAAGCACATGTCAAATTTTCAGAAGAAATCCCTATAAAAATAGTGATTTTTATCACTAAAAATCATTGTAAATACCATTTTCTATGTTTACAACTCCATTTTGTTCAAGCCAAGGAGTCCTTGAGCTTGATGAGTATTAGATGTATCATACTACCATTTTTCATAATTTTTAGATTCCGTTTGAACCCCCAAATAAGCCTGAGAACCTAATTTTTAACTAGGCCGGACACTAGGTCTGGACAGGGCCAAAACCACTCAAAAACTATAAAAAGGGCTGGAGAGCTCATTTTTGGGGCAGCTTGTTGTAGATTTCAGCTTTGTAAGAGAGTTCTTTTGTAATTGAAGTCCTTCCATTGTTCCACTCTTTGCTCTTACCTTGTGCGCGTGTGTGTGTATGTGTGTGCATGCTTGTGTGCTTTCATTCACGCACTTGTGCACTTCACTTGCTCTTGGTCTTCATACCGGTCCTCACGTCTCCACGGATTGACATTTATGAGGTGAAGCTCCTCACGTTGGTACTCACCATTGTGCTAGAGTGACATGATAGATCAACCAATCTCCCTTCTTAACATCCCCCATGAACTAGAAAGGATACTATGCACTCGAGATAAAAAGACAAGAAATCATCTATATGAAGAGTGCCTAGTTAAATGGAGGGATGGAACCGAAGAAAGTGCCACTAAGGAATGCATAAGTTCCATAAACAAAAGATTTCCCTCTTTTCCAACTATTAGTTAGCAACAAGGCAAACCTCTTTTGAGAGTGATTTCATGATCAACGAACTGAATCATGGTGCATGGGGGAATACTCCACATATTATACCAATGCACATTTTCGAGGATGAAAATGTTGAAGGGGTAAGAATGTTGTATAAACCTTGGTTGAAACCCTCAAATATTGTTATTCATCTTGGGGAACCCTTGGTTTATTTTTATGGGTTAGACCCTTGAAGTAGGAACTACTTCTTGGTTTTAACCCTTGAGGATTTATTGCAATTGAAGTCTCAATTAAAGGGTTTTTACCTTTGGAATAGTTATCCTAAGGTAAAACGAACCTTACTCTTGGGAGAAGCTTCTCCAAGTGACACCTTGACTCATACATCAAGGGAAGGCTTGAATTGAAATTGAAGCCATGTGATTTTCTTTGGAAAGTGTCCACATGGACACATGGAAGGACACATGGATGAATATTAAAACATGCACCCCTTGGACCTTTGATATAAATATGAGTGGAGTTGAATGGGTGGATACATACTCACTCACTCTCTGGTCGATACTATATTCTATGAAGAAGCTTTTCATAACAAGAAACAACTAGAAATTTATGGATATGATTCAACATTTGTTACGAGCATTCAATCTACTTGGAAAAAGACTCAATTTTAGAAGAAACCTCAACCTATGAGGAGGCAAAGGGAAAAACTAATTGGGAAAAGGCCATAAAAGAAGAAATAGATGCATTGAAGGAGATGAACACTTATGATTTGGTTCCAATGTCATCCCATAAAAAGGTAATTGGTCGCAAATGGTATATAAAGTTAATAAACACTTAGACGAATCAGTTTGTAGGTATAAGGCAAGATTAGTTGCCAAAGGATTCTCAAAAACTCATGGTATAAACTATGAGGAAACATTCTCAACAATTGCAAAGTTGACTACAATTAGAACATTGATAACTGTGGTTGTTACAAGAAATCGGCAACTCCTCCAAGTTGATGTAAAAAATGTAGTTCTAAATGGTTGGATAAGTGAAGAGGTATACATGTCACAACCTCCAGGTTTTGAAAACCCTAATCATGCATCTTATGTTTGCAGACTTAAGAAAGCATCGTATGGATTGAAACAAGCTCCTAGAGCTTTGAATTACATGTTCGTTACAAACCTTCAAGATCAAGGGTTCAAACCTAGAAACTCAGATCCTTCTCTATTCATCAAAAGGGATTGCAATGAGGTTTTCTATTTATGTGTACATGTAGATGAAATTATTGTTATAGGTGATGATATGAATGGCATTCAAAGGATCAAGGACACATGCAAGAATAGTTCAAAATTAGTGATTTAGGTGAGCTCCGATATTTCCTAGGTATGAAAGTGATTTATATATATGAAGGGATGTATCTAACTTAGAGAAGATACATTCAAGTTCTACTTCTCAAGTTCAAAATGTAGAACACAAAGCTTTTAGGTACATCTTTGGAGATGAATCATAAACCTAGTATTTATGAATGTGACAAAATTTAAGACCTAAAAAGAGCAAGGAAGAACCACCTATGGATGGAGTTTACTACCTTTAAGAAAAGTCCCATGCAAAGTGTGATTGATTATGTCACCAAAATCAAGGAGATCTTTGATGAGTTAGGACGCATTGGAGAGGTAATTGAAGAGGAGCAAATCATCAATGGAATCAAGCTTGATGACAAATGGGAATCCTTCACAACTGCCATGGACCTTGTTGGAAGCAGCCAGAGGCACAGACGCCACGGAAGCATGTAAAGAAGGAGCAGGGAGCCAGGCGGATCAATTTTTTAAACAAATATATTTCTTATTAATTCTCCAAGCATTCAACAGTGATTGTTATCACTAATTGTAACATATGTATCATAGAAAACCCCATTTCGTAATCCATAGCTCCATTTTGTGCAAGCCGAGGAGTCCTCGAGCTTGAGGAGCTTAGGTAGAATGCGCGTACCAATTTTCGTTATTTTTAGACATCGTTTACCCTTCCAAATAGCCTCTAGGACCTATTTTTTAACTAGGCCCGTCACTAGATGTGAAACCGGTCAAAACTAGTCTAGAAACTATAAAAAGAGCTAGAGAGCTCATTTTTGAGGTTGGTTCATTTTGGTTAGTGTGAGCATAGAGCTAGTTTGAGCTTGTAAGAGCATTCTTGAGTAATAGAGCTAATTTCCTACCTTCCATTGTGTCTTGCTTGTCTCTTCATTGTGTGTGTGTATGTGTGTGTGCATCTTTGTGCTTCTCACCTTCACTCTCACATCATCTCACGTTCACGATCTTCATATCACTCCTACCTCTCCCACGGATTGACATTAAGGAGGTGACGCTTCTTAACGTGGTATTTACCATTGTGCTAGAGCAACACCAAATTTGGCGCCATTGCCGGGGATCGAGTCTAGGACGAATGTGTGATGGTAAGAGTATAGCAAGAAGTGGCGTTGGAAGGTAAAAATTTCAGTTTTTGTTGTTGATTTTACTCAGTTTTTAGTGTTTTTCACCTTCCCCACACTCCATCTTCATCATCGCATCATCATTTCCATTTCCAAAAAAATCAGAAAATTCACCATATCCACCCATTCACCTCATTTCCCCTCATTTGTGCATGCGAGAGAGTGAGAGAGAGCATTTGTGCCTGTGTGTGCTTGCATTTTCTTGAGTTTTCTTGCAGGTACAGAGCTTCAGAGCATCAGGAGAGCTTCCAAAAGGTAAAACATGTACTTTCTGTCAGAAATTTCCGAGTAGGGCGGACCATCGCGATGGTCTGCAACTTTCGGATTTTGAGGTAGGCGACCACACCACGAGGTAGGCGATCCCTGCGCATACACGGAACCATTTTTGCATTTCAAAAATTCGTTGTTTGGTGGACCATCGTGATTGGCTCGGACCATCGCGATTGTGTCGCACCATCGCGATTGGCTCAAGCCATTGCGACGGCTCGGCCGGACCATCGCGACGGTTCGCTTTTTCGGACCATCGCGACGGTTCACTTGAGTCATCGCGACGGTCCACTTGGACCATCGCGACGGTTCAGCTGACCCCGGACCATCGCGATTGGCTCATGCCATCGCCACGACAGTGCCACGTGTCACGATAGACCATCGCGACGGTTCGTTTTTTTTTCGGACCATCGCGACAGCCCAAAATCGGACCATCACGATTGGCTCAAGCCATCGCATCTCGGACCATCGCGACGGTTCACTTCGGACCATCGCGATTGGCTCAAGCCATCGCATCTCGGACCATCGCGACGGTTCACTTCGGACCATCGCGATTGTTCCCCGTTGACCGTTGACTCGCGCCATCGCGATTGTCCACTTGATCGGGCCATCGCGACAGTTCAACCTTACGCCATCGCGATTATCCACCTTTGACCGTTGACCGCGCCATCGCGATTGTCCGCTTGGTCACGCCATCGTGACAGTTCACTTTTTCGGACCATCGCGACGGTCCATTTCCACGCCATCGCGATCGTTCACTTCGGGCCATCGCGATTGTCCAAACTCCACGCCATCGCGACGGTTCGCTCGGACCATCGCGACGGTCCCAGACCATCGCGATTGCCCACCCCCATCGCGAATTTTGGACTTCAATTTTTGACCAATTTTGAGGGTATTTTTGAAAAATTTTTGTACCATTGGACTCATAGGAGACCCCTTAGCTCATATTTGAAGGAAAACTGGATTGTCAGTTTTTACCCCCCAGGGCCTGAACGCTCATAACTTTTTCATCCGAAGTCCGTTTTTTGAGCTTAATAGCTCGTTAGAAAGCTCGCGACGAGTACTACGTGACCTCTACTGTTTTTTTCATAAAGGATACGTCAATTTTTTGTTAAGCCATTTTGAGGTTCACCTAGTTTGGGACTAGGAAGCCAGGGGGCAAGTCTTGAAATTTTGGGCAAAAAGGGAAGGAAATAAAAAGGTGTATATGCTCAAGTGTTTGATCATCTTGTGAATTGGTCTAATATTGGGATTTTCCAGGTCCAGCAAGGGCAATCAAAGGCAAGCAAGCAAGGCAGTGAAGACAGCAGAGCTTGGGAAGCGTGGCTTCTTGGGCAACAGGGCATCAGAGCAACAGAAAAGCCGACTCGAGGTTGGAAGATTACTCAACCCCCTCAGTCAATTCTTAGCTTAGGCTAAACGGTAGTTGTGGATTAAAGACGATAGGAACGCCTCAAGTTCAAGATACTTAATTCTTTCAAGTTTAAGACTACAAGTAAAGGTGTGTGTGACGAAAACCTAAAGGAAAGAACATAAGTCTGACGGAACGAGAACTCAAAATCATAACGAAAGTCGAATTCCTGACGCATAAATTAAGACAAGAATCCAGAGAAAATTAAAAAGAATCAAGAAAGTAATAACAAAGAACTATTGACGATCTAAGTGTGTAATTGAGTGAGCAAGGAAGGAAATTAATGAACCTTGGATCGGGCAAACATATAGGTAAGTCGGACAGAAGAAGCCTTAGATCATCAGAGGCTAGTGTAAGAACCACAGCTCGATCTTGGGCTCAGCAATTGAATAATAGTTATCCCTACGAGTTGAGCTCAGAATCAAGTGAATCAGAAATGGCATTTAGCACAGACAGACCAGAAGGAGGGTCCCATGTAGCATACCTAGAAAAACCAGAAGGACCCTATAGAACGCAACTAGAGTTTCTCCGAACCAACCGACTAGGTGCTCGCATCTATGAGGATGGTTTGCAAAGGCAAGTGGTGCAACTGCACAACCCTGATCAACCCATTGGATTGGAAAGGCCAGTGGTGAAATTTGAGAGAGACGCTTACATAGACAAAGAAGGAACCATGTACGTCCTAAGTACGCAACCAAACGATACTAATGAGTTTGGCACAATCCAATTAGAGACGGAAACGAAATTTCAAGGAAAAGAACCGTTAGAAGAACCTAGGACACCTAGAGGGAAATCCGTATTAACAAGAGTACTCATCCCAGAGTGGATCCCTCAAGATAACAGGAGCACCGAGTTATTTGTAAATAAAGAGACGGATGAAGCCTTTTGGAGATACAGAAAGGAACACCCTGGTGAGATAGGCATCATTACAATTTATGAATTCAAGGACCCAGATACACCTGGAAAGGTTGTATACCTGGATGAGACTTCAGAAAGAGTCTTTGTGGTGCCTGAGCGCGCTAAAAGCACATACACATGGAGAGGTGAATTGGTATTCCCTCCATCTAGAACGAACATGAACACAAGTCAACAAGGGGCAGGAACCTCCTCAGCCCATGGAAATCAAGGAGAAGGAAATAAAGAGAGACCGGAAGTAAGCTTTAATCATCCCATAGGGAGAGATAGAACAACCTCGAACACTAATAGAACGGATAGACAAAGAGATCATGGAATACTAGGTGGTAGAGATGATTTTCCTCTACCTAGGCCACGTGAACACGCAAGAGTATTGAGACCCACTCAATTAGTAAAATCAATGAAGAATTACTTTGATGGGACAGGAGATCCCTATGACTATGTCGCAGAATTCAAGCAAGTACTAAGAGCAGAACAAGTCGAGGACATGTTCACGCAGTACAATGCATTTGGACTAACGTTAAAGAATACCGCTTTAACTTGGTTCCAACCTTTGCAACAAAGGCAATTTAGAGACATCCATCACTTTTTAGAGTCATTCATCACTGAATTCTCTAAAAGTGGGATCAGACATGACACGTCTTCGTTGATTCATAGTTTTAAACAGACCCCTCAGGAAACAGTGAGACTGGCAGGACGTAGGTTTAGACAATATGTCGAACGATGCCCAATGCAAGAGCTACCTTCACAAGCTAAACAAGTATCACTGTTCCTAGATGGCTTGTTGAGCGCTAAACTACGCTCCTATGTGTACCTAAAAGAACCCAGAACGCTAGAGGAGTGTGTAAGAACATGTATAGACATCGAGGACAACCTAGGAGAGGAATTAGAACTCTCAAAGGTCTATAAGGACTCAGATTGTTCTTCTCTAGCATCCACAAAATTGTCTAATTCGATAGAAGACCTAGCAGAAAAAGTGGCCCAAAAACTAGGGGTTGCTAGTAAACAGGTGCCCAAGCTACCAACTAATGTACGTTGTTACACTTGCGGTGGAAATCATTTGGCAAACACGTGCCCCAATGCACCACAACCACAAGCCAACCCTAGTGGCCAATATTGTACAATTGAGAGAAGATACACAAATCATACAGCTCAGGACTGCCCATACAACAAACAAACCGTGAGACAGAACTACCCGCAAACATACCAGCAGCCAGGTAGGTAGCAAGGCCAATACAATGCTCAGCCTTATTACTATAGGCCTCCCCAGAACTACCCATACCAGGCTCAACAGAGACCTCAACCCGTCTTAACTCAGCAGCCACCCCCACCAGCGAATGTCATCTCAGTCAAATACGCTGCTGCAGAAGAGAACCTAAGTAGGGCCTTAGTGCCTTCTTCACCCTTGATTACCGAAAGTGACCCGAACTCAAACAGTTTTGACTCTAATCATGTAACTAGTCCACCCGCATATTACACGGAGTCACCAGAGCATGTGGAGACATATCATTATGATAGTCCACCAATGGAACCTAGTTGGGAGCCAGACTATGCTAATGTGATGTACACAAACCCAAACCCACAGCCCCAATTGAGACAACAGAGACCACAGGGCCCTAGAGGACCATGCTTTAGGTGCCAAGGAGATCACTTCATAAAGGATTGTCCACATCCCCCAATAGCAAGGCAATCACAGTACTATAGCATCCAAGGCTTTTGTGCCGACTGTGGCAAAGAGCACATAATCAAAGATTGTCCTAAGAACCTAGTTAACGCTTCGAATGTGACACCGATCAACGTGATAGGCATTGTAAACAATGCAGATGGATCCAACCCTACGTACGTGCCTATCCAAGCTATAACCAGAGCCCAGGCGCTCTTACAAAACCAACAGCATAATCAAGAGAAAGTAGCCGGAACTAGTGAAGTTGCAGAATCTAGTAGTAAAAATACGAAATCTTGGAAAGATTCTAGAGAAAGGATAAAGAGAAAGTGGAGTAAAAAGATAAGTGAGTTGGAAGGAAGTCTAAGGGAATCTAGAGCCAAAATACAAGAATTGGCTTCACAAGAATTAAATCAAGAAAACCCAGCTCAGAACTCAGGATCGGTTTTAGCAGAACCCATACCAGAAGACCTAGACATGATGTTTCGTGCATATCAGGCTAGAATAAAAGAGGGACCTCAAGTCACGGAAATGAGTAAAAACTACCCTCGAGCTGATCTAGAAATTGAGAGAACTAAACTTTGCATGAAAATGGTAGAATTAGCACAAGCTTTGTTTGAAGCCTCTAGATATCTTAATTGGAATAACATGGCAAAACCTGAATTACACTTTCAAGGACTAATGGAGAGGCTAGAGCACTTGATAGAAAGCAAAGAGAAAAAGGATCAGCCTAGGAACCCTATTGTCCTAGAGACACAGGAAAGGAATGCACCATCCCTGTCTCAAGTACCCAATACAGAAAGTCAAGACAATTTGTCTTCCATACATAGGTACTCACATGAATTTTTGAGAGAAATACAAGAAGAGAAGTGGAGAAAGGAACAAGGAACCCATCCTCCTATTCAAGAAATAGACGACTTGCAGGAGCAATTTCCCCAAGACATCCCCTCTATATATGATGATGTAGAGGTGGAACGATTGAGTGAACCTACAGGATTTGAATCTAATTCTCTACAAGAATTACCTCAGTTCACAGGACCTTGGGAAGCAAAGTCTATTAGTATGAGAGCACCCACGATAATAGTGAGGAATGAAGAATCAGTGATCCCTAGGAACACGGAAGTGATCAAGAACACGAAAGTACAATGTAATCTCACTTTGGAGGAATTGTTAAAGGTAAAACCAGAATTCTGGAAGCATGTAGCAAATCAATTCCCTGAGCTAGCTACCACACCCTCTCAGATAGGATCACATAAAAAGGTACCAGAGATACCCGTGGAAAAGATTGGAGACGTAAGTGAAGGAGACGAAGGTAACACATATCTTCCAATAACCCATCAGGGCTACACCACGAAAGCCATCTTAGACTCAGGAGCCGGAGTAGCCATCGCTACCACCGCTTTGTGGAAACGTTGGGGTAAGCCAGCACTCAGACCCACTAGGATGAAGCTACAAATGGCTGATGGACACATAGAAAAACCATTAGGCTTACTAGAAGGCATATCTCTCACCACTTGTGGTGTAGAATTTGAGCATACCTTTGCCATTTGTGACTTCGCAAAAAATCATGCATATGAGATGATATTGGGACGACCATTCATGCGTCAGTTGCAAATTGTACAAGATTGGGGAACTAATTCTTTGTACTTGCAACATTTAGGAGTGACTACTAAAGTCAATCTTAAAGACTATTCACATAGAGATGTGCCCCCAATACAATGGAATACCATCCATAAGACTCCAGTAGAGACGAAATCCGTGCACTCATTAGAATCAGATCCTTCTTGGTTGCATGAGGATACTCATTTATGGATGTGTAAAGTAGCCAAACAAGAGGAAGAAAGGTTAGAAGCAAGGACCTTAGGTGCAGAACAACATCCACGAACCCTTCAAGATCCAGCATATGCACCTGTAGTATTTCCAGACGAAGAGTTTGAACCCCATGGTTGGGCAGAAATACTAGCAACCATGGATGTAGCCATCAATGAAGAACAATGGACACCCCACTGTGACGAGGATGGCTATGACATTTCAGTTTTCACGATAGAGCCAATCATGGGAGATGCAATTTTAGAAGAGTGTGAACCGAACTCTGATGCATTTGAGGATGCAAGCGATTTTGATTTAGAATCAATTATCATGGACCCAACCTTTGCATCAGAGGAAGAATATTTCTACGAAGTAGAGACCCACACTCAGAGACATGAGGAAATCACGAATGAGGTAAGGTTAGCCACTCAAGTGACTAACAAGAGTGAAGGCAAGAAAAGAAAGAAGAAAGAAACCATGTCAGAAAAAGAAGAATCTTTGTTTGAAGTACCCGAGAACTTCAAGAAATATGAAATCGAAGATAGAAGAATCATGGTACGAATGCCTAATAGAAAAGAGAAGGACGGACAAGTATATGATAACCGAGAGAAGACCAAAAAAATAATAGTTGCCATAGAAGGAGAAGAAGAAAAGTGCACATATATAGGGCATGATTTGACGACTGAAGAAGAGGAAGAGTTAGTTGCCCTATTGCGCGAATATAGAGATGTTTTTGCTTGGTGTTACAAAGATTTGAAAGGAGTAGATCCAGATATATGTTCTCATAGAATCCCTATGACTCCAGATGCAAAACCGACAAAACAGAAACCGTACACGTATAATGATAACTACGCTGCGAAGATTAAAGAGGAGATAGATCGCTTGATAGAAGCAGGATTCATTTACGAAATTGAGCATACCGAATGGGTATCCCCCATTGTGGTTGTGCCCAAGAAGAATGGAAAATTGCATGTGTGTATTAACCTTAAAAAAGTTAATGCCGCAACGATTAGAGATAGTTATCCTCTTCCTATCACGGAACATCTATTGGAAAGAGTTGCGGGCAAGGAAGTTTACAGCTTTCTTGATGGATTCTCAGGCTATAATCAAGTAGCCATTGCTCCAGAAGATCAACACAAGACGGCTTTTGCCACTGAATGGGGCATATTTGCATTTCGTGTAATGCCATTTGGCTTAACAAATGCACCCGCCACTTTCCAGCGACTCATGTGTCATGTTTTTAAGGAATTCTTACGCAAGAGCTTGGAAGTTTACGTCGATGACTTAAGTGCTCATTCAAATGTAAGACAGACACATATCCCAGAGTTAAGACAAATATTTGACAAATGTCGAGAATATCAGGTTTGTTTGAACCCAGAAAAATGCGTTTTCATGGTCAGACAAGGCAAAATTCTAGGACACATTGTGTCAAAGAATGGAATCTCTACAGATGAAGAAAAGGTGAAGGTAATTGCAGATTTACCTAGACCAACTAATATGAAAGAGGTACAGGCATTTATGGGCCATTGCGGTTATTATAGGAGATTCATACACATGTATGCAATCATAGCCAAGCCTTTGTACTCTCTTTTGACCAATTTTGAGTGGACAGATGAATGTGAAAATTCATTCAATGAACTCAAACGACGCTTGTGCTCAACACCTATATTGACCACCCCAGATTGGAGTAAGCCATTCCATGTGCATGTGGATGCATCCAATTACGCCATAGAATGTGTGTTAGCACAACCCACGAATGAAGGTAACATAGATCTTCCCATAGCTTACGCGAGCAGACAATTGAACGCAGCCGAAAGAAATTACACCACGACGGAACGAGAAGGATTAGGGATGATCTACGTTGTAAAGAAGTTTAGGCACTACTTGTTGGCCAACAAATTCAAGTTCTTTACAGATCATCAAGCCCTATTATATTTAGTCAACAAACCGTGTAACACAGGACGATTGATACGTTGGTTTCTATTACTCATGGAGTATGATTTTGAAGTAGTAGTCAGGAAAGGAAAGACGCATCTTAGAGCTGACCACCTCTCAAGATTAACCTCAGGAGAAGCTCCTCAAGGAGTAGCGGATGATCTACCAGATGCATACTTGTTTAACCTTGAGATAGCACCAGAATGGGCTAAGCCGTTAGTCCCTATTCTGACATACGGACCCAAGAATCCTAGAATAAAGATCAAAGAAGGAGAGATTACCAAGTCTCAGAGGTACCAAATAATGGCAGGCAGCATATATAAACAGGATAATCAAAAGATTCTTGCTTGTTGTGTAGATGCATCAGAACATGCGAATTGGTTGCAATTAGCTCACATAGGTGCACTAAAGCAACATCATTCAAAACATCGAACATTACAGACTCTGCATAGATTAGGAGTATACTGGCCTACGATGGAAGCAGATGTCTACAAGTTGTGTAAGGAATGCAACGTGTGTTGTGAAAGACCACCAGTAGAGCATGCTACATTATATCACGTGTCTCTCACACCAGACTGGAGTGAACCTTTAGTGACTTACTTGAGGACGAACACATTCCCTCAAGGCATGACTTTAGCTCGACAACGCAGTCTAGAGCAGGAAGCTCAAGACTATTCACTCATTGGCGATAATTTATACAAAAGAGGACGAGATGGATATTTAAGACAATGTGTTCATGAAAGCGATTATCTGAGCATACTAGAGACTGCACACCAAGGTGTTGCAGGAGGTCATTTTGGACCAGATAGGATAATCAAAGCCATTCTCTTTGCAGGATTATGGTGGCCCACTCTTAACATGGATGCACATACCTATGTAAAGAGATGTGACGTGTGCCAAAGAACTCAGTTTCCTACTCGCAGAGATGAAATGCCATTGAAACCCATGATGGGCGGACGTGCATTTTCTAAGTGGGGTATAGACTTTGTAGGACCCATTAACCCCCCTGCAAAAGGTACACATGCGGAATACATTATTGTTGCCACAGATTATCTAACCAAATGGGTAGAGGCAAAAGCCACAAAAAAGAATGATGCTCACACGACTGCAAAATTCTTATTTGAAAATGTCTTTACAAGATATGGATTGCCTATAGAGTTAGTGAGCGATCGAGGCACTCACTTTCTAAACCAAGTCATTGAACATTTGTTACAGGATTTTATGGTGATTCACAAGAAATCTGCACCATATCATCCTCAGGCCAATGGTCAGGCTGAAAGCACTAACAAGATACTTTGTAACGTACTGACGAAACTCGTGAACAACAAACGTTCAGATTGGGACAAACAGTTACACCACTCTGTTTGGGCATATCGAGTGGCCTACAAGACCGTACTCAATGCAACTCCCTTTCAGATGGTTTTTGGTCAGAATGCAGTGCTTCCTTTGGACTTCTTGATACCGACCCTTAAGGTTGCACAAGAACATCAGTGGACCGGCCATGAATTATCAGCGAGAATATTGGACTTGGAACGATTAGGAGAAACCAGGCTAAAGGCAGCAGCAGGGATATACGCAGCAAAGAAGCGACAGAAAGCATATTTTGATGCACATGTGAAAGATAAAGGCCTAAAAGAAGGAGATTTAGTTCTAGTGTATACGCTGAAACAGCACGCACGGAAGTTAGAAAAGCGAGGTTATGGACCTATGATCATTAACAGACTTTCGACTAGTGGAGCAGTACAGTTAGCCACCTTAGAAGGAGATATAATGCCTAATTACATTAGTGGCTGTAGAGTCAAGCTATATCAGGAACCTCTTACTGAGGATATGCTTAGACGACTCACGTTGGCAAAGAAGCGTAAGGAGGAAGAAAATAGAATACGAGCTGAAGCGCAGGCAGAAGCCATAGAACGCATTAAGCGCATGAAGCTAAGAAGACAAGGACTAGGGAGAGAACGTTATAACCATCTGGAAACATCACCCAGATATCCCATGGCCATGTGTCAAGTAAAGTCAACCACTCATCCTAGCATAGTGGACAGGAGACCATTCGTTACAGTTAGGCTAGAGCACGGTAACCATAACCAAGAACTCAGGGCTTTAATTGACTCAGGTGCTGCGACTAGTGCGATTAGATGGTCCCACTATAAGGATTCAGGAATAGAAATGCGGCCAATTGAGGCATACCTCATAGGCCTAGGAGGCATGGAAACCCCTTGCATGGGTGAGGTGGACCTTCCTATCCTCATTAAGGATATGACGATGACAGCTAAGCTACTAGTGTGCCATGATGACGACCTGATAGAACCCCTAATCCTTGGCCAAGATTGGCTATACGATCACTCAGTGGACCTAAATCTTAGACAAGGCTCCTTACAGATTGGAACCTTCGAGCAGAAGCGAGTGATACCGCTTGACTTCCCTAACGGCATTCCGCTTGACGGTTGTGACCCTAGACCCTATGAAATACATGAGACGGAAGACTGGAAGATCTCTAATCAGACCAGTCACGTTACGTCTACACCAACCCATTCGGGCTTGGCTATGGACAATTGTCAATCAGAAGGACGATAGGAGATCTTCCCTGGGACTTCCTGCAAACTAGAAGCGGCAGTTACCCAACCGCAAGGGCAGATGGGCACAATCACTGGTCAGGTGGGTTGCATCAGCGGACAAATGAGCATGACACCCTGCGGTGCTCATCCTTCCAAACTTGTTGCGGACTGGCCTAGATTAAAGTTAAATAAGGCATCACTTCCTAATGGGCAGGTCACGCAAGTGTTGGATCTCCCTTCTTTTCCAAAGCAGAGTGTCCATCCGACCTCTCAACCCCAGCAACAACAGAGTCAACCACGACAAAGGAACCCAGACCGACCGCAGTATCGGAGGAAACAACACGGAAAGCAGTTTAGGCCACCGAAAGGAAGCGGCACCAGACAAATATGGGTGCCAAAAGGACCAAAAGCACCGAAGAACTCCAACCAGGCAGAGATCGACAAGAAAAAGGCAAGGCAGAAACAGAATCAGTATCCACCATCCCCTCGACAGTCTCCTACAGGTCCGAGCATTCGACAGATTTGGATCGCCAAGAAGTATCTTATCAATCGACCCACACCCACGCAGATTTGGGTACCCAAACCATGTATCATAGCTCAACCCATAAACCATGTAATATATAACCCCCACAACTCATTTCATCCCTCGATACCACCACACCCGACACGACCCTTTGCCCCTCAACAGAAACCCACCACCCACTCCAAGATCCTTAGGAAATGGATACCGAAACGTGTCCAACCGTCTCCCCCTAACCCCATGTCTGATAAAACTACCCCCCCGACTAACATACAACCTTGTACTAAATCACTAACCTTTAAACCTTGTATAAATTCACCCACCATCATCACACATCACTCGTAATCTCATCAAGAAATGTATGCATGATCTGAAACGTATAGGTGTCTAGAGACCTGCACTAGGGCTGCAAAAAAGCATTGCATGCATCACATCACGTCACTAGGCTACACGGGTTACGCATCAATTATGGAAAGGGATTGCGGTCTCACTTTAATGGGATCATAATTAATTTCCATGCTAATGTGTTAATCTTTTGTAGCAGATCTTTCTCACTAGCGCACCAATCACCATGCAAACCGACGAAGGAACATCTGGAGCAGGCCCCAGTGTAGCGGCAGTACCACTTAACGTGCTACGAGCAGAAGCCCACCCGACTGCTCCACCGCCAGAATTCCAAGGGTTTCCAGGGCCCATGCCTATCGATAACCCTCCTATGGGCTACACCGAAAAGATACACCGGAACTCTCATTGGTTTCAGGGACTTGCAGGACCCCTTGCGGACGCGGACTTTATATTTGAATCCTCTCTGACATTTGATGACCGCACGTGGGGAAAGTACCAGTTTTTCTCCAGAGAGTTCGAAGCCCTACAGAGCACCCAGGATTTAACTCATGTTTGGGCCAGAGCAGGCTTCACAGAATACTTCAGTGATCCTCTGCCCAAACCGGATTTTTACAGGTGCTATTACTTAATCACTACCTTGCTGGCATCAGAGAATAAGGACATCCCAGGAACCTTCATATTGCCTACTCTAGTGGATGATCCACCTTACAAGAGATTTTATCTCTCTAAGGACTTAATCAGAGCAGCCATCAAAATTCATGGCACCCACACACCCACAGATCGAGAGAGACTAATTCCAGAACCAATGAAACGTGGGGACGTCACGAAGTGGGAGGAGATTTCGGCCATTACACCTAAGCTGTCCAAGCCACTAAGGATATGCATGCAACATTTCGCATTCCCAGGAATATGAACGCCCCAGCTACCCTACCACACCACGAGATCTGCCACAGGGACAAGCTGTGTCGAGCTCTGAAGAAGAGAGAACCGAAACAGACGACGAGGAAGGCGACGATGAAGCCAGCCAGGGCTCACATGACGGACAGACAGATGGCCAAGGCCAACAAACTGACGCACACGGTGACACCAGCACATATGAAGATGAAACTTTTGAAGCCGCAGCGTACACGCTGGCCATAAAGAAATTATATCGAACGATGGAGAAAGTCTGGGCACGGAAGAAGCTAACTGAAGAGGAGAGCCAGGCATTAATTGAACAGGAACTCATCTCCGGAGGATTCGAAGACACATACATCAGAGGGTTCAGGGAGTTAGTCAAATCAGTAGGCTCCCATGAAGCACTCAGGTTTTTACAAAGAAAGCAACTACCACAGTTTGACCCCCGCCGAGTGCGACTACTTTCAAAACCCGGAGAATATATTCGCGTACCAACAGGAGCTCAGTCTTCAGCACAAGCCAGGGAGGCACGCCTCGCCCCCGAAAGTTCATTGACCGCAGAACCCATCCTTGTAGATTCCCCACCACGTACCACTGTTGTACATACCACCACTATCCTCGAAATAACATCCACCCCTTCTACTCCCCTCTCACCTCATCTTTCACCAACCCATCCCGTATCCCCCACACACCCACCTGCTTCCCCCACATCCACACCTGTACAAGGCAACATAGCCACAACCTTTTCCTTACCCATTCATACCACCATGCCCACACCCAACCCTCCGCATCCATATGTTAACCCCTTCACCCCTTCATCTTTCCCCGCGTTTCCCCCACCTCTAAGACCCCCATTCCCCTTTCT
Organism: Ceratopteris richardii; assembly: GCA_020310875.1. Classification (NCBI taxonomy): domain Eukaryota; kingdom Viridiplantae; phylum Streptophyta; class Polypodiopsida; order Polypodiales; family Pteridaceae; genus Ceratopteris; species Ceratopteris richardii. The sequence goes on along the minus strand of CM035420.1, from coordinate 2,092,316 downwards.
AACCCCACTAACCTTCTCACCAGTCTCACCTCCCCAACCTACCATAACCCCTATTTCCCCGTTTCACCAAGCTACTCCAACCATCCCCCCTGTAAACTACTCTACATTTGTAAATCCCGTATTCACACCTACACAACCACCCACAATCACACCACTTTTCACAGTCACAACACTAAACACGTCCAATGGCATGGACATATCACCATCCACCTCACCACCACCCACTCCACTCACAACACCCTCATATTTAGGCACGTCACAATTTTCCACAATCACCACTGCATCCACTGTCCCAACCCCATTTCCCATTCCCACTGCATCTACTCCCACTGCATCCTCATTTAGCACTTCACTACTACTATCGCCCACCATAGACACCGCATTTCAACACATGTTCACATGCATGACGCAAGTCCGCGATGAGTTTGCATCACTCGGCACCAACTATCAACAGCTGCAGAAAACGACGAATGAATTACAAACGTAGCTTAATTCGTTATCAATTGAGAACGCCTCACTGAACAGCCGATACCAAGATTTACGAGAGGCCTATCACAAATTAGAACTCGAAAGTGAGGAGAAAACAAAAGAGGCCACCGCGGATTTGGACAACCTACTTCGAGCCCAGACCGTCCGCAATGCAACGCTCACTCGAAATATGGGCTTACTAAGAAGACACTTAGCCGCAGCAAACGAGGAGAACCAGAGACTCCAAGAGCAGAACAGAGAGAACTTGGAAGCGGCACTGGACCACCCAGAACAACCACTAAGTCCGAGCAAATTCAAAGCAATCCCATCCGAATCGATGAGGATGTTGCTAGATGATCATGTGCGATTGCTCGAGGACTATGATCGTATGAACGAAGAACATCAAAAGTTAAAGGAAGATCACAAGCTGCTACAGCTCAGAGAACCGGCAACACAACAAATACACGAAGCAGCAGAATTACCAGCACCTGCGGACCCTGCCCCTGAAATTTTAGAGGAACTCAACGCACTTCGGGCCCAGGTTATACATCTCGAATCTAGAATTGCAGTCTATGAAGCACCACCAAGGCCAGACTCCCCACCTGAGCTACCAACTGAGGAAGAAACCGTCACTATCCCGGTGGAGGAGACATTTGAAGAGGCATATGAACCGATACCCATCCCAGGCGGACGTGTCACGGCCGAAGGCCAGATGACCTATGAATTACCTACCCCCGCGTGGATGAAGACAGTGGAAGAACTCGGAACGACACATTCGGCCAGAGTAGAGGCACAGCTACATGCCATGGCCATAATTGAAGAGAAAATTTTACAGTCACCATTCTTTGCTCAATTGGCCCCGCGACGATACATATCTGGGCATGAGCTCCAATATAAACCGTACTTCATGTTAATGGCTGAATACCAGTTAACCATAGAGAAAGAAACAGGTATGAAACCAACGCATGCCACTCAATTCGAGCCAGAGGACTTGCCACCAAGGGCGTAGAGAGGTGAAATCCTTCAACCAGACTGGCGTAAAGATTTATTGCAAAATTATCCCGAGATGATGAGCACGTGGGTGAAAGCGCCGTTGCACTTAAAATTTAATCCGTGCTGGGGACCAGTCCCACGACGCCGCTCTTGGACTGCCTTCGCTATTAAGGTACAAAACAATAAGCAGTGCCAAGACTGGTTGAATTATCCCTATTTCAAGCCACCAATCGAGTTACCCACAGTAGGCTACATGATGGCGACGATCCGCCACTGGCTCCCTAGGTTAAAGCATATGGATGATATTGCCGCGCACATGACTGTCAAAATTTTTGACATGATGCAAATGGTCTTTAAAGTCTTGCGACGCGTCAAGGCTCCCCATGTAAACACCCCAGGCTTTGAGCATGGCAACTTTGATTTAGTCTATGATATGAGCACAACGCCATCGCTACGGGTGTGTTATGCCTGGCACTGCAGGATCAAATACCTACCGGCATGCTACAAACAGACATTCGAAGAAATATTCACCACCGGCTTTTGGGAGTACCATTCAGAGGTATTTATAAGCAGGCCCACACACTTATTGCAATTATTCGCCTGTGAACGAATGGTGTACTCCACACATTATCAACTCCCACCACCAGACGAGCCACAACCTATCGACTGGGAGAAACTCGAGGCTGATCTAGCCTGAGGCATTCGTATATCAGAGCACACCCTCGCTCAAGACCTCCTACAGAACTACATCCGGCAGACCTCACAACAAGGTTCTGTCAGGGACGACAGAAGCGAGAGGGAGGGGGGTGTTGGAAGCAGCCAGAGGCACAGACGCCACGGAAGCATGTAAAGAAGGAGCAGGGAGCCAGGCGGATCAATTTTTTAAACAAATATATTTCTTATTAATTCTCCAAGCATTCAACAGTGATTGTTATCACTAATTATAACATATGTATCATAGAAAACCCCATTTCGTAATCCATAGCTCCATTTTGTGCAAGCCGAGGAGTCCTCAAGCTTGAGGAGCTTAGGTAGAATGCGCGTACCAATTTTCGTTATTTTTAGACATCGTTTACCCTTCCAAATAGCCTCTAGGACCTATTTTTTAACTAGGCCGGTCACTAGATGTGAAACCGGTCAAAACTAGTCTAGAAACTATAAAAAGAGCTAGAGAGCTCATTTTTGAGGTTGGTTCATTTTGGTTAGTGTGAGAATAGAGCTAGTTTGAGCTTGTAAGAGCATTCTTGAGTAATAGAGCTAATTTCCTACCTTCCATTGTGTCTTGATTGTCTCTTCATTGTGTGTGTGTATGTGTGTGTGCATCTTTGTGCTTCTCACCTTCACTCTCACATCATCTCACGTTCACGATCTTCATATCACTCCTACCTCTCCCACGGATTGACATTAAGGAGGTGACGCTTCTTAACGTGGTATTTACCATTGTGCTAGAGCAACAGACCTATACATGGGCATGCATCTGCCTAGCCTCAACACTCTTATTGTGAGGCTCTCCTCAAAAGAAGACATGTGAATAATGTGTGTGCCACTCTCCTCCTATCCATTTATATCCTCTTGTATCTAAAAGAGTATTGATATGGAATGATCTAGCATTGCCATGTGGCCAGCATGCAACACTCATCCCCACTAACCATCAAATACCTTAGGATATACCCCCGAGCTTAGGACCTTGGCTAACTAGCCCTCATCCCACACACACAAGGAATGGTCTCTATAGACAAATGTCTGACACTCTCTCCCCCTTCTAAAGATCATTGTCCTCAATGATCAACGAGGGAAAGTACTCGCGAACCAGAGCTGTTGATTCCCAAGTAGAGTCAGTAAGTGGTAATCCTCTCCAAGCTACCAGATACTCTTGGATGACACGATTCCTTAACCGTTTTTGTCTTCTATCTAGTATTCTATATGGAGAATGATTTGCTCTATTGGTTTCCTGCAAAGAAACAATACCCTCTATTAGATTATTCTCCCTAGATATATACTTTTTTAGTTTACTGACATGAAACACTGGATGGACTTTGCAATCTAGAGGAAGCTCTAATCGGAATGCAACATCACTCAACTTCTTTACTATCTTCCAAGGTCCACAATACCTTGGTGATATCTTACTACACTTCCTTGTGGACAATGAAGTAGATCTAGCTGGTACCTGAAGAAATACTCGGTCTCCTTCCTCAAAGGATCTAGGAGATCTTTTCCTATCAACATATTCTTTTGCTCTATCAGCTGCTTGCTGCATCTTGGCTTTAGCTATTTCAAGGTTTGCTTGGAGATTCGCTAAGAACTCAGAAGCACTAGGACATTTATTTGGCATTCCTATGGTACTGGGAGCAGTGGGATTCATGCCATAGTTCATCTGAAAAGGAGACATCCCAGTCATCTTGTGAGGTCTATTGTTATAAGAAAACTCTACTAATGGCAAATAACTATCCCAATCTGTCTATCTCTCAGACACATATGCCCGCAACATATCCTCTAGAGTTTGGTTGGCCCTCTCGGTCTGACCATCTGTCTGTGGATGATCACCACTACTCATTTTTAGTGACACTTTGAGTTTGTCAAATACAAACTTCCAAAATTATCCTGTAAATCTGACATCCCTGTCTGAGACTATGGATGTCGGTAACCCATGCAATTTGAAGACATGTTGGATAAACAACTCTGCTACCTGTGGAGATTCTATTGTCTCCTGCATGGGTATGAAATGAGCCATCTTGCTTAGTCTATCTACCACAACTAAGATTGTATCCCGCTTCCTTTGGGTCCGCAGTAATCCCACTAGTCCATGGATATAATATCCCAATTATGATCTGGAATTTGTAGAGGATGTAAAAGACCTAGTGTGTTTACCCTTTCTACTTTGTTGACTTGGCACATAAAGCATTGTTGAACATAAGTATGGATATCTTTGGCTAATCCAGGCCACCAAAATGTTCTTCTAACAAGTTTTATTCTCTTGTCAACACCAGGATGTCCTGTGTAGAGAACATCATGGTTATCATGCATGACTTTCTTTCACAAATCCCGGGAATCGGGCACATGAACCTTTCCTTTCCGCTTCACTATTCCATTCTCTTGTGAGAAATTAGAATACGGAATGGACTTGTTTGCTTTAGTAGAAGAAGAAACAGCTGGAACTGTTCCGTTTCCTAAAATAGACTCATCACTAATGGCTCTAACTATCTGTAACAAATGTGGATCTTCCACTTGTGCTTCCTTAATTTCTTGAAGCAATGAGCTTTCTAAAATTGTAAAGCTCATCTGATACATTATATGAGATAATGCATCAGCTACTATATTCTCTTTGCCTCTTCTATACAAGATTTCCATGTGAAATTCCTGCATGAGCTCAGCCCAACGAGCCTGTCAGCCTCCAAGATCTGGCTGACTACAAAAATACTTGAGTGTATGATGATCTGTGAATACCTTAAAGTCCGCACCATAAAGATAGTGTCTCCAAACTTTAAGTGCATGCACCACCACATACAATTCTTGTTCATGCACCGGCCAATTGTGTTGTGCACTACTTAACTTCTTACTTTCAAAAGCTATTGGCCTGTCATCTTGACTTAAGACTGCTCCTATGGCTATGCCGCTAGCATCCATTTCTAACTCAAATGGTCTCTGAGGATTCACCACTTTGAGTATATGAGCCTCTGAAACAACTTGTTGCAGAGTATCAAAACTCTCTTGCTGCTCTTGCTTCCATGCAAATAGAATTTTTCCTTAAAGCAAGTTCGTCATAGGTGTTGTTATCGACGAATATGAAGAGATGAATTTCTGATAGAAATCGGAAAGTCCTAAGAATGACCGTAACTGCCCCTCATCCTGAGGAGTAGGCCATGCTAAAATAACTGATACCTTCTTGGGATCCATCTGAACCCCATCGGCTGAAATCACATGCCCTAGATACTCTATCCTCGGAAGAAACAACAATATCTTCTCTAGATTTACATACAGCTGATTTTCTTTTAAAATATTCAACACAAATCTTAAATCATTTTCATGCTCATGCATAGTCCCACTAGACACTAGAAAATCATCCACAAAATCAACAACACACTTTCCTATGAAAGGCCGTAAGATATCATTCATTAACATCATAAATGTAGCTGGAGCATTTGTCAAAACAAAGGGCATGACCAAATACTCATAATGACCAAAACGGGTCCTGAAAGTTGTCTTATGTACATCATGATCTTTTACTCTAATCTGATGATAACCACTCTTTAGATTTATCTTACTAAAAACAATGGCTCCACCTAGAGCATCCAAAATATCATTAATCCAGGGCATGGGATATCTATGTCTATTAGTGATCTTATTGAGTGCTCGATAATCGACACACATCCTATAAGATCCATCCTTGTTCTTCACAAGAAGAACTGGTGCGACAAAGGGTGAATAACTAGGTCTAATCAGCCGTTTTTGAAGATACTGGTCCACGACCTTGCGAACTTCATTCTCCTCCTGCAAACTCATTCGAAATGGTGGCCGAGCGGTCGGACTCGCTCCTGGTACTAATTCGATTCTATGCTCTATATTCCTACAAGGACGCAAACCTGATGGTAATTCCTTTAAAAACAACTCTTGGAATTCTGCTCTCACTTTGGGTGAAAGTGCTGGAGCATTCCAACTTGAGTCTCCATGACTCCATGAATCCATCTCAACATACGACAAATACATGAAATAAAGAAAATAGATATACTTACAATACATTTTGAGCAACTTGGTAGGAGTCACCAATCGCGTCTCTTGGAGATCTGGTTCTCCACGGATCAGTAATCTCCTTTCCTCATGCTCAAACTGATACACATGTGAAGAAAAACCAATGACTTGTTTCTTCCTCGCATGCCACTTCTTACTAAGAACTAAGTCGAATCGAGCTAATCTCGCTATCTCAAAGTCTAATATGTCCTCATAGGACTGGATTTGAAGAGGAAGATCAACGACTTGTCTATCTCAAGTCTCAGTTCCCTTCTCGTCAGCTAGCTCTACGATATAAGTATATGAGATCTAAGTGTACCATGTCTAAGCGTAATCTCTTGAATAATCGGGAACTAATAACATTATGAGTCGAACCTGTGTCAAAGAGTACCTTGACATGCTGTCCTGCCATAACTCCTCTCATGACAATAAGCTCAATATGTGGGAACGCATATCCTTTCTATGCCACTGGCGAAAGCACAACATCTGGCATAGTCGGAACCTTTTTAGTGACCCTCATGGCCACTATGGGAGATGATAATGGAGATGGGGAATCCCCAAACTCATCCTCACTCCCACCCCCTGCCTGAGTCGGATTTACGACTATCGTGGCTGCTATCTTTTTCTTTTTTGGACAATCCTTATACAAGTGCTGCCCTAAGCAACCATAGCACAAACCCTCTTTCATTGCCTTCTCTTTCTACTGAGGGGTAAGAATAGATCGGTTATATGCCCTCTCAGCTAGAGCAGAGACTTTTCTCTTTCCTCGTGAGACTGTCTGGATCATGTGCACTTGCTTAGCCTCCCTAGAAGGTTATGCACTGACCAAACCAGGACTCGAAGAATGGAAAGGTCGGCTAACCCTAGTCCATGGGGATCTTTGGACCTGGGAGCCTGTGATCCTATGGCTGTCCTCATAAACCAAGGCCATCTATGTGGCTTGTGCCAAAGACTAACACCGCTCCTTCCTCACTAAAGGTCAGATAGTTTCTCTGAGTCCCAAAACAAACTTGTGGACTTGAAGAAATTCTAGACTGGTATCAGGTACTTTAAGAAGCACCCTCTATACCTATCTGTGTATTCCTGAACTGATTGATTCCTCTGACTGATGAAGAACTAGGTGTCCAGTGCTCTAGACCTCTCATTAGGTGGTACAAAATTGTTATAACATAGGATTTTAAATTGATCCCATGTCGTGGTCTCCTTATCCTGCTCTATCTTACGCCACCACCTATGTGCGACAACCATAAGGTTATAAGTGGCCTGCTGAATCTCGTGCCTATCATCAGTGATATGACACATGCGGAAGCACTGTTCCCACTTGCTGAGCCACTCCTCAACCGCATCAGCAATCCTAGCACTACTTGAGCCATGATTTCTTGGCGGCTTAAGATCCCTAAGCTGCCATCTGGCTTCTCTAACTAAGACGCTATCTCTAGGGACTTCTGAAGTTTGATGCTCATCTGTAGCATCTACCTCCATCTTTGGCAAATCAGAATCGAGCGGCTCTTCTTCTTTCTTGGAACAATGCACATGTTCCAAGATATCCTGAAGAGAACTCTCTAAGAATTAAATTCTATTACAATTGTGGCATTGTCTTCTACAGAGGCAGAATATAGAGGGCTAGCTAATGCCACTCAAGAAGCAATTTGGATTAAGCTTTTGTATACAGAATTGGGCTTATATACTAGGCCTCCAATTATCTTTGGAGATAATACAAGTTCTCTTCACCTTGCAGCTAATCCTATTTATCATGCCAGGACCAAACACATAGAAGTTCATTATCACTATGTGAGGGAGAAGTTGCTAAACAAGGACATTCAGCTGACATATGTGTGAACCAACATGCAATGTGCAGGTTTGCTGACTAAAGCTTTGGATGGAACCAATCTTTGCAGCTTCAAATCTATGATTGGATTGCAGGGTATACTTGAAGATTGAAGATGAAGACTTAAGCCAAAATGTTTGGCTTGAGGGGGAGCTATTCGTGTAAATCACAAGCCTACACATTTGGCTTGGAAGATATCATAAAGACTCTACATGTATGAAGAACCATAGGAACATATGCTTGTGGTTTATTACCACTTTACCTCATGTAAAAGTCTAAATGACTTAGAATCTTTTTGTAATCACCTACCTAAAGGATTCGTGGAAAAGTAGATCACATGATTGAGAGAATATCTCCAAACTTTTAGAAGCATGATTATAGGGAGCCAAGAATTTGAATTTGAATTCAAATTCATATTCACTTCCTATGAAAAATGTACTTGAAAAGTCACGGGTAGATTGACTCCATTCCCGAGGCCAACTCTACTGATTTTGAGTGTGTGTGAGGACTATACTATAGCCTACACCTCTCTACACCATTTGGCAATGCTAGTCATGCAATTGGGATTGTATACCAATATGAATTAATAGATACATTTACATCTATCATCTCTGTGTTCTCCGATTGTCTACTCCAAAGTTTGTCAACTTGTCAAGGGCATATCTCAGTCATTACTCCACCAAATTCAGTGATTCAAAGCTTGTTGGATTCCGCTCAAAGGCATCTACATGGTGAAAAAATTTGAAGTGATTTCATTCAGCCAATTCAGATACATCATCATCGAGATGCTCACTGGTCTATCTCTGCATCATTCCACTTGCAAATGGTAGCTTACTAAGCTAATTGAATATCCCTATAAGGAATTTTATCAATTTCTACTATGCTGATCACACTGAGCAGAACTCTGAGCAGGTATCAAGCTCAAAATAGAAGGTTTTCTTGAGTTTGTGAACTACAAAGTTATCTGTTTTGATTCAATCATTAAACATACCACTTCCAAAGGACATAGGCCATTTCTTGGTGTCATTTGGAAGCTAAGGGAGTCTACTAATCAACTCTGAAGCAAAAGAGAGCTGGTGCAGAGCAGGTTTAGCAGCATCTACTCACTTTCTTGGATCATCCATCCATCTTTCCCAACAGTGGTATCAGAGCAAATAAGGTAAAATGGGAGATTTTCCTTCATTCATTGATAAATTGGACAGGAACAACTATCAAGCTTGGTCTCTAAGGATGAAGACCTACTTACAAGGAAGGAGTCTCTTCGGATACATCTCAGGAGATGAGGAATTGCCCTCATTCAAAGCAAGAGGATTGCCAACCAAGGAGGAACAAGAGAAGCTCAATACATGGTGTGCAAAAGATGCATTGGCAAGGTCTTATCTACTCAACTCTATATCTGACTTTCTTTTACCTCATATCAGAAATTGTAAGACTTCCCAAGAGACTTGGGAAACCTTGTCATCATATTTTTCTTCTAATACAAGGGCTAGGAAAAATCAGTTGTGGATTGAGTTCACAACACTAAGGAAGCAACCTAAGCAAGCTGTTTCAGAATTTGTGACCAAAATCAAAGATGTTGCAGATCAGTTAGCAAGCATAGGAGAAGAAATTGAAGAAGAGCAAATAGTGAGGCAGGTAATCAATGGAATCAAGGCTGATGAGAAGTGGGAAAGCTTCACCAGTGCAATGGATCTCTACATGGACATGCATACCCCAGATCTCACAACTCTCATGGGTCAACTATTTACACATGAAGCAAAGCTCACAAAGAATGGAGATACATCCAAAGGTAACAACTCTTCTGCCCTATACACTGATAAGAAGGTTAAGGATAAAGGCAAGAATAAGAAGGTAGAAGATGAAGGCTCTACCTCCCAAGCTAACTATGCAGGGAGAGGTAGATCTTCAAGAGGCAGAGGCAGAGGAGGTAAGCAAGGTAGGGGGAGACCCTATAATTCATCACCATGTAACATTTGTGGTCTATCAAACCACACCACAGATGAGTGAACAGGAATTACAAAAATCAGAGAGGAAGAGGCTACCAAAGAGCTGGATACTCTTAGTCTAGAGGAAGGTTCAACCATCACCAAGGCCACAACAACAATTACAACAACAATTACAACAACAACTACAATGGTAACTACCAAGGAGGATTCAGAAACAGAAAAGACTACAACAACTACATAGAGGAGCGGGATGACTCCCTCTTGATCATGAACATGACTTCAAAGTCAGGTACAAATGATGATCATTTATTTTATATTGATTCAGGGTGTTCAAATCATGTGTCTGGTAATGTGGCACTACTCTCTGATCTTGAGGAACCCAAAGGTAAACACCAAGTCCAAACAGGTGATGATACAAAGCATTCTGTAGTTAAAGTTGGAAATGTGAAAACTTGTGATGGTAATCAGAATTTGCTGAGCAGGGTACTTTATGTATCAACAATTACAAAGAATTTAATGAGTGTTGGCCAGATTGTGGAGAAAGGTTTGCAGGTCAGGTTCAATCAATATGGAGCATTTGTGGAGGACCCAAGACATGGATTCAAAAGGATAGCCAAGGGAGAAAAATCAGGTAGACTTTTCACTTTTGAGTTAGAGGACACAAAGAATATTGCTTTATACAGTTATAAGGATCAGACACTTTCAGAACTTGAAATTTGGCACAAGAGATTAGATCACATAGGTGAAAGGACCTTGAAGCAAATGTGCAGGGATCAATGTGTGCTTGGGATACCTAATGTATCCAAGCAACATATGATTTACAAGTGTGATGCTTGTCAATTTGGTAAGTCTCACAGGCTACCTTACTCAAGGAAAGGATATATGCATGAAGACTACCTAGAGTTGGTGCACACAGATGTTTGGGGACCTAGCAAAGACCCCTCAGTCTCAGGTTCAAGGTACTATGTGTCTTTCATTGATGACTATAGCAGATGGATTGTGTTATACTTTATGAAGCACAAGGATGAGGTGTTTAATTGTTTTAAGAAATATCTTGCATTAGTTGAAAATCAAACAGGAAGGAATTTGAAGAGGCTAAGGTCAGATGGAGGAGGTGAATACTTCTCCAATGAGTTTGAGGACTTCTTGCAGGACAGAGGCATCAAAAGGGAAATAACCACAAGGTACTCTCCTGAACAGAATGGGGTAGCTGAAAGAAGGAATAGATTAATTGTTGAGACAGCTAGATCTATGCTTAATGAGAAAAATTTGCCTAACTATCTATGGGCAGAGAGTGTCTCTACTGCCACCTATCTCATAAACAGGTTACCATCAAAGTCACTTGATGGTATGACACCTTATGAAGCATGGCATGGCAAGAGACCATCATTAGATCATTGCAAAATTTTTGGATGTGTAGCATATGTACACATACCTTCACAAGTAAGAGGTAAGTTAGATCCAAAGGCTGAAAAGTGCATTTTCATTGGATATGACTTGAATCAAAAAGGTTACAGGTTCTACAACCCTACCAATAAGGGATTCATGGTAAGCAGAGATGTAATCTTTAATGAGAATGATTCTTGGTATGAGAATGAATGCAGGAAGATCAAACTACCCTATGATTTGGAAGAGGAGTTTCCAAAACTCACAAAGGAGGAACCAATTTAGAAAGAAGACTCAAGTTCAGATGATGAAGATACAATCAACCTTGAAGAATTCAAGGCATGGAAGTCCAAAGGCAAAATGAAGATGAAGAAGCTTGAAGACATACCTAAATCTTCAGTTCAACCTTTTAGAAGATCACAAAGGAAAGTAAAAAGCCTATCAGATATGGGTATGATACATCTCTTGTTAATAAACATTCAGTTTATCTTGCAAAGGATTTGTTAAATGAAGAACCAGGTTCATATGAAGAAGCAATCACCAAATCAGAATGGAAAGAAGCTATGGATGAGGAGATAGAAGCACTCAAGGAGAGTGATACATGGGAATTGGTACCCAAGAAGGACTCAATGAAGGTAATAGGGTCTAGGTGGATCTATAAATTAAAAAGGAATTCTGATGGCACAATCAACATGTACAAAGCTAGGTTGGTAGCCAAGGGTTTTGCACAAACCCAAGGCATTGATTATGAAGAAACATTTTCTCCTGTAGCCAAGATGCCAACAATCAGAGTGTTGGTTAGTGTGGCTGCATCCAAGAATTGGAACATGTACCAATTGGATGTCAAGAATGCTTTCTTGAATGGATGGATCTCAGAAGAAGTTTATATGTCACAACCTCGTGGCTATGAAGACCCTAAGAAGGTAACTCATGTTTGCAAATTAAAGAAGGCTTTATATGGATTGAAGCAGGCACCTAGGGCATGGAATTACAGGCTAACTACATACCTCCAAGACCAAGGATTTGTTATGAGCAAGGAAAATACTTCTCTGTTCATAAAGAGAAGTAATTCAGAGGTAATTTATCTCTGTGTTTATGTTGATGACATCATAATTATAGGTGATGATGTCAATGGAATCAGAAATATCAAAAGCCAGATGATGAAGGAGTTCAAGATCAATGATCTTGGATCATTAAAGTATTTTTTGGGACTTGAACTAGTTTATACTAATTTAGGGATATACATTACTAAGAAGAAGTATGTACAGGACATGTTAAAGAAATTTAAATTGCAGGATGCTAAAGTAGCAAGCACTCCAATGGAGGTGAACCTAAAGCTAAGTGCCCATGAAGGTGATGAAGTCCAAGACATTACAGGTAATCAGAGTATGGTGGGTAGCTTGAACTATGCTACCTTAACTAGAATTGACATTGCATATGGAGTTAGTGTGCTAAGTCAATTCATGCACAAACCAAGGATACCTCACCTAGAGGCTGCAAAAAGAATCTTGAAGTATCTCAAGGGTATACAGAACCTGGTGACAAACCTATCTCATGGTCTGCAAAGAAGCAACCAACTGTGGCATTGTCTTCTACAGAGGCTGAATATAGATAGCTAGCTAATGCCACTCAAGAAGCAATTTGGATTAAGCTTTTGTATACAGAATTGGGCTTATATACTAGGCCTCCAATTATCTTTGGAGATAATACAAGTTCTCTTCACCTTGCAGCTAATCCTATTTATCATGCAAGGACCAAACACATAGAAGTTCATTATCACTATGTGAGGGAGAAGTTGCTAAACAAGGACATTCAGCTGACATATGTGTCAACCAACATGCAATGTGCAGATTTGCTGACTAAAGCTTTGGATGGAACCAAACTTTGCAGCTTCAAATCTATGATTGGATTGCAGGATATACTTGAAGATTGAAGATGAAGACTTAAGCCAAAATGTTTGGCTTGAGGGGGAGCTGTTGGTGTAAATCACAAGCCTACACATTTGGCTTGGAAGATATCATAAAGACTCTACATGTATGAAGAACCATAGGAACATATGCTTGTGGTTTATTACAACTTTACCTCATGTAAAAGTATTAATGACTTGGAATCTTTTTGTAATCACCTACCTAAATGATTTGTGGAAAAGTAGATCACATGATTGAGAGAATATCTCCAAACTTTTAGAAGCATGATTATAGGGAGCCAAGAATTTGAATTTGAATTCAAATTCATATTCACTTCCTATAAAAAATGTACTTGAAAAGTCGCGGGTAGATTGACTCAATTCCGGAGGCCAACTCTACTGATTTTGAGTGTGTGTGAGGACTATACTATAGCCTACACCTCTCTACACCATTTGGCAATGCTAGGCATGCAAATGGGATTGTATACCAATGTGAATTAATAGATACATTTACATCTATCATCTCTGTGTTCTCTGATTGTCTACTCCAACGTTTGTCAACTTGTCAAGGGCATATCTCAGTCATTACTCCACCAAATTCCGTGATTCAAAGCTTGTTGGATTCCGCTCAAAGACATCTACATCGTGAAAAAATTTGAAGTGATTTCATTCAGCCAATGCAGAGAAATCGTTGTCGAGATGCTCACTGGTCTATCTCTGCAACAGTCCTAAAAAGTCGGGGGTATTCCAAATCTTGCTAAATTAATTTCTCTTAGCATATTTCATTATTTTACATCATTCCACTTGCAAATGGTAGAACTCTGAGCAGGTGTCAAGCTCAAATTAGAAGGTTTTCTTGAGTTTGTGAACTACAAAGTTATCTGTTTTGATTCAATCATTACACATACCACTTCCAAATGACATAGGCCATTTCTTGGTGTCATTTGGAAGCTAAGGGAGTCTACTAATCAACTCTGAAGCAAAAGAGGGCTGGTGCAAAGCATGTTTAGCAGCATCTACGCACTTTCCTGGATCATCCATCCATCTTTCCCAACATATTATTCATGGCTTGAATTGGATCAACTCGAGGTTCTGGCATAAGGGTATCTGTCGTAGTAGGTGAGGATGGTTCGGGTTCCATTCTAGGACTAAAGGCAAGTAACTTTTCTTTTGGTTTTCTCTTTTTTTTTTTAAATACACAAATTAATCGTATATACTAGTGGCAAGCGAAAAAAGAACCAATCAAAGCCTTTGCTTAACAGAAAAAAACAAAAGAAAGGAACTTTAATATGTTTCCTAAACTTTAATGCACATGCATGCTAATTTTTCGGCAGCCTAATGGCGTCACTTTAAAATCTAAAATAATTTCGAAAGAAAACGTGAAGCATTCAAGAAAATCAAATCATCAGTGCCAACAGGCACGATCTATTTTGTCTTCTCAATGAACACGTGCAATTGAAAACTTCTCCAAGTATGTTGTTGGGCTCTACATGCCCTCAATCAATATATATATTTCTCTTGTCGATACCTGCCGATATCTACCGATACTTACCACTTGTAAGAAAAGCTCAAGCATTGATCATACATCTCTACTAATGCTCTACTTACGTCATCCTACACATGATGCAAGAATACTTCTAACATGCACAATCAGTAGAATAATCAAGCAAATATTGACTAACTACTTATCTTAAATTCTTTTGATATTCTTGAAGCATCCAATTGAAGAGCTACGACATTGAAGGTGCTCAATGGAGAATAGTCCAAGTCCAACCTCTATTGCAGGAAATATCTAGACCCAAAGTATGGCTTACAACCACTCTCTGGAAGGACCTCTGAGAGAGCTTTCTAACAAGCCCAAGAACTCCATATTTGGATAAGAATTGACCATGTTATGGCCAATTTGGTGAAACTTGGTAGTTCAAAATCTGAGAAATTTATAGTTCTTCACAAAATTTTCGAGCTCCTTCTCTGAGAACGACGCATGCAACTTCTGGTATATCCCATATATCACGATGATGAAGAGTTATATATATATAATCCATACTCCACTCTCCTCGCTCAGAAATGAAGCTACGGCTCCAAGCTCACTAACGAACTTGCTGCCCTTGCGCAAGAAATTCGCTGAAGTAGGATGGGAAAAATTCTTTCTCTCCTTTCTATTCCCTTACACGGGAAATTCGCTAAACAGGGCTAACCAAAAATCCTTCTTTCTTGTGCGTCAGATTTGCTGAGCGGGGTAGCCGGAAAACTATCGTTCTCCCCAAACTCCGGTAGCGCTCTCTGATGGCTGCCTTGAGAGGTGGGGTCACACGGAGCACTCTAAGAGGGGGTCCTATGGGGCTCCCTCAATCTTCTTCTTCTCTAGTTGCAGAAGAGAGCTTCGACGACGCTTCTGAAATTGCTGACGACGCTTGATGAGAAGAACCCAAACGCGAACAGGAGAATGATGAACATGACCCCCGAAAAAAACATGCACGCATGCTCCAACTACTCCCAAATTTCTTCTAATTTTAGCTCAACAAAGACCTGCTCTGATACCAAGTGTGAGGCTCTCCTCAAAAGAAGACATGTGAATGATGTGTGTGCCACTCTCTTCCCATCCATTTATATCCTCTTGTATCTAAAATAGTAGTGATCTAGAATGATCTAGCATCGCCATGCGGCCAGCATGCAACACTCATCCCCACTAACCGTCAAATACCTTAGGATATACCCCCAAGCTTAGGATCTTGGCTAACTAGCCCTCATCCCACACACACAAGGAATGGTCTCTATAGACCAATGTCTGACACTTATGAGCCAATTCTTCACACGTGAAGAAAAGATAAGCAAGAATGGTGAATCCTCAAGAGGTAATAAGTCTTTTGCCTTATACTCTGATAAAGCTAAAGCTAAGGATAAGCCAAAGTTTAAGAAGAATGATGATGAAGGTAGCTCTTTCCAAGCCAACTTCACAAGTAGAGGAAAAGCTAGAGGAAGAGGCAAAGGAGGAAAACAAGGCAGGGGGAGACCCCAAGCATTTCAATCTTGTAGCATTTGTGGTTACCCTAATAATAGCACTGAGGAATGTTATAGGAACCCTAGGAATTCCAGAGGAAGAGGATTCCATGG
This sequence comes from Ceratopteris richardii, assembly GCA_020310875.1. NCBI lineage: Eukaryota > Viridiplantae > Streptophyta > Polypodiopsida > Polypodiales > Pteridaceae > Ceratopteris > Ceratopteris richardii. Next base: position 2,075,950 of record CM035420.1, on the reverse strand, counting down.
GGATGGCTATGGATCAAATAGAGGGAGGTACAATGGAGGATACAAAAACTACTTCAACAATAATAATCATCAAAATGGATATAGAGGAAGAAAGAACCACAACAACTTCAGTGAAGATCAAAGTCAAGGACTCACTAGTTCTCATGAACCTATCATTGAAGCAGGGTAAGGATGATGAATATGTTTTCTATATTGAATCAGGTGCTCAAATCATGTATCAGGAAATGTAGCATTGTTCTTTGATCTAGAAGATCCTAAAAATAAACATGAAGTGTAGACACATGATGATACAGTAGTGGAGGAAATAGGTAATGTCAAGACATCTGATGGAAACATGAATCTTCTAAGCAAGGTTTTGTACGTGCCTACCATAACCAAAAATTTGATGTGTTGGACAAATTATGGAGAAAAGATTGTAGAATAGGTTTACAAGGCATGGAGGATATGTGGAAGACCCCAAGCAAGGATTTAGAAGAATTGCCAAGAGGGAGAAGACAAGAAGACTCTTCACTTTTGAAGCGGAGGTCACCAAGAACATAGCATTATTTAGTTATGGAACTCAAACACTCTCTGAATTGGAGGTATGGCACCGAAAGCTTGCTCATATTGGTGAGAGAACTTTGAAACAAATTTGCAAGGATCAAAGAGTACTTTGATTGCCCAACATCACAAAACAACATATGATATACAAGTGTGGAGCTCTTCAATTTGACAAAGCTCATAGATAATCCTTCAACATGAAAGGCTATATCCATTGGGAATTATTGGATCTTGTCCACACAGATGTGTGGGGTCCAAGCAAAGAACCTTCTATTTCAAGTCCAAGATATTATGTATCTTTTATTGATGATTGTAGCAAATTGACAATTCTGTACTTTATGAATCATAAAGATGAAGTTTTCAATTGTTTCAAAAGGTATCTTGATCTTATAGAAAATCAAATAGCTAGATGTCTCAAGAAGCTCAAATCGGATGGTGGTGGAGAATACTTCATACCTGAATTTGATGCTTTCCTACAAGAAAGAGACACCAAAAGAGAGGTTACAACTAGATACACACCTGCGCTCAATAGAGTAGCTAAAAGAAGGAGCAAAACAATAGTTGAGGCAGCCAAATCCATGCTCAATGAAAAGGATTTACCCAAGTATCTTTGGGCAAAGGCTATATCAATAGCCAAATACCTTATAAATAGAATTCCATCAAAGTCTTTAGATGGTATGACTCCTTATGAGGTATGGAATGGAAGAAGGCCAATTCTAGAGCATTGCAAAATCTTTGGATGTCTAACTTATGCTTACATACCCTCTTAAATAAGAGGGAAATTGCATCCCAAATCAGAGAAGTGTATCTTTATTTGATATGATCAAAACCAAAAAGGATACAGATTGTATGATCCCTCTAACAAAGGCTTTTCATTAGTAGGGATGTAGTCTCTGATGAGAATAAATCTTGGTTTGATGATGAAAGGAAAGTGAAGCTAACCTATGGCTTGGAAGAAGACTTTCTATCTCTTCCAATAAAGGAAGCAAAGCATCATGAAGATAGTGACTCTGAAGATGACTTGACAGATTTAGAGAAATTAAAGCTATGGAAGAACAAAGGGAAGGCTAAGGTGCAAGACCTAGCTCAAGGATCAAAAATCTCTCATCAACCACTCAGAAGATCAATGAGAGAGAAGAAAAACTAGAGAGATATGGATTGATACCTCTTTGGTCCTAAAGCATTCAATTTATATGGCTAAGGACTCCAACAATGAAGAACAAACATCATATGAAGAAGCTCAAGGCAAGAAGGAATGGAGAGAAGCAATGGATGAAGAAATGAAGCCCTTGTGGACAATCACATATGGAAACTTGTTCCTTGCAAGCCATCAACGAAGGTAATTGGATCAAGGTGGATCTATAAAGTAAAAAGGAATTCAGATGGTAGTATTAATAGATACAAGGCAAGGTTATTAGCCAAGGGGTTTGCCCAAACCCATGGCATAGACTATGAAGAGTCCTTCTCACCTATTGCTAAATACCTACCATTAGAGTACTTGTGAGCATTGCTGCATCTAGGAATTGGAAGCTATTTGACTAGATGTAAATGGTTGGATTTCAGAGGAAGTTTATATGGCACAACCTTCGTTATGCAGATGCACATCATCCAAATTATGTGTATAAATTGAAGAAGGCCTTGTATGGTGAAGCAAGCTCCATGACCTTGGAATCACAAATTAGTTTCCTACTTGTAGGACCAAGGATTCAAAGCTAGCAAAGTAGACACACGCTTATTCATCAAGAGGAATGGATCAGATGTTATATAGCTATGTGTATATGTAGATGATATTATAATTATATGGAATGATGTCAATGGGATTAAACAAGTAAAGGCTAAAATGAAGGAGGAATTCAAGATCAGTGACCTTGGACCTCTTACTTATTTTCTTGGACTTGAACTTGTCTATACAGATTCCAATATCTACATCACTCAAAGGAAGTATGTACATGACATGCTTTCTAAGTTTAAAATGGAGAATACTAAGTGTGCAGGTACACCCATGGAGTTGAATCATAAGCTAAGTGCTTATGAGGGAGAACCTATTGAAGATATCACAACTATCAAAGCTTGGTAGAAAGCTTGAACTATGCAACTTTGACAAGGGTGGAAATATGCTATAGTGTTAGCATACTTAGTCAATTTATGCACAAGCCAAGGAGGCCACACATGGAAGCGATGTTCAAGGCCTTTTGTGATGGTGTGAGCCTTTGACAATGGCCTGGAATTGTATAAGCTCTCCAATTCTAGCTATGGATTCTTGGATGTGCTAGCATGCTCTCTATGCTGGTATAGATGTATCTTGAAAATTTTGAACTTGTCAGACCGTCACGATGGTCTGAGCTCTTCGACCAGAAAGGAGATGAAACATAGAAACTTTACCTGTTTCCTTCCCTATGCCATAGTGCTGGAGGTGTCTGCTACAAGAAAAACTCTCAAGCTCACACAGTCAACTCTCTCTCTCTTTATCTCACTCTCTCTCTCATGCCCTATTGCAAATAAGGAAAACAAAGATAGGTAGGTAGATATGGTGATATGGTGGAATTCTTTGGGAGTTGAGGAGGAAGTCAAGGGATGGAAGATGAATGTAGGGAAGGTGAAATGGAGAAAATAAATTTGGAGTTTAATGTGGACAGGAAGTTATGAAATACCATTCTATGAGTTGTGAGAAAACAAGGGCTCATTGAAAAACTTCATTGAAGAAGGGCTTTTTACAATAATTGAAACTTTTGTTGATTAGCAAGCTCAATTTGAAGGAGCATCCCCATAGAGGAGCAATCCAAGACAAACGTTTAAGAAATTTTGGAAAAAATTGGAGAAAAGTTATGTACTAGAAAACACGACTATCTACAAGGAAACACGATTATCTATAAAGAAAGAACCATTTACAAAAGAGATAACTACTTGAGTGGAAGGGATAACCAGGTAGGAATAAAGGAATCTATGGATCATGCAAAACGCAATTGCAATTTTCATTAAAAATTTAGACAATTGTGATTAAAAACAAACGAAGAAAAAAAATTCATTATTAAGTGATTGTGAGTGACTAGCAAGAATACAAAATTGTGATCTAGCGAAAGTGGCAGAAAATCTTGATTTTGCAAGCATCGAGTGGACATAAAAACTAAGTTAATCATTTTTTAAGTTTGTTTCAATAAAGTTTTTATCATTTTGAATGCATGCAAGGTAGGCAAGAAAAAAACCTAAAAATCCTAACTTTGGAAAGAGAGGTTTTCAATCACATAAGATAAGATTTATCAATATTTTCTTTATTGCATGAGGAAATAAGAGAAAGGAACATGTATAGAGGAAAAAAAATTAGAGATAATAGTGAAAGTTTTTGTATTACCACAATCATAGAAGTGTGATTTGGTAAGTTCATAAAAAAAAAAACAAAAAAGATAGGATTTTGAAAACATGATTGTGTACTTAAGTCGTGAAGCCTTAGGGACTTGTGTGAATTGAGACTGTACCTCAATCACCCCACAAGTGCATATAGTGGTGGATTAATACATGTTTAATTATCAATCCAAGATATTAGATGTATCAAGTGTATGAAGACATGTGCACACATGATGATAAGTGAACTATCAATGCTACATTGCATGTGACTTGTCTCAACTACCTGTCCAACTCACTAATGCTCTCAAAATGCACATCTACCACTCTAGTACAATGGTGAATACCAATGTGAGAAGCTCCACCTCATAATTCTCAATTTGCATAGATTTTAGGCTGATATGAAGATCAAGAGCAAGTGAAGTGCATGAAGGTGATGGTGAGAAATGTGATTGCAAAACACACACATGCACACACACAAGGAAAGTGGCGATGGAGATCAATGGAAGGCAAGAAAAGAACACATACTCATATTCATCATCAACTAATTACAATAGCTCTTCTAATTACTAGCTCATAAGTTTAACAACAACCCCAAAATGAGCTCTCTTGCTCTATTTATAGTTTTTGCCTAGTTTTGACCGGTTTCACATCTAGTGGATGGCATAGTTACAAAATAGGTTCTACATCTAATTTGAGGTACCTAAGAGCTTCCAAAATTTATGGAAATTGGTATGAGCTTTCTACTTAGACTCTTCAAGCTCGAGGACTCCTCATCTTGCACAAAATGGAGTCGCACATGCAGTAATCCGATGTATGTACATATATTACCTTGTTTTTGTGATAAAAATTATTGTTGGGGTTATGAAGTAATCTATATGCTTCCTCTACGTCTATGATAAGATCTTGTGCTCGATCCTTTGCCATGAACACTCCCCTCCTCCTCGTTTCTGTCGTCCCTCACAGAACTTTATTCTGAATGAGTAATATAATTATTGAGAAGGTCTATCCCTAGGGTATGTTTTGTGATTCCAATTCCCCAAATAAGGTCTCATTCTAGCTTCTCCCAATCGATGGGCTAGGGTTTTTCTTGAGGTGGCATCTAATAGTGTTCAGAGTACATCACTCCTTCACATGCAAACAAGTGAAGCAAATGAGTGGGTCGACTCCTAAAGACTTATGAGTGGTACTCTTAGAAGCCATAGTGAACATGTCTTCAAACATCTGCTTCTAGCAGGCGGGCTATTGAAACTCAAGGTCAAGCACAAGCATGGAAGCACATCAGAAATGTGGACACACAAGAAGAGGGAGTATTAGTAGGGAGATCCAAGAATCATGTCAAATTTTCAGAAGAAATCCTTATAAAAGTAGTGATTTTCATCACTTAAAGCCATTGTAAATACCATTTCCTATTTTTGAGACTCCATTTTGTTTTCAAGCTGAGGAGTCCTCAAGCTTGCGGAGTATTAGAAGTATCATCCCACCAATTTTCATATTTCGTATACTCCGTTTGAGCCCTAAAATAAGCCCTCGAACCTAATTTTTAACTAGGGTAGACACTAGGTCTAGACAGGGCCAAAACCACTCAAAAAACTATAAAAAGAGCTCGAGAGCTCATTTTTGGGGTTAGCTTGTTAGAGAATAGAGCTTGTTGTAGATTTGAGATTTATTAAGAGAACTCTTTGTAATCGAAGTCCTTCCATTGTTCATCTCTATGCTCTTATCTTGTGCACGTGTGTGTGTATGTGTGTGCATGCTTGTGTACTTTCACTCACACACTTGTGCCTTCAGTCACTCGTGGTCTTCATACCAGTCCTCACGTCTCCACGGATTGACAAGTAAAGGAGGTGGTGCTTACGCTTGAGCTACACCAAATATTGGCACCATTATCGGGGAGAGAGCTTCGAGGAGGAGCGTTGTGACAGTAAGATCATAGATTTGCGACGTTGGAAGGTATAAAAGAGTTATTTTCTGTTATTTTTTTGATATTTTTTCTTCATCTTCATCATCATCACCATCTCTATCTTCATCTTCATAGAAATTTCTTGTTTTTAGTGCATTTTCACCACATTCATTTTATTTTTCATGCATTATTGTGTGATAAGGAGTTAGGAAGTGCAAGGGAGAGCAAGCGCCTGTGTTTTTTCATGATTTTTTGCACATACGGAGCTCGCCATTACCGGCACACAGAAATTTGAATTTCCTGCCAAAAAAATGTGATTCTAACTAAAACTCACGATTTTCATAAAATTCAAATTTCTTAAAAAATGTGATTTTCAGTTCCCATTTGAGTCAGACAAAAACATGATTTTCAGTTGGCTCAGAATCACGATCTTCAAAAATCACGATTTTTAGCCAAAAACACGATTTTGGGAAAACAGGATTCTCTGTTGGCTCCAAAATCGTGATTTTCAAAAAACATGACTTTCATCCAAAATTGCGTTTTTAATGATTTTCAGAAAACACGATTTTCACTAAGGTAAAAAATTGCTATTTTTAGAACATGATTTTCAAAAGCACGATTTTCAATCAAAATCGTAATTTTCTGGTCATTCTCAAAATCGCAATTTTCAGGCCAAAAACACGACTTTGAGAAAACACGATTTTCATTCAAAATCGTGATTTTTTTATCATTTTCAAAATTGTGTTTTTCACGATTCTCTCTCAAAATCGCATTTTCACGATTCATTCATTAGGGGAAAAAATGAACCCTGCATGGGCCTTGTAAGGATCCCTAATTTTTAGGGATTAAAAAGCTTAATCCATGGTTTTCAGGAGGTACAAGAAACCACTAGAGGTATTGTGAAATAAAATAGTACAGAAAATTTTTCGAATTTGATTTGTCAGACATGAGCATGCGTAGCTGTCGGATTTGTTTGAATCAATGGCTTGCATTCAATCTCGTGGGAGATTAGAGAGAGAAGGCATGAGCATTCATGGGAGTGGGGACAAGAATGTGTAGAACCTCTGCAAAAATCTCATCCATTAGATCTTGCAAGATCCGACGGACGGCCGCAAATGGGGCTGATGTCCTTGGGCGCATGAATCTCCGCCGTTAGATTTAAGCCAGAATCCGATGGCTGCCTTTAAAAGGCGCCTTTGATTTGTGTGGAGGTGATCTCAGCCATCTAATCCTGGCTACATCCAATGGTCAAGAATTTAGGTGCTCATCCTCTCATGCATTTCAAATCTAGCCGTCGGATTCGCTAGGCCATCCAATGGCTCAAGAGAAAAGGCGCTTTTCTCATGATTGCTTTGATCTCAACCATCTATTCTTACACCAATCCAAGGGTCCAAGTTCATAGTTACCTTGACTTTTTGCATTGAAGCTTAGCCTTTAGATCTTTGGGCAATCCAAGGGCCAAAAATGAATACGGATCCTCTCAAAACCATTCTTTGAAGAAACCCACCAATCTTGGATGGTTTTTGGGGCTTTGACCACACAAAAACAAGGGAAGCCTATGCCTACCCTATGTGATTAAGAGCCTAGACTGTGGCCACCACCCTCCTCTCATTGGTCCATCCCTAATCACTCCTTAATCTAAAAGGCCCATTCAGGGTTCATTTTTTCCCCTAATGTTTTGAAATCTCATTTTTCATGATTTTCATTCAAAATTATGATTTTCATGAGGTCTCAAAAACACGATTTTCAAGCTCAACTCAGCATCATGATTGTCTCACAACATCACGATTGTCTAAGTCTCCAAAACCATGATTTTCATAAGTGCTCAGCATCGCAATTTTCATGATTTCTCAAAATCATGATTTTTACGGTTGCTCAGCATCGCGATTTTCATGATCTCTCAAAATTGCGATTTTCATAAGAGTTTAGCATCGTGATTTTCAGACCCCCAAAATCGTGATTTTCACACAAAATTGTGATTTTTCTGAAAGGTCCAGTTTTCCTACTTTGACCCCCAAGAGCCTAATTTGACATTAAGTTTTCATCAAAAGTCCATTTTTTAGCTCTATAACTCGTTGGAAGTTGGCCCTCAGGTGGGACTAGGAAACCAAGGGGACTCCAAAGGATTTTGAGCCATACCAAGGGGAAATTGTGGACTCTTAACCAAAGCTTATGAACATGAGATCTGGTAGACACCTAGGCAAGGATAGACAAAGCATTAAATCTTTTGAGGCAAGTGTCAACCATACAGCTAAGTCTTGGGCACAACAACTAAGTGGTTATCCTTACGTACTAAGTTCAGACACAAGTGACTTAGAAATGTCTTATAGCATGGGGAGACCTATAGGTAACTCAAGCACTGCCTATTTACAAACCCCAAAAGGTCCCTATAAGATACAATTGGAGTATATCAGGACCAACCGATTAGGTGCACGCATCTATGAGGATGGCCTGAGGCAATTAGTGGTCCAACTCAAAAATCTAGATCAACCCTTCGAACTTGAACACCCGGTGGTCAAGTTCAAAGAGGGTTCATACATTGATAAGGAAGGAACCATGTATGTGGTCACCAACTTAGCCGATAGCACAAATGAGTTTGGAAATGTCATTCTTGAGAATGCGATAGGAGACCTATAGCAAGGGACCCTACGACGAGAACCCAAGACTCCTAGAGGCAAGTCAATTTTGACTACAATGATCACTCTAGATTGGATCCCTCAAGTCAACAAAAGCATAGAAATATTCTTAAATAGAGAAATGGAGGAAGCCTTTTGGAGATTCAAGCCAAGTCAAACTAGCCAATTGGGCATAGTCATCATCTACGAGTTCAAGGATCTGGAGACACCAGGCAAAGTTGTCTACTTGGATAACACATCGGAGAAAATGTTCTTGGTATCAGAGCATGATAAGCACGCATATAATTGGCAGGGTGATTGATCTTTCCTCCACCACGGTCTAATATTTCCCATGGCCACCAAGGTGTAGGATCATCACAAGCTCATGAAGCACAACGATAACGCACAACAAAGAGACCTGAGGTAAGCTTTACACACAATGTGGGTAGAGATAGATCAAGAATGGAAGGTGAAAGACATGAAAGAGAGAGACATGAGGCACAAAGGCATCAAAGAGATGAACATGATTTTCCTTTGCCCAAACCCCATGAGCCCCCAAGAACCCTTAGACCTTCTCAAGTGGTCAAGACAATGAAGAACTACTTTGACGGGTCAGGAGATCCTTATGATCATGTGTCGGAGTTCATAAAAGTGTTAAGAGCTGAACAGGTGGAGGACTTGTTCACCCAGTTCGAGGCATTTGGGGTCTTTTCCAACAGTAGTATCAGAGCAAAGCTAAGGTAAAATGGGAGATGGTTTTCCTTCTTTCATTGATAAATTGGACAAGAATGCGCCACTAAGCCTACCACATTAATGGGTGTTATCTTGCGCGCACTAGAGGGGTTTCTTGGACAAACTTTGGGGAGATGTTCTTTGCAACAATCAGGACAAGAAGTGTGTATTGTGATAGCCTATCCTTGACTCAGAGATGGTGGGTGGGGACAATTACGAAGGAAATGGTCACCCTGATATCTGAAACATGGTCCTCTAGGGGCTTGTGGTCTTACTTGTCTCAATTGGGACCTAGGGTTAGCATTTGTGTACATGACATTGGAGTATTCAGGATCCCAATTTTGTTCCATAGGTGGTGCCTCATATTGATACAGATAAATCTCACTATGTTCATGTGACTCTGTGTAATAAGCATGTGGACTACCTTCATGGGAGTAGTCTGAACTATAAACATGAGAGTCATTCTCTGATATCAGTGGGGTTAGTGGCACCAATGCTCTATTTGGATTTTCCTCTCCCACAGCATACTTGACTAGAATCACGTTGGCAGGAGCTGGTGGTTGGTTTCCCAAGACTCGTTGTGGCCTATATTGTGCCTGATATTGCTATTGTGGTCTATAATATGGCTGTTGGTATTGGTTCTCATACCTATCTTGTGGGTAAGATTGCTGATAATTCTGTCTAACAGCCTGCCTATTGTAGGGACAATCTTGAGCCGTATGGTTTGTGTACTTCCTTTCAATAGTGCAGTATGGGGTATTCCTTTCTCTCATGTTCTGGTTATATATGGGCATACATTAGCCATGTGGTCGCCTCCGCAAGTATAACACCGATTCAATGGGGTGACTTTCTGTGTTTGTCTATTTTGGACTCCCAGCTTCTTGGCAACTTGCTCAGCTATCTCCTCTATTTCCGTGGAGATTTTCGAAGTATGACTAGTAGAACTATCAAAATCCTTATAGAGTTTGGACAATCCTAACTCCTCACCCAAGTTATCTTCTATGTCAATGCAAGTCCGCACACACTCTTCTATGGATCTAGGCTCTTTCAAGTACACATATGATCTTAACTTTGTGCTCAGTAAGCCATCTAAGAACAAAGCCACTTGTTTGGCTGGTGTGGGTAACTCTGGAGCCGGGCATCTTTCTAAGTACTGCCTGAACCTTCTACCTGCTAGTCGCACCGTTTCTTGGGGTGTCTGCTTGAAACTATGGATCAGAGATGATGTGTTATGCTTGATACCACTCTTGGAAAGTTCTACAATGAATTCGTCTAGCAGCTGACCTATATCGCGATAGTTTCGACTACTCAGTGGTTGAAACCAAGCCAAGGCCGTGCCCTTAAGAGTCAAACCAAATGCCTCGTACTGGGTGAACAAGTCCTCAACCTGTTCAGCTCTTAACACTTGTTTGAACTCGGCCACATGATCATAAGGATCTCCTGACCCGTCAAAATAATTCTTCATTGCCTTGATCACTTGAGTGGGTCTAAGGGTTCTTGGGTGCTCTCGGGGTCTAGGCAATGGAAAATCTCGTTCATCTCTCTGTTGCCTATGTGCTTGATGTCTCTCTCTTTCAGATCTTTCATTTTCCAATCCTGATCTATTTCTGCCCACAGTGTGTGCAAAACTAACCTCAGGTCTCTCTCTAGTTCTTTCTCTTTGGGCTTCATGAGCTTGGGATGATCCTACTCCTTGGAGGCCATGCGAAACATTGGATCTTGGTTGAGGGAAAATCAATTCACTCTTCCAGTATATGCATGTCTATCATGTTCTGTTACCAAGAAAATTTTCTTTGATGTGTTATCCAGGTAGACAACTTTGCCTAGTATCTTTGGATCCTTCAACTCGTAGATGATGACTATGCCCAATTGGCTAGGTTGATCTGGCTTGAATCTCCAAAAGGCTTCCTCTGTTTCTCTATTCAATAGTTCTATGCTTTTGTTGTCTTGAGGGATCCAATCTGGAGTGATCACTCTAGTCAGAACTGACTTACCTCTAGGAGTCTGGGGTCCTTGTCCTACATTTCCTTGTTCTAGGTCTCTTATCTCATTCTCATGGATGATATTTCCAAACTCATCGGTCCTATCTAGTAGGTTGGTGACCACATACAAGGTTCCTTCCTTATCAATGTATGAACCTTCTTCAAACTTGACAACTGGGTGTTCAAGTCCAAAGGGTTGATCTGGATTTTTGAGTTGGACCACTGATCGTCTTAGACCATCCTCATAGATGCGAGCACCTAATCGGTTGATCCGAATATATTCCAGTTGTGTCTTATAGGGACCTTCTGGTGTTTATAGATGGGTAGTTCCTGATCCACCTGTAGGTTTCCCCATGCTAAAAGACATTTTTGAGTCACTTGTGTCTGAACTTAGTCTGTAAGGATGAACACTTAGTTGTTGTGCCCAAGACTTAGCTGTATGGTTGACACTAGCCTCAGAAGATCTAATGCTTTTTCTATCCTTGCCTAGGTGTCTACCAGATCTCATGTTCATAAGCTTGGGTTAAGACTCCAGAATTTCCCTTTAGTATGGTTCAAAATCCTTGGAGTCCCCTTGGGTTCTTGGTCCCACTGGAGGGTCAACTTCAAAATATCCTATCTGAAAATCAACGAGCTATAGAGCTCAAAAAATGGACTTTGGATCAAAAAGTTATGTCAAATTAGGCTCCTGGGGTTCAAAACATGCAAACAGGGCCTTTTGGAACAAAATCTTGATTTTGTGAACTTCAAGAGAATCATGATTTTGTGAACTTCAAGAGAATCGCAATTTTGTGAACTTCAAGAGAATCACGATTTTGTGAACTTCAAGAGAATCGCGATTTTGTGAACTTCAAGAGAATCGCGATTGTGTGAAATCAGAGAATCGCGATTGTGTGAAATCAGAGAATCGCGAATTTGAGCAGAGAATCGTGTTTTTGAGAATCGCGCTTTTGAGCAGAGAATCGTGTTTTCACAGAATTGTGGTTCACAAAATCATGGTTCACAAAATCGTGGTTCACAAAATCATGTTTTTTTTTACATGAGAATTGCGATTGCCAACAGAGAATCGTGTTTTCACAAAATCGTGTTTTTGGCTGAAAATCGTGATTTTTGAGAATCGCGATTGTCTGCAGAGAATTGTGTTTTCACAGAATCGTGTTTTCACAAAATTGTGGTTCACAGAATCATGATTCACAGAGTTGTGATTCACAAAATTGTGTTTTCACAGAATCGTCTTTTCACAGAATCGTCTTTTCACAGAATCGTCTTTTCACAGAATCATGTTTTTGCTGAAAATCGTGATTTGTGAGAATCGTGATTTTGAGCACAACCACAAAATCGTGTTTTTTTCAGAATCGTGTTTTCTTGGTTGAAAATCATGATTTGTGAGAATCGCGATTTTGAGCACAACCACAGAATCACGATTCTGAGAATGACCACAGAATCGTGTTCTTTTCAAAAGGCTTTTAGGCGGGAAACAGAGAATCGCGTTTTTCAAAAAAAATTGAATTTTCACAGAATCGCGATTTTCATCACAAAATTGTGCTTTTTTGCGGGAACTTCGAATTTTTGAGTACCGAGCAATGGCGAGCTCCGCATGTGCAGAAAATCATGAAAAAACACAGCGCTTGCACTCTCTTGCACTTCCTAACTCCTCCTCACACAATAATGCATGAAAGATGGTATAGAAATGATGAAAATGCACTAAGAAACAAGAAATTTCTATGAAGAAGAAGATGGAAGAAGATGGAGATGGTGATGATGATGAAGATGAAGAAGAAAAATCAGAAAATGAACAAAAATAATAGTTTTTTTACCTTCCAACGTCGCAAATCTACGATCTTACCATCACAATGCTCGTCCTCGAAGCTCTCTCCCCGGCAACCGCGCCAAAGTTTGGTGTAGTTCAAGCGTAAGCACCACCTCCGCGGAGACGTGAGGACCAGTATGAAGACCACGAGCAAGTGTGGTGAGCAAATGTGAGTGACAAGCACATACATGCACGCACACACACACACACAAGGTAAGATCAAAGAGAGGAACAATGGAAAGCTTCGATTGCAAAAGAGTTCTCTTACAAAATCTCTATTCTCTAACAAGCTAACCTCAAAAATGAGCTCTCTAGATCTTTTTATAGTTTTTTGACTAGTTTTGGCCCTCTCGAGATCTAGTGTCTGGCTTAGTTAAAAATTAGGTTCCAGGGCTTATTTGAGGGCCCAAACGAAGTTTAAAAATTATGAAAATTGGTAGGATGATACTTCTATACTCCTCAAGCTCAAGGACTCCTTGGCTTGAACAAAATGGAGTTAAAAAAATAGAAAATGGTATTTACAATGGTTTTTAGTGATGAAAATAACTATTATTGTAGGGGATTTTTTCTGAAAATTTGACATACACTTTTTGGAGCTCCCTACTTGCTCCTTCTTCTTGGGTGTTCACCTCTTTGATGTGCTCCTTTTTGGAGCAGAACAATCAACAATTAGTGATTACATAAAGGCTAGAAGTAAAGAGATGAAGGAAAGATTGAAGATCAACTTCATGGAATGAAGAGAAGATTCAGATAGCAAAGTTCTTTAAATCATATGTACAATAGTTCTGTATATACTTCAATATACTTGAAGTAATGATGAATTAGGACTTGTATGTGTATATAAGTACATGCTTATAGTCGTATTATAAGCATAAGAGAGTATGAGATGAAATATAGATGATTAGATGATGAACATTGTATGTATCATCCATCAGATGTATGAAGAGTTAAGATAAGAGAAAATTTTCAGAGAATGGCGCGTCGATCTTTTCTCTAATTTTCCTTCTGTGCTTAATCTTATGAGAAATCCCTGTGTACACATCTAAGTCCATAGTTAATCCATCTATGGCTAAAGTTTGAGAGTCCAATTGCAAACAGGCTGAGAGAATTTTGAATAGGAACATTCATATGTAAGAAAGTTCTGAGTGTCTTCTTAAACAGGCGCAAATTCGATGGTCAAAGAAATGGACAGTGCTCAGTGCATAGTGTAAAGTTTTACACAAATGAGGACTCAAAATTTAAGTTGAGAGGTAAGCCATCTATGGCTAAAAGCATTTGATTAAACGGGCTATAGTTTGGGAGAACCATAGCTTAGAAGTTACAGGTGTCAAAGTCGTCATTATAGAGAGGCAGTTTCAGACATAGGTAACGTGTTTGAGTCATTTCTCACAATCTACTCAAGCATTTGAAGTGATTTAACTTGGAGAAGGTGCACAACCTCTAGGCAACACATTCTACAAAGTTTTATAAAAAACTTTACATGAATGATTAGTCAATGAGTGATTAATCTGCAGCAGACTTTTCTGAGAAGTGATTTTTCACAGTTGATCAATTTCTTGATAGTTTGATAATTGTTTTTCTAAATTGAGTGGAATCTGAAGTTATTCTTGATATAGAGGTGGTCTAACATCAAGGATAGCTTGTTCTTTTGGAGATTTACTTTCTCCATCAGTGGTATCAGAGCAGGAAGGATCAAATTTGAGGAAAGGAAGACTCCAACTGCTGCAGACATACAAAATTTACATCTCGAAGGTTCAAAAGAATAAAGTGTGAAGAAAGATTGAAGGAAGACACATAAAGGTTATCTAAAAAAATCAGAAGGAGCAACATTCAAAGCTAAGGTACATTCATTTTTTATAAGGACTAAAGATTTGAGACTATAGGTGAAGCAAGGATGGGAGATAGTCTCCAAATTGAAAAGTTGGATAGAGAGACCTATCCAGCTTGGTCTATGAGAATGGAAGCTCATCTTGTGAGCAAAGATCTGATGGGATACATAACATGAGAGGAAGAAAAGCCAGAGTTTAAAGATCCTAGTGTTCCAACTAGGGAGGAGCTTGCAGATATAAAGATTTGGATGAAGAAGGATGATCAAGCAAGGAGCATAATTTACATGGTAGTTAATGATTATTTTCTTCCTCATATCAGAGGACTTGAAAGTGCAAGTGATATTTGGAATGCTTTGGAAGAGCATTTCCAGAACACAACCAAATCAAGGAAAGCTTTATTATGGGTAGAGTTTACTACTTTCAAGAAAAAGGCTTCACAATCAATATTTGATTATGTAACAAAGATGGACATTGCAGATTCTTTAGGTGCAGTGGATGAAGATATTGAAGAAGACAAATTGGTAAGACAAATTCTCACAGGGCTAAGAGGAGATGAGAAGTGGAAGCCTTTTATTTTGTCTACAGAACTTTCATTAGATCATTTCACTCCTAATTTGAATCAATTGTTAGGACATATGCTAACTTTTAAGAATGATATCAAAGGAGATGTTGATAAGAGTGCAGGTCATGCAATGTATTCTAAAGACAAGAAGAAAGCAAGCAAAGGAAAACAACAATCAGTTGAAGATGAAGGTACTCCAAGTCAAGCAAACTTCCTAAGAGGAAGAGGAAATGGTAGAAGTAGAGGAAGAGGCAGAAGTAGAGGAAGAGGCAGAAATAACAAAGATAATGTCAGAGCTTGTTGGATATGTGGTAAGACCAATCATCTATCTCATGATTGTTGGCATAATAATCAAAGCAATGGTAATTTTAATCAGAACTTTAATCAAAGAGGAAGAGGTGGTAGATATCAGAGAGGAAACTTCAGAGGTAGAGGTGGTAGGAATTCTTTTGGAAGAGGTGGAGGATGAAGCTTCCAAAATCAATGCTATAATAACACCTACTACAATTATGCATCAGATCAGAAAGAAGATTCGACTCTCATTACGAATGCAACCTTTGAAGCCTCACATGAAGACATGAGAGTATTTTATATTGACTCAGGATGTAGCAATCATCTGAGTGGAAACATTGCCTTGATGACTGATCTAGATCATAATGCAATTAATCATACAATTCGAACATGTGATAATACAAAGCACAAAGGAAAGTCAATTGGTTCAGTCAAAGCCAAATATGGAAGCACTCTTTTGAGTAAGGTTCTATATGTTCCTACAATTCCAAAGAATTTGATGAGTGTAGGAAAAATTGTGGAAAAAGGATATGAGGTAAGGTTCACTAATGATGGAGTTTATGTTGAAGACCCTAGGCAAGGGTATAAACAGATTGTTACAGGGAAGAAGGAAGGAAGGCTCTTCACATTAAAGGTACAAGGAAATATTGGACATGCTATGTTTGCATATGGAGAGCAAAAGGTGTCATAATTGGATCTTTGGCACAAAAGACTTGGACATTTTAATGAGAGAGGTATCAAAGAAATGATAAGCAATGGTTCACTACTTGGATTGCCTAACATTGCAGGTCAACACATGACATACAGATGTGAAGCATGTCAGTTAGGTAAGGCTCATAAGCAATCATACAATAAGCATGGTTTTATGTATAGAGAAAGACTTGAATCTGTACATACAGATGTGTGGGGTCCTTCAAAGGACTTTAGTATAAATGGTTCAAGATATTATGTCATATATGTTGATGATGCTACCAGATGGATTACAATCTATGTGATCAAAGACAAGTCAAAAGTGTTTATTACATTTAAACACTATCATGCATATGCAGAAAGAATTACAAGTCAAAAATTAAAAAGGTTAAGGTCAGATGGAGGGGGAGAGTATTTCTCTAATGAGTTTAGTGATTACTTGTGGAATGCAGGTATAAAGAGAGAGGTTACTTGCAGGTACTCTCCTCAACAAAATGGGGTAGCAGAGAGAAGAAATAGAACTCTTGTTGAGTTTGCAAGATCCATGATGAAGGAGAAAAATTATCCTAATTATTTGTGGGCTGAGGCTGTAAACACAGCCACATATTTGGTCAATAGGTTACCTTGTAAAGCCTTGCAGGGTATGACACCATATGAATCTTGGTGGGGTAAGAGACCTACCTTGGATCATTGTAAAATATTTGGTTGTTTGGCATATGCATATGTGCCATCTCAATTGAGGCATAAACTGAAACCTAAAGCAGAGAAGTATGTATTTATTGGTTATGATAACAAGCAGATGGGTTATAGGTTGTGGAGTCCATCCACAAAGCAATTCCTTGTGTCCAAGGATGTTACATTTGATGAGCAAGGCACTTGGTATGCAGGTAAACTTAATGTGCATGCAGATGTTGAAGAAGTGGTGGATCAAAAGAAAGGTAAATCAAAGATTCAAATATTTGATGAAGATGAGAATAATGAAGTACAGGTTGAAGTTGAAGAAAGGCCAAGGTTTGATCCAGAATGTGATGAACCAGAAACTTCAAGAAGTGGAGAAGTCAGAAGGTCATCTAGGCATAAATGGCAACCTACAAGGTATAGCTATGATACTTCATTTTTGACTACTAAGGATTATGCTTACATGGTAAAAGCAAATGAAGATCCATCTACTTTACATGAATGATTAGTCAATGAGTGATTAATCTGCAGCAGACTTTTTCTGAGAAGTGATTTTTCAGAGTTGATCAATTTCTTGATAGTTTGATAATTGTTTTTCAAAATTGAGTGGAGTCTGAAGTTATTCTTGATATAGAGGTGGTCTAACATCAAGGATATCTTGTTCTTTTGGAGATTTACTTTCTCCATCACTCCTGTGCTTTGTCCTTGACCTTCAACTTCAACAGTTGCATACACACATGCACACATAATGCATACACATGCACACACGTATACACATACATATACACACACATACACACATACACACACATACACACACACATACACACACACATACACACACACATACACACACACATACACACACATACACACACATACACACATACAAACACATATATGCATACACACACACATAGAGAGACATGCACACACATACACATACATGCATACATAATGCATATGCATATGCGTACATACATACATACTTACATGCATACACACACATATGCATACATAATGCATATGCATATGCGTACATACATACATACTTACATGCATACACAAACATATGCGTACATAATGCACATGCATACATACTGTTAAAAGTGACTCCGTCAAGTCGCCTTTTACTCTCTTTCGGGTTCTTGGGGATGGTAGGGGTCTGACAATGCACAGGCCCTTTATCTATTTTCCCAAAGTATTCTCAATTAAACACAGAGTAAGTATTTGTCAAGGCAATACTTCTGTTACATAGTTATAATCCTCTGTTTACGGTATCCTCACACAGTAGATTATCGTGCAGTTGTTCAATCACATAATTGAAGAGATTTATTAATGTTACGACAGTATTACTCTGTAATAGTAACTTATGGCAATTCAATAAGCACAGACTTAACAGTACTTCAGATATCTGCAAATTCTGCACTATGACATATCCGCAAGGTCGCAAGTTGCCCAGACAGACAGTCTGGCGATCTCGTCTCCTCTACTATCTGTGAACAACGTAATGTCTCTTCATTAATGAGTAAAAGGGTTACATCACTTCGCTACGCCCTTTCAGTGCGTGCTGTTTGTTATTGATCTTTGGAGTTGTCCTCTCCAATCATTTAGCATAAAGAATCAACAATACATCTTTATTTTGTCAATCCTGGAAGTATTCATGAGACCACTGCCCCTTCAAGATGATAGAATCCAAGAAATAAGAGAATAATGGCTGGATTTCTGAGAATGGTGAAAATGAAGAGGAATTTCTAGGGTTTAGATTATCTTGAGCAAATCTCCACCATTTTCCACAATCTTGGTGTCTAATACATGCTATTTCATCAGCAGAACAGAATTATGAAGTCAAAATAAAAAAATATCACCTGCACCATACAGACGAGACAATCGCGATTCTGTGAAAACAGACGATTTTCATCTCCAGCACCATTCTTCATCAACTTATCACTCAACACATCAGTATTCAGCTCTCTTCATACACATTTAACAGAATTACACAATAGAAGCTCACAAATCTCCATAGATACACAAGAATTAGACTCACAAATCAAAGAAACCACACAAAGAGGAGAAAACACGATTTTCAGCAGAAAACTCCTTCTCTACTCACTTGGATAGCATGTAAACAAATGATTAACCAACCCCCTCATAATAGAGGAAATTATCTTATATACATTTTCAAGTGTCCCTTTTCACACTTGAATTTTGGTCCTTTCCTCTATTATTCTAAAAATATGCTATCTAGGAGTTTCCAAAAATTCTAGAAAAATTACATAAGATTCTATCCTCCATAAGGAAGACTCTTCCTTATTTTTACAACAGTTGCATAAATATTTTTACAAGTTTTTGTCATTTTACAATTATTTTCCTTCAAAAAAGCTTCCAAAAGTACATCTTCTAACATCCTTCCCCTCCTAAACCTTTTGGCTCCTGATAAAAGACTTTCCTGCTTTTCTGTACTGATAGCTTTTCTTCACTTCTTCTTTCTTTGATAGACTTGGGACAGCAAGTCATGACTTTTCCTTTCTCTAATGTTTAGGTTATTGACCATTTCGAACAATGCCTTTCTCCACTGTACTGCACCTTCTGGTTTATCAATGATGTCCTTTTTTAAGTACTCTGTATAGGCGGCTTCATATGTTGTGAGTCTTGACTTAGTAACAACTGACAAATTTCCAAAAATCTCTGATTCTCTTTCAAAAAACCCGTAGTCAAATGCATCTTCAAAAATTTGTAAGTAATGACTGCCCAAAAATATCACTCTGCTGTAATATGCCATTAAGCAGATTCTATCAAGTGTTTCGCTCAAATCAAACAATAATGCATCTGTTGGAGAATTAAAGCCAATATAATTTAATGTTCTGATATCTGTGTCGGTGTATGTTATTATACAGGCCAAAATTAATCTCATTATTCTGATAAGTAGAATACATGCAAGATCATTTACATCTTTGTATGTTGCTATAATGGACTCAGCTGTATCCACCATGTAACTTTTTGTAGGCCACGTGCCTGCTTTTGGACCGGCTATTTTTGGAAAATTCAACCACTTAGGTGGAATTTGACCTTCGCTTTGTCTTTCCCAAAAAATTTTCCATTCTCTTCTTCTTGCCACTGGACAGTAAGCTGGATTAATTTTTAGATGAAGAGGTGCCTCCTTCCAAATTTTCCTACATTCTTTGTTGGCATCCAACCATTTGTTCCTCCACTTTGGATTGGCTCTTTCAAATAATTCTTTAGTTACATTGATATCCTCTTCATACTCAAGATATTTGTTTGGAGGTAGCCCAACTCTGGCCAACTGATAGTTCTTGATACTCTCCATGATCATACACAATGGTATACCCAATCCATCTGCGGCCCAATGATGCTGATCTAGATTAATTCCCTCATTTAATGCAAATGTGACAATTTGCTCTTCATATTCATCATGCATCTTCCTGATAAACTCCATTCTGGAATCTCTATTTGTCAGCAATTTTTTTACAAAATCTTCTGAATATTCTCCTTCTGATCTTTTGTCTGCCGGTTCACTGTCATGTTGTATTCTATCATTATTTTCTACCCCATATTCTTCTATATATGTAGTCTCCACATGTGCTTCCTGAATTTGTGGCTTATCCAATTTTTTCTGTAATTCCTCTATCATCATCATCAGACTTCCATTCTGTTTTGCCCATAGCTCTCTTTCTTTTTTCCATTCATTTTGTTCCTTTTCTCTCCTTTTCTGCCAATCGCTTCTTTCTTTTTCCATATCCATGTATAACTTGTTATATCCTCTCATTGATGTTGCAGCATGTATACTAGCCTGCCTTTCTAGTTCCTTGGCTTCTTTCAATTCTCTTTGTAATCTCTGAATCTCTTTGTGTAATCCTTCCTTTTCTTCCTCTTTCATCTGAGCTGTCTAACTTTCCTCCTTCAACTGACCTTCCTCCAATAGTAGCTTGTTGATTTCTTCATTTGCTTTTGTCAAAATCTGATAAGAAGTCTACAATGTTCTATATCTCCCTTCAATCTTTCTCCACTCCTTTTCCAATTTAGTATTCTGCTCTGTTAATTTTAGACTCTTTCTTCTAGATATTGAATCTTATTTTGCTTCTGCACTTCTAACTCTTCCAAAGCAATTATTTTGTTTGTAAATTCCTCATTTTTCTCTTGCACCTTCCTTAGTTGTTCTGACATTTGCTCCTTCTCCCTTTTGTGCTCTTTAATAATCATACTACCTTTCTCAAATTCGGAATCTGCTACCATTCCCGAAATAATCATGTTCCGGCTTGAAGGTATGAACTGTTCAATGTTATTCATAATAATATGACATGCTGATCTTATATTCTTCGGTATTCTTTCCAATCCTCCTTCCATTTTCATTTGTTTAGCTTCTAATTGTTTATCTTCTTTACATTCATCCTCCTCTTCCTCCTTTTCTTCATATTCTAACTCCTTGGCCTGGAGTTCTTCACTGTTTGGATGAGTTTCCAGTGTTTCTGATTCTGTCATATGTTCTACATGCTCCAAAATCTGAGCACCCATATTCTTCTGTTCCAAGACATCTGAAGTCAGCTTTATTTCCTGTACCTTTTCCTTCTCCATCACTTCTTGCTTCTCTTCAAAGAGGTGTCCTTCCCTTATTTGTATCTCCTTTTCCTAGCTTAAAGTTTCCTGAAACAGATTGTATTCAATTTCCCCAACAGAGTTTTCCTGACATTTACCTGTTTGTTCTTCCTGTCCTTCCTTTTCCTGGGCTAGAACTGATTCAGTCACTTCAAAATTTTTGACCTGATCATTACTTCTTTCTTCTTTATGTTCTTTTTCCTGCTCATCAATGTCCATGAGATTCATTGCTCCCTCTTGTTCTTGATCCTCATTGGTGGTAAATTCTTCATTGTTCTTCAAATCATGCAGTACATCTTTTATACTCTGGATAATCTCCTTTTCCACTACTCCTCCTGTGACTTCTTGATTATTGCCTTTCACTACTATTTCCTCTTCTTCCTCAATTGGATCTTGATCTGTACCTTTTTGATTTATGACTGAACTGCTTATCTGTGCCTTTTTGGCTATTTCTTCTATGCTCTCATCTAATTTGAAGTAGGTTTGTGAGGGTTTTGTCCATATGGATTTCATCCTAGTATGCACTAGTCCACAACTGACTTCTTCTCTTAATTCACTTTCCTGTTCTATCATAGCTGATTTTCCCTTCATCAACCTTCTTTCATCTTCAATACTAAGCTGTTTTCCTGCCTGTTCCTGAATCGGCTTCTCCTGAGACTTCTTCTTCAATTCTTCAGGTGTTTTCTGTTTCTCAGAGGCCTGTGTAATTACATTAGGAGTATTTAGTATTGACAAATTTAAACTCTTTAGTAAAAAGCTCTCAATATCACTTTCAGAATCAGAGGAAAAATGTGAAGGTCGTCCTCTTTCTGGTTTTGTGGGTCTTGATGCTTCTACCACAGTGGATGGCTTCTATGTTTCTTCCATTATTACTTCCTCCCTTTCTTTGGTGATAACAGTTTCAACTACTGATTTGCCCTTCCCCTTCTTGGTCAACTTCTTCTTTTGCACTGGTTTCTTTGGAACCTTCTTTTTCACCACAACCGTGGTTCTGGTCTCTGGAGGTCCTTGCAATTCCTTGAAGTAGGCTAACAACTCAACTTCCTTTCTAACGAACACTTCTTCTGTTTCAGCTGTCATCATTTGATCATGGAGTGCTTCATAATGCTCCACCTCCTCTTGAACCCAATCTGTAGCCTTGCATGAGTAATCTTCCAGCATCTTCTGATATTGTGCCTCATACATAGCTCTTTTGTTATTTCCTTGGGTTAAATAAGTGTACAATTGTTCTTTGCTTGTTTGGGGTGGATGAGGCTCACTAGAGGATTGAACCTGCTTCTGTGCCTCTTCATGTTCTTCTTTTGTGGCTTCCTCCATCTCTAGTTCAACCTTCCTTGGGTCCAACCTCCTTTTCTTTACAGGAATCTCTTCCTCAGATATCATCTTTCTTTTCATTCCTGTTCCCCTCATGCGGGTTTGTCCTTTTATTTCCCTTTCAGCCATTTTCCTTGGAGGACTCTTGATTCCAGACATCATGCTTCTAAAATACTATGCCTCTGGAGCCAATTTCAATTGATCTTCCATCCCTAGGACATGATAAATGATCCTTGTTAAAAACTGGGCTCCATTCATGAACTTCTTCTGTTCCCAGTGTTTTGCTGCTTCTTTCAGCTGTTCATGGATGTATGGTGTGACATCCATCACTCCAAAGGGTTTGGTTCTATCCTTGTTGTTGAACATCAATAATGTCACCGACTTATGTGGCATGGTATACCTTCGTAGCTTTTGAAAGCAAAAATACTGTAAGAACATCCTCGTGGCATATTCTTCATTCTCTCTTCCTTTAAAGTCAGTGAATTTTGCATACCTTGTATAAGTTTCCTTATTCTTTTTGACAAAGCTCGGGTCAAGCTTGGTTCCCATTGGGTAGAATTGTAATGCTGCTCTGATATGTTCTGCCTTGATAGTGATACCCACTTCCTGATTATCCTTGTTCTTGACTTTGCACCTAAAATAGGCATCATTCTCTCTTCCTATTTCCATCAGACTGCTCATTACTTGTGCTACTCTCTCGAAATCAATGAAAAAGATAGGCTCCTCCAATATTTTGTGCAATCCCACTGCCTTCCATCTTTTCATATTGACAACAACTCTTTGGAACCTGTAGAACTCCTGACACAACATTGCATATTTATATCCTCCTACTCCCACTGTGAATATGTGCTGACCAATTATGCTTAGGGCCTCCTTGAGTTCCTTCACCACCTTCTCAGCTTCTGAAATTTCTGGCTCTTCATCTGACTCTAGGTCCACCTGTTCTTCCACAGCTTCACTGTCTAGGAACCAATGGCCTCTTGACAGAGTTACCGATTTCTGCCTTGAAGTCATGAATTGGTAACTCCTTTGAATTCACCATTCTGAAGAAAATAAAATACACAAAGAAAAACTCTACCCACATAAGTCACAAGAAATCAAAGAGTACTATTTATTTTGAGATGTCATGTCATAAGAATGAAAATAAAATTCAAAATAAATTCTATTTCTCCAGAAAAGACTCAAAAAGTGATCGTTACAGGTGTAGCAAGATGTCTAGTGCAGTCCCTTTTCCTAACCACTCTTTTGGAGACAAACAAAACATTTAAAAAATAAAAATAAAAAATAAAACATAAATAGACCTCTACTACTCTTCTACCTAGATCTTGCTTTCTGCTATATAATTTTTGTAAAAACAAAAAATAAACAATTTTTCTCAATTTTTCTTTCTTTCTCTTTTTTTTTTAATAATAAATTTTTTTCTATTTCTTTTCTTCCCCTCCTAATTTTCTTTTTTAGAGAAGAAAATCAGGTCAAAATATATATTTTTTCATAATTTTTTCAGCATGTTATGATTTTCTAAATACAGATCAAATCTGGATGATCTTTTTTCCACTGGAACAACTCTGCTTTTTTAACCCAATATTTCCTGACTCCAATTGTTCTCGTTTCAGGCAAACAGCCATTTCCTTTGGATAAGCATTTTGTAGGAGTTTTTGGTCTCCATATCCATTTTGTCCTCGATTTCTGTTTTGATGAGCAGACCTCCTGTAGACTTTGATTCCATGTGCTTCTTGTTCTGATGCCTTGATTCTTTGGACAATGCCATGATTGCCATCTTCTTCCTATCTCTCCACCCTTCTTTGTTCTTCCAATCTTTTGCTGATTTTGATTACATGAAGCTTGATTATTTAACATTTGTATTGGTCATGTCTATGTATCTTCAAATGCAAAAGTGAATCCTTCCATGTGTATATCATGAACATCTGATTGAATTTCCTGTTTTTCATTACTCAATAAAAATATTAAAAACCTTTTGTCATTTATGTTCAATTTAAGCTTCATTTTTTAAAAATCCAAGATCACTTTACCTTGTTGGAGCCATGGTTGACCTAAAATCACTTTTTCAGCCATCAAATGATCTGGCCATTCTTCACAGTCTATTTTCATATATTCTTCATTGAACTTTACTTCAATAGACAGTGAAGACATGCTCTGTACTATTTGACCTTCCAACGTTTTGATTAGGGTTCTGCTTTTAGTTCTTTTTATGTTGAATTTACTTACCAAAGCTGAACTAACTAGATTTACTTGTGCTCTAGAATCTATCAAAACCCTAATGCTTTCATTTTGAAAATCCATTATCATCACAGTAACATGTTCCTTTGGTTTGAGAGGAGTTTCACACAGACAGACTTCCCTAAGCTCTTTGATTTTTCTTATCCTTTCCATAGCTTCCTGTTGAGCTTCTTTTCTAATGTCTTCCTCTTCTCTTTTCCTGTTTTGAGCTTGTTGCAACCTTCTCCATTCATCAACAGTTAATGGGCAATCATACCTCTTAACTCTACATCCACTTATGAAGTTTGGCATGATTTCTCCGTCTATGTTAGCTAGTTGCATGGCTCCACTATCGCTTATCTGATGTATAATGTATGGTCCATGTCCTTTTTTCTGGAACTTTTTCTGATGTTCTCTGACTGTGTAAGCCAACACTAGATCTCCTACCTGTAGATCTTTCTCTTTTATGTGAACATCATGATAAGCTTTTTGCCTTTTCTTGTCCACATATAAACTCATAATGGCTTGGAGTCTAGATGCTCCCAACTTTTCGAATTCCATTACTCTCTCTGATAGTTCATGTCCAGTCCAATTGTAGTGACTTCCTACTTTTAATGTTGGAATAAGGAATTCCATAGGTAAAACTGCATTTTGTCCATATACTAGATTGAATGGTGTGTTCCCTATTGTAGTTTTATAAGCCACTCTATAAGCCCATAGGACATGATTAAGTTGTAGATCCCAATCATTCCTGTTTGTGTTTACTAATTTTGATAGTACAATACAAAGTACTTTATTAGTACTTTCTGCTAACCCATTGGCTTGAGGGTGATACGGGGCTGACTTTCTATGACTGATCAGGAAATATTCTGTGATGTTTTCTATGATTTGGTTTACAAAATGGGTTCCCCTATCACTTACTAGTTTGGGGTAAGCGAGCACTCAGGTCCAGGAGAATGAAATTACATATGGCCGATGGTCACATTGAGAGACCCTTAGGACTTCTAGAAGGAATAACTCTCACTACATGTGGTGTAGAGTTTGAGCGTACTTTCGCCATATGTGACTTTAGAAAGAATCAAGCCTATGAGATGATTTGGGGAAGACCATTTATGCGGCAGTTGCAAGTGGTACAAGATTGGGGAGCCAATTCTTTGTATTTGCAACATATAGGTGTTACAACCAAATTCAATCTCAAGGATTACTCTCATAGAGACATACCATCTATTCAATGGAACCCCATCCATAGAGCTAAAGATGATACGGAGTCAGTGCATTCCATAGGATCAGGATCCTCATGGATGCATGAAGACACTCACTTATGGATGTGTAAAGTAGCAGTAGAAGAAGAGAAGAGAGAAAAAGCCAGAGAGGTAGGTGCAAAGGAAACCCATAGATCAATTCAAGACCCACCCTATGCACCTATAGTATTTCTTGATGAAGAATTTAACCACATGGTTGGGCAGAATGTTTAGTGACAATGGATGTAGCCATCAATGAAGAACAATGGACACCTCACTATGATGAGGATGGCTATGACATTTCAGTCTTCTCCATAGAGCCAATCATGTGTGATTCGGTTATTAAAGAATGTGAACCTAGCACTGATACATTCGAGAATGCAAGTGACTCCAATATAGAGTCATTCATTATGGACCCACCTTTTTCATCGGATGAGGAATATTTCTACAAAGTAGTTCACCCTCAGAGACATGAAGAGCTTACCAATGATGTGAGGTTAACCACACAAGTGACCACCAAGAGTGAAAGCAAGGAGAGGAAGAAGAGAGAAGTCACACCAGAGGGGAAGGAATCTTTGTTTGAGGTCCCTGATAATTTTAAGAAGTATGAGATAGAAGATAGGAGAGTCAGGGTAAGAATTCCTAAACCGGATGCACAATCCAGAGAGACTTATGATAACAAAGAAACCACCAAGAAAATTGTGGTAACCATAGAAGAAGGAGAAGGAAGATGCAGGTACATAGGGCATGACCTAACTGATGAAGAGGAGCATGAGTTGATAGCTTTGCTAAGAGAATATA
Organism: Ceratopteris richardii; assembly: GCA_020310875.1. NCBI lineage: Eukaryota > Viridiplantae > Streptophyta > Polypodiopsida > Polypodiales > Pteridaceae > Ceratopteris > Ceratopteris richardii. The sequence goes on along the minus strand of CM035420.1, from coordinate 2,048,792 downwards.
GAGATGTATTTGCTTGGAGTTACAACGACTTGAAAGGTGTTTACCCTCACATATGCTCACATACAATTCCCATGACCTCAGACGCCAAACCCTCTAAGCAGAAGCCATACACGTATAACGATAACTATGCTGCTAAGATCAAGGAAGAGATAGATCATTTGGTTGAAGCTGGATTCATCTATGAAATTGAGCACACAAAGTGGGTATCCCCCATTGTAGTGGTACCCAAGAAGATTGGAGAGTTACATGTGTGCATTAACTTGAAGAAGGTTAATGCAACCACCATTCGAGATAAGTATCCCCTTCCAATCACAAACATCTACTAGAGATCTTCATATTATCCAAGGGGCATTTCATATTGATAAGAGTGCTATTGGAAAATTGACCTCATAGGGCTACTGCAACATTTGATTCCATATGGTTTGAAGCCCTTTGCTATGGGTCATACATCAAATACCTATGAGGACATCTCCGTGGAAACAAATGGGGTGAATCTCTTGCCACCAATCGCTATATTTGAACAAGCTTAAGGGTAATGGTGGGATATGGTGGAGCTTGTATTCAATTGCAGCTAAAGGGGGCCAAGAAAAAGTGCCATCAAGGGATGATAGAAAGGATTAAATATCTTTTCCAATGAGTGAAACACAGAGCCATACGTGACCTACCCATCCATTTTAAGGAAATCATTTTGGCGCACATTCTATGGACAATGGGAATTGGCAAGGCCCTCTTGCCCTAATGAAGCCTATGAAAGCAATGGACTTGCACACACTGGGGGCAGATCTATCGAGAAAACTTACATCCGACATCCTTTCTAGTTTGCTCTCTACACCCAATTCCTACAAGCATACTATAGGAAGTCACTCTATGGTGAGGATACAAAGTGTGGGCTTCCTAGTGGATGGCTAATAGCACTATAGTGTGATTAAGTGGCTTGGTTCTGTCATTCGGTGTGATTCAGTAGTATTTCTTTGAGAAAATTCTTCATATCTATGTATTCATCGGTGCAAGTCTTCATCTTGTTGTGTTCATTGTGTCGGAGAGAGCTCTTGTACTGATTATGTTAGTTTCTAGAATGGCATGCTAGTCTGCCAAACTTTTTTTTTTGGAGCATTCAGGCCCATTGTAATTATTTTTTGAACTAAGGAGTGGCTCCATTCTCTACTATTGCCAATTGTCATTACCCTTCTCTCCACAATTCTACTCTACTGTGTCTCTATTGCTAGTGAATTTGCCTGCACACAGGAATGTTAAAGGGTATGCTTCCCTAAGGAGAACCCCCCTTGAGTAGACGAAGTACTCGAAGTATATATTGTTTGTTCTTCTTGGAAGTTGGTACCCCAGTACCTCCTCTACACTTTGACCTATTTGCTAGATCATCATTACTACCCTTGTTTCCTTGTTCTTGGTTGCTGTTCTCTTTTTCCTTGTCTTTGTCGACTAGATCTTTGCCCTTGCAGATCAACACTCCCCCTCTCTTGTGTATATCATCCTTGACAAACCTCTGTTTGGTAGGATGGTCAATGTAGTACTGTAGGATATCCCTTGCTAGTTCATGTTCTTGTACTCGTAGTCCTTTGGCAAGGTCGAATTGTAGTGCATCCCAATTGATAGCATTGGGATCTCTGGGTGTGGTGTTGTATAGTACTATGAATACATCGTCTACTTGCACGCAAATAAATGAAGAAGGTATATGGGTTTAGGAATGAACACTTTGGAGTGATACTCCAAGACACATGTAGTAAGCATATCATCAAAATTTTGCTTATATAAAGGTGAGAGGTATCGGATGTGGGCATGCCAAGAGTAAGCCAAATGAATGCTAAGGGTCATGCTCATCCTACATGAGATCATAGTTACCATTTGTAAAGCCAAGAAGGGTGATATGGAAGGCCTCTACATTGCAAAAGGTTTTGAATACATCAAAATCATTTGCACCAAGATATCTAGCATAGGTTTTAACCAAGGAATCTAGTGATGTATAGTTTCCATCTTGTAAGATATAGACGGTAGTCCTTGGAGTGGTGCAATGTATGGATGGTTGACCCATTCCTTAGAGTGTGAGTTATTATGGACTTTGATGTGCACAATATTTCAAGGTAAGTTTCTGACAATGTAAAAGAACTACCATTAGTAGTAGTCAAAATCATCTTACCAACTCACATGAAAAGGTAAGAGGAGTTCTTCGCGCATGTGATAGTATACCTTATAGGGGTAGGCTTGAGTGAAGTGAAGAAGCTACACTACGAGGTAACACCATCAAAGTACCAAACATCTGTGTCTATTACATACATACACTATTCAGGAGAAGATGGATCAAAATCCCACACAGTAGTAAACGCCCATTCTGCATTCTACACTAGATTAGTAGACTCTATTTTCGGAGTAGAGACCTCTGCAACAACCATTCCAACTTCTTTTTTCTTTGCATCTTTTGTAGCTAGTTTTGGAAAATCATTTATGATATGATCATTTGCTTTATAATACTTGAAAAAAAAATTCTTTTCTATTTCCTTGTGTCCTCCTTCTTTGATTGTGTAGAATTAGCAAATTTCTGCTTACTAGTTGAAGAGTTCCATTCACCTTTGCCCTTTTGACTAGCTAGGGAAGCTTGATCTGCAACATGCATAATGGACTTGTTCTACCTAGAGTCATCTTCCTGTAACAAAAAAGAGACTAACTCCTCAAATGTTAAGGCATTTGGATTGCCTTTCATCATCAAACGAAGAGTACAAGCAAAACTCTGATATGAATCAAGAAGACCATTTAGAACAGTCTGCACAAGTGAACTGTCAGGCAAGACTTCATCAGCAAAAATCAACTATTCCTTCAAATCTTTGATCTTTGTTAGAAAAGTATCCATGAAATCTCCTTCATTCATGTGCTCACTTTCCACTATTTTCAGAGGTAAGCAACACGAGCCTCATTCCTAGCCTAGTAGAATGTGGTAAGTGTATCCCAAGCATCCTTTGCTGTTCTATAAGAGAAAATGTGAGGAATAATGGTCACAAACAAGGCTATCAATGCATGTGCCTAAACATACCTCCCATCCCCACAAATTTGCTTTGCACTCAGTGCAACAGAAACTACAACATGAACATGAACATGAAGAATATCGTCATCTTCAATGCCATCTACATCAACTTTAGTACATGTATTCACAGGTCTAATAGGACATTTTTCAACACCCTACACAATATTCCATAGTCCTTTTGTGACCAACACATGACGTATCATATATTCTCATAGTGGGTAATTTGTACCATCCAACTTATCCTCAACAATCAACATATGGAATACATCACTGCTTTTAGCCATGGCTAGTGACTAAAATATCGTGATGTAGAAAATTGAATATATCTCAAAAAGTTGAACAAAACTACCTTTTCGAGTTCTGTTAAACTTGTAGGAAAGTTTGAGACACTTATATTGGCAAATTGAAACATGAAAATATCTTTGGCACAAAAAAGATGTAGCCTACACAAGCATTGTGATAGTGCATTTGGAGGCCAAAAGGAGCTCAAAATATGCTCACTTTGAGTATGCTCGCCAATTTTCGTGTGATTCTGAGATTGTGATTGGAGAGGTGTTGATGATGCCCTAGATGAAACAACAATTTGTTGTGATACCAATTGCTGGAGTTTGAGGTATGTGGAAGCACGTGAACAACACAAGGAAGAAGAAGAAGCTTGGAGCACAACACACAATCATGAATGTATTACCACTAGAATGTACAAAGATAACTAACTTGCTAGGACAATAGGCATATATACAAGCGAAGGGAAAAGTAACCTCCTAAGGAGGGAAAAAAAGTGCCCCAAAAGTCCTAGTGTGTTCACACACATCATTACCTAAATATATTAACAACTACTCCACTATAATTTAACTATGTCAATGATCAAGCTTTAAGGTGACTTCAATATTACTTCTCATCTATGTGGTCAAGGGGAATTCTGAATCATTCACATTTTCTAAAAAAATGAACCCCACATAAAATAAACACTTCTCCATAAAATCAACACTAACCAATTTTGTTGATGAAATTATAAGATCTGAGAATCTGAGTTAGTAGGAAAAGAAAGAGGTTTTTGAACTCAGATATTCCTCTCATCCAAGAACTATTTACTCTCTCTCTAATTAATATGACAGCAGAATTAACATTAGCAATCTTGTTGGGGAATGATATACAAGCATTGAAGTCAATACCAATGTATGCATGCATTATGAAATTTCTATATTTTTAGGAAGCCAGTTATAAAGTTAGAATCCAAGGATATTAGTATGTCGCACTCAAAATTACCAATAATAATCCATCATATTCATCGGACATGCTCAAGACCAGCACACTATTTACTCAAGTTCAATCAAAATTGTTTGTGACTAGCTCTGATTCAGATGAAGTAATGGAGGCCACTGAACAGTTTAGTCCCACAAGTATCACTAGAGAAAATTTACCCCTGAGAAGGCCGTTTTAGGTAGTATGTTGTATGCAAACTTTGGAGTTTTTTGAGGGATGATCTGGATGCACATGTACAAGCATTTGAAATTAATTATGAAGTATTGGAAAACCCTTGCAATATACTAAGGAACAAATAATATAAGGCCAAGGTTTTTGAGTTCACCTTAGTAAACGAAGCACGATAATGGCTAATTGAATTTGAAATCACTTCACTCTCGAGATCTATATATCAATACAAGATGCTTTCATTTAGAGGTTGAGATTGAAGAAATCCTTGTGTTAGGAACTTAGAATTATCTTTGTCAATGTTTTTTGTAATTTTGGTGTAGTCTTGGTGAGAAATCTTGATCGAAAAGGCAGGATTGCAAACATGTACCTTTTTGTCTTATGGATAGAAAGTTGAGACAAGGATCACATAAAGAAGACACCATGCTATATGTTAGTGGCTATCTCCTATTGTGGTGCTTTGAGCATGCAATTCTTTCTCACATACTATTGTTCTTGCAATATTGTTGAATTGTGGTTGTATCTCATTGATGTCTATAGTTATTAACCGATAAATTCTTGCATAAAAGTTACTATTGTAATTGGCAAGTGGTAGTGTACTTGTACGAGCACTTTTCTATAAGTTGGTAAGGAATTATTGTCTCTTATGGTTCGTAAGTCGATTGTCTAGTAACAAAGCAATATATATTGGATCTTTGTTGGTAAATCCTGAAGAGAACATTTTGAGTGTATTATAGTATCTTCTACATGTATTGGGAGATCAAAATAAACTATTCTTTAGTGTTCGTGTTTGATAACTGTATGGTACAAGTGATGTTACTTAGTTGAGTGACTAGTGCTTGTGAGAATCGATAATTAGGAAATATATAGAGACTAACATTAGTCTAAGTTATCCCACCCAAGAACCTGATGTGACCTATCTTTTCCATAATCGAAAAGGTAAAGTTATCAATAGCAATTCTACTAGGGAGTGCTTCTATGTAGGCTACATGCCCATGATGCGATCTAGTGAAAAATATCATAAGTAGGAAAGTGGTAAGCAACTAGTATGAGTAAATAGGGCATTAAATGACCATGTGAAGGAACTAAAGAGGTGATAGTACTAGATGAGAAAATTATAAGCAATCGTCACAAATCAGATATGGGAGCATCATAATGAAAAAACTTCGTTGATTTTGGCCTGCACACAGTAGCAAAGAGTTTTTCAAAACGTTTTGATAAATTTTTGATGTTTAGTGAAGGTTTAGGCACTCTAGAACTCACATCAGCAACTTGGAAAGGAAAGAGAATACATACTCGAGAAAAAAAAAATGAGGTTCTTGAAGGAGTGCCATTTTGTTGTAGTTTTGAGGAGGAAATAAGAATGTTGTTTTTCAATCCTTCTATGCTTGGACAAAGATCAATTTGAACTGATGTTCGTGTCTCAATTTTTTTTTTATTCATCTAGTGTAATAGATGCTTCCCACATGAAGAGAATGAGTCTGATAGGAGGAGACCGAACATCGATGGCATCTCTTCAATGAGACTACGTTTAAATTCCACAATCTAGAGGCCATGCTAGCGAACTGCACAAATAACATTGTATGGAGTGTTTGAAGTGGCAACATCATAGAGTGCAAGAGTTGGGAGCTTCTGTCACAGTTGATGAGCTTGATAAGAGAGAAAACTATTTCTGGAGGATGTTTCTTACATTTTCGTTTTGGCAGATAAAGACTTCTATAGTTGCCAAGTCACGAAGAAGCTTAAGCAAACACAAACAAGCTACTCATTATGGAGTAGAACATTGGTAGCTTGTTGAACGAGGATTATGGAGATACTTAAAAGAGGTTTGGATGAACGTTATTGGCAGATGATGAATTTTATGCTTGCTCTGAAAATTGATGTTAACTTGTTGATAATTTATATTTAACAATTCTAAGCTGTGAGCGTAATTGAAATCAAGCTGCGATTGTAGCTGAAATCAAGTTGTATCATGTTCGTAGCACTTGGCACAATCATGAAAGGTTGTAATCGGACGATTGACATCATGCGTCTGCCAAACAAATATTGTGTATGTATGGGTATGGAGTAGTAGGGAGATAGTGCATTTGCATTAAAACTAGAAAGTCCATAAGTTTCGGAAGAGTATGTTTAAGTTTGCATATCATGTTAAAACTATTGTAGCCAAGATTGAGTAGTATAATGTGATGGAGAGTGTTAATCTCCAAAAGAACAAGCTATCCTTGGTATTAGACCACCTCTAGACCAAGAATAACTTTGGACTCCTCCTAATTTTGAAAATATACTTTCACATTACCAAGATTTTGACTAACTGTAAAGAAATCACTTTTCTCTGAAAAGTCTGCTGCAGATTAATCACTCATTGACTAATCAATTCTGTAAAGTTTTTGACAAAACTTTGCACAACACTTCGCCTTGAGATTGCGCAACTTTACCAAGTTAAATTTCTCAAAATAATTGAGTACACACTGAGAAATGTGTAAAACATTTTACCTATGTCTGAAACAGCTTCTCTGCAATAGCGACTTTGACACCTGCAACTTCTTAACACTGGTTCTCCCAAAGTAAATCCCGTTTGATCAAGATCTTTTAGCCATAGATGGCTTACCTTCCAACTTAGATTTTGAGCCCTCACTTGTGTAAAACTTTACACTGTGGACTGAGCAATGACCATTTCTCTGAAGATGAAATCTGCGCCAGTTTTGACGACTCTTAGAACATTTTCACATATGAATGTTCCTAATTAAAATTCTCTCAGCCTGATTGCAATTAACCTCTCAAATTCTAGCCATAGATAGATTAGCTATGGACTTAGATATGTGCAAAAGGATTTCTCAAAAGATTAGACACAGAAGGAGCAGACAGCAAAATATCGGGCGCAAGATTTTCGATTTCTCAGAAAAATTACATCTAAGTGAGGATAGACAATTCACTCACTCTTCATGTGTCTAATAACACTTCTTACAACTGATTTCTCTCTACCTATTCTCTATTCGTCTTCTGCTCTATTTGCCCCGACATTCTTCAACATATTTATAGATGAATATATACAAGTGTATGACTAAACAAAAGTATATGTCAGCTAATGTACATATGTGTACATATCTTTGGATTTCTGAATATGTCCTTCCTTCAACCTTCTGAATTTGTTCTCTTCTTAACTCCTTGACTTCATTTCTTCATAATCCTTCAATTGATGATTGTCATGCACCAACAGCTCCCCCTCAATCATTAATTGAGGTTCTTCTCTATCTTCTTGATTCCTGCCATATCCTTGAATCTTTGTAGCTTTGGTCCATCTAGACTTTTTGTCATCATATCTGCAAGTTGATCTTTTGTGGGAGTGTGTATGACTTCAATCTCCTTCTCAATGACCTTCTCTCTCAGAAAATGATACTGTATTTCAATATGCTTAGTTCTAGCATGAAACACAGGATTAGCTGCCAAGTATAGAGAACTCATGTTGTCTCCACAAACAATAGGAGTACTTTGAACAACATCAAAAACTTTCATAAGTGTCTTTAGCCATATTACCTCCTTTGCAGCTTCCACCATACCTTTATATTCTGCCTCTGTGGATGACAAAGCAACTGTATGTTGCTTTTTAGAACACCATGAAATCAATTTGTCTCCTACATAACACAAGTATCCATGTGTTGATCTTCTATCATCCACATTACCTGCCCAATCTGCATCACTATATATCTTCACTCTTGTATCAGAAGTAAATCCATAATACAACCCTTCTCTGAGTGTACCCTTGATATACCTAAGTACTCTTTGTCCTGCAATCCAATGTTCCTTTCTAGGACAATGCATAAATTGTGAAAGCACACCAACTGCATATGACAAATCAGGCCTTGTCAATGTAGCATAAATCAAGCTACCAACCAAACTTTGATAGAGTTTCATATCTCTGAACTCTTCTCCTCCAAACCTAGACAATTTATGGTTCACTTCCAAAGGTGTAGGTGCAACCCTGCAATCTTCCATTTTAAATTTAGTTAGCAAATTTTTAAGATACCTTTCTTGGATCACATATACTCCATGTTGAGTATAAGAAATCTCCATTCCCAAGAAGAATGATAGGTTCTCCAAATCACTGATTTTGAACTCTTTCTCCATCTACTTCTTGATCATTTGTATTCCTTTATCATCTGTTCCTGTAAGTATTATGTCATCAACATAAATACAAACATAAATGAATCCATCTTCACTTGCTTTGACTAGCAAGCTACTATCTGCCTTTGATGCTTGAAATCCAAGATCATTCAAGAATTTTACAAGCCTATAATTCCATGCCCTTGGGGCCTGCTTTAGTCCATACAAAGCTCTCTTGAGCTTACACACATAATTTGGATTCACTTGATCTTTGAAACCATTTGGTTGCTCCATGTAAACTTCATCTGAAATGTAACCATTCAAAAAAGCATTTTTAACATCTAATTGAGACAACTTCCAACCTTTGCAAGCAGCAGTTGCTATGAGGGTTCTGATGGTTGTCATTTTTGCCACAGGACTATAAGTCTCATCATAGTCCACTCCATATGTCTGTGCATATCCTTTCACAACAAGTCTAGCTTTGTATCTAGACACACTTCCATCTGCAAATCTTTTGGTTTTATAAACCCACTTACATCCAATAATTTTCTGGCTATTAGGTTTAGGAACCAGATCCCAAGTCTGATTCTCTATCAATGCATCATACTCCTCTTGCATGGCTTCTTCCCAATTTCTCTTGCCTTTGGCTTCATCATATGTAGATGGATCTTCATCTGCTTTTACCAAATAAGCATAATCTTTAGTAGTCAAGAATGAGGTGTCATAGCTATACCTTGTAGGTTGCCATTTGTGCCTAGATGACCTCCTAACTTCTGCACTTCTTGAAGTCTCCGGTTCATCCCATTCTGGATCAAACCTTGGCCTCTCTTCAACTTCAACCTGTACTTCATTGTTCTCACTTTCATCAAGTAATTGAATCTTTGCTTTACCTTTTCTTTGATCCACTACTTCTTCATCATCTGCATGTACATTGTATTTACCTGCATACCAAGTACCTTGCTCATCAAATGTAACATCCTTGGATACAAGAAATTGCTTTGTGGATGGACTCCACAACCTGTATCCCATTTGCTTATCATAACCAATGAATACATACTTTTCTGCCTTAGGCTCCAACTTATGCCTCAATTGAGATGGCACATATGCATATGCCAAACATCCAAATATTCTGCAATGATCCAAGGTAGGTTTCTTACCCCACCAAGCCTCATATGGTGTCATACCTTGCAAAGCTTTACAAGGCAATCTATTAACCAAATAAGTAGCTGTATTAACAGCCTCTGCCCACAAATAATTTGGACAATTCTTCTCTTTCATCATGGACCTTGCAAAATCAACAAGAGTCCTATTTCTTCTTTTTGCTACCCCATTTTGTTGAGGAGAGTACCTGCAAGTAACTTCTCTCTTTATACCTGCATTCCATAAGTAATCATTGAATTCATTTGAAAAATACTCTCCCCCTCCATCTGACCTTAGTCTCTTCAATTTTTGACCTGTAATCCTTTCTGCATATGCATGATAGTGTTTAAATGTATTAAACACTGACTTTTCTTTAATCACATAAATTGTGATCCACCTGGTAGCATCATCAACATATATGACATAATATCTTGAACCATTTATACTAAAGTCCTTTGAAGGACCCCACACATCTGTATGCACCAATTCAAGTCTTTCTGAATACATAAACCCATGCTTGGAATAGGATTGCTTGTGAGCCTTACCTAATTGACATGCCTCACATCTGTATGTCATGTGTTGACCTGCAATGTTAGGCAACCCAAGCACTGAATCATTGTTAATCATTTCTTTAATACCTCTTTCATTAAAGTGTCCAAGTCTTTTGTGCCAAAGATCCAATTCTGACACCTTCTGCTCTCCATATGTGAACATAGCATGTCCAACATTTCCTTGTACCTTCAATGTGAAGAGCCTTCCTTCTTTCTTTCCTGCAATAACTTGTTTATACCCTTGACTAGGGTCTTCAACATAAACTCCATCATTGGTGAACCTTACCTCATATCCTTTTTCCACAATTTGACCTACACTGATCAAATTCTTTGGGATTGTGGGAACATAAAGTACCTTACTCAGAAGAGTGCTCCCATCCTTAGCTTTGACTGAACCAATTGACTTTACCTTATGCTTTGTATTATCACCTGTCTGAACTGTATGATTAATTGCATTATGATCTAGGTCAGTCATCAAAGCAATATTTCCACTTAAATGATTACTACATCCTGAATCAATATAGAACACTCTCATGTCCTCATGTGAGGTTTCACATGTATTCATAATAAGAGTCGAGTCCTCCTTCTGATCTGATGCATAGTTGTAGTAGGTGTTATTATAAGATTGGTTTTGGAAGTTTCTTCCTCCACCTCTTCCAAAAGAATTCCTACCACCTCTACCTCTGAAGTTTCCTCTCTGAAATCTACCACCTCTTGCTCTTTGATTAAAGTTCTGATAATTACCATTGTTTTGATTATTATGCCAACAATCATGAGATAGATGATTGGTCTTACCACATATCCAACAAGCTCTTGCATTATCTTTGTTGTTTCTGCCTCTTCCTCTACTTCTGCCATTTCCTTTTCCTCTTATGAAATTTGCTTGGTTTGAAGTACCTTCTTCTTCACCTGATTGTTGCTTCCCTTTGTTGGCTTTCTTCTTGTCTTTAGAATACATTGCATGACCTGCACTCTTATCAACATCTCCTTTGATATCATTCTCAAAAGTTAGCATATGACCTAACAATTGATTCAAATCAGGAGTAAAGTGATCTAATGAAAGTTCTGTAGATAAAATGAAAGGCTTCCACTTCTCATCTCCTCTTAGCCCTGTGAGTATTTTTCTTACCAATTTGTCTTCTTCAATATCTTCATCCACTGCACCTAGAGAATCTGCAATGTCCTTCATCTTTGTCACATAATCAGAGATTGACTGTGAGGCCTTCTTCTTGAAGGTAGTAAATTCTGCCCATAGTGAAGCCTTCCTTGATTTGGTTGTGTTTTGGAAATGCTCCTCCAAAGCATTGCAAATGTCACATGCACTTTCAAGTCCTCTAATGTGAGGAAGCAAATAGTCATTGACTGCCATGTAGATTATGCTCCTTCCTTGAGCATCCTTCTTCATCCAATTCTTTAGATCTGACAATTCTTCCCTAGTTGGAACACTAGGATCTCTGAATTTAGGCTTCTCTTCTTCACCTGTAATGTAGGCTATCAAATCTTTGCTCATTAGATGAGCTTCCATCCTCATAGACCATGCAGGATAGTTCTCTCTATCCAACTTTTCAATTTGGAGACTATCTCCCATTCTTGCTTCACCTGTAGTCTCAAAACTTTAGACTTTACAAGGAATAAATGTACCTTTACTTCGAGTCTTGCTTCTTCTGATCCTTTTGATAGCTTCAATGTCTTTAACTTCAAGTTTTCTTCAACCTTTATCCTTTTGCACCTTCAAGATGTAAAGATTTGTATTTCTGCAGTAGTCGGAGTCTTCTTCACTTCAATTTTGACACAACCTGCTCTGATACCACTAATGGAGAGTGTTAATCTCCAAAAGAACAAGGTATCCTTGGTATTAGACCACCTCTAGACCAAGAATAACTTTGGACTCCTCCTAATTTTGAAAATATACTTTCACATTACCAAGATTTTGACTAACTGTAAAGAAATCACTTTTCTCTGAAAAGTCTGCTGCAGATTAATCACTCATTGACTAATCAATTCTGTAAAGTTTTTGACAAAACTTTGCACAACACTTCGCCTTGAGATTGCGCAACTTTACCAAGTTAAATTTCTCAAAATAATTGAGTACACACTGAGAAATGTGTAAAACATTTTACCTATGTCTGAAACAGCTTCTCTGCAATAGCGACTTTGACACCTGCAACTTCTTAACACTGGTTCTCCCAAAGTAAATCCCGTTTGATCAAGATCTTTTAGCCATAGATGGCTTACCTTCCAACTTAGATTTTGAGCCCTCACTTGTGTAAAACTTTACACTGTGGACTGAGCAATGACCATTTCTTTGAAGATGAAATCTGCGCCAGTTTTGACGACTCTTAGAACATTTTCACACATGAATGTTCCTAATTAAAATTCTCTCAGCCTGATTGCAATTAACCTCTCAAATTCTAGCCATAGATAGATTAGCTATGGACTTAGATATGTGCAAAAGGATTTCTCAAAAGATTAAACACAGAAGGAGCAGACAGCAAAATATCGGGCGCAAGATTTTCGATTTCTCAGAAAAATTACATCTAAGTGAGGATAGACAATTCACTCACTCTTCATGTGTCTAATAACACTTCTTACAACTGATTTCTCTCTACCTATTCTCTATTCTTCTTCTGCTCTATTTGCCCCGACATTCTTCAACATATTTATAGATGAATATATACAAGTGTATGACTAAACAAAAGTATATGTCAGCTAATGTACATATGTGTACATATCTTTGGATTTCTGAATATGTCCTTCCTTCAACCTTCTGAATTTGTTCTCTTCTTAACTCCTTGACTTCATTTCTTCATAATCCTTCAATTGATGATTGTCATGCACCAACATAATGGATACAAATGACATCTTGAATATGCAATTGACTTGTATACACAGTGCTTGTATAAATGAGGAGTGGTATACTTTGATTGTACTCTTGAATACGAATGTGCAATAGTATAATCTTGAAGCACTATACTAGGTACATGCATATGGGATGAGGTACAAGTATTTTGGTTAACATTAACTACTCAATGTATGCTAGGCTAATGATGTTAAATAATCAATTGGGATTTACAATCTAGATAGCTTCTCTTGGCACCCTATGGGCACCCCTAAGTGCACAATGTCCCAATGACAAGCGTGAACATGATGTGAAATGTATAAGGGAATTCACCTTCAATTTTAGTTGATTTTAAGATGACTTGAGCTAACCATTAGAGCCACTGACTTGAGGATGAGAGTTTGAGTGCTTGTGTGTTGCATTTGACTAGGACTTTGATTTGACCAAGATTTGACCATGATAGAGGCCTTAGGCTTAGATCCAAGAACCTTGAGCACCTTACTTCAAGTGTTGGTTGAATCCCAAAGGATTACCACAAATAGTGATGGAGTGAGGAGAGCCCTATAAGCAATTTTCAAAGAATGTGGGTTCTTTAATGGCTGAGACATAACCAAGTTCTTGCAATTCTATGATAATTAAATGGATTTCTATGGTGTGAGTGCTTCTATGAAGCTTAGTGAATCTGCAAGGATTGCAATGCCTAGTGTCAAACCTAGCGTTCATACTCTTCAAGAGAAATTCCACACCTGGAGTGAATTTAAGAATCTTCTTAGAGAAGAGTATTACCTTGAGAACTTAGCCATGCCCACACGAGATGCATTTAGAGAGTTGCTACTCCAAATAAAGGTCTTGTTGTGATTGAGCTACTTCAAGAATTTGAATAGCGATTTGATCAACTGAGTCAAAGAGATCAAGATGTCTAGAACTTGAGGAAGTAGAGTTTTTCATTAAAAGTGTAGACTCTAATTTGGCGTTTGAGCTAGGTGAGTTATTTGAGGATTGGACCCAACCAACAGGATTGACCAGGGAATATGGTAGAGTGCATAAGGTTACATCAATGTTCTTGAGATGTAGGATATGGAGGTCGAATGAAGTGCAAGATAGAGCGAAGGATACACATACTCTCTCAATGCCTACTCCAAGACCTCTAGTTTATATGAATGAGATTGTGAAGGTCGAAAATGACAGTGGATTCAACCTTGTGTCCCTTAACCAATCCCATCAATCTAGAGTGGATCTCGACTATACAAGAGTCAAAGATCAGAAGAAAAGAAAGGAGTTACCTGAGGAGTTGTGTGAAGAAACCATTTCAATTTCTAGAGACAAAGAGATATATTACAATGATATTAGTGAAGATGATGAAATATTACAAAGCAAGTTTGATGAAGTGTTTTGGTATGCATGCATCAAATTAATAGAGATGCTGAAAAAATGCAAGATGTTGAGTTGATTGAGGAGCAAGAGGATGCCTAGAAGAAAATTTGAGTGATTCATATGATGACTCAAACGTGAGTGATGTTTAGAGCCTTGGTGACTTGAGTTTTGAACACTTTAGTAAAGCAAGTGTCAATGCTTCCCACAATGAGAAAGATGGAGCATTATTAACTAATACTTCATGAATTGAAGATATTCTCTCCAATTCTCCTCATGAAGCAGGAGGGGTTGACAAACATGAGATTAATTTAGAGGAGAATGAAAATCATTATGAACTTTCTCCCGAGTGTAATATTTTGTATGTTGAAGAAAGAGTTGAACATATATGAACAAGTGTCCAATGAATATATATTTGATAAATGCTTGAGTTTGATTGAGTTAGGGGAATTCTCGTGGAAACGCTAGGAGGAGATTTAGTGGCTGAAAGCGGGAGATCAACTGTCTTCTTCATTCTCCTCTGCAAGAGAAGAGAGGGGAGATATAGGAAAGAACTCATCTCCCATAGCATCATTTTCAAAGTGCAGATATAACTTTGAAGAAAGAACGAGAGCGGATGGCTCAGAATCACGGGAGAAGGAAACGAGAAGCATTGGGCTGGAAGACAACAGTTGTAATTAAGATATTCGGGAACACTTTGTAGAGATGCCTTTCGTTGCAACGAGCACTGCATGTCGTGGGTACAGATTTGGAAATAGTAAGGCATGTTTCGAGTTGAACATCTTGTTTTCCTACAACTCTTGAAAGAAAAAAATACAAAGTTTGCTAAAAGTATTCTACTTTCATTGAAGCGTGACCTTATTCTTCTTAGAAAATAAGCGGTTGGAGATTGATGTTTGGGCGTGAAGAATTTGACGGAAAATAGGAAAAGATTTGGAGGCACATCAGCAACTTGGAACGAAAAGAGGATACATACTTGAGAAAAGAAAAATAATGGTCCTGAAAGAGCATTGTTTTGTTGTAGTTTTTAAAAAGAGACAAGAATGTTTTTCTCTGATCATATTCCTGAGCATATATATTGTCTACTTCCTCACAAAGATGATGCCATGGTGGTAAAATCGTGTCCATAGCGTTTCAATTTGGCTGAAAACTTGTAGCTGATTGGTACCTTGTATTATGCAAATGTAGAGGGATATAACTAGTGGTCCTTGTTCCTCAATTATTGCATTAACTACCAGCTTGCTTTGTGCTTTTGCATTATAAAGGAAATTATGTATGGAAATGGTAGATCATTCACAAACAGCACAATAAATTTGATTGAAAGCATAATTTGTAGGGAGATGGCTTGGATTCTTGCGTTTGACACTAAAGAAGTATTTCAATGCTTCCTGAAGTTTGTTCTTGCTATTCTATATCCAATCTAGGTCTTTTGCAAGTCCTCCAATTTTATGTTCTAATTGTAGTGCCATACATATAACTACATCTAAGGTCATTCCTCGAATACACTAGATGATCATTATTTGCCATAACTAGGGGTTCACACCATTAATGAACCACTTTGTAATAATATTTTTTGGTAGAGCTGCATTTCCTATCGATAACTATCTAAAAATATAATAAAAAAATGCTAACATACTCTTGGAATCCTTGTTTTGACTTATATTTTTTGTTCTGTAAGAAATCAATAATTTGAGTTGGACTTTTCTTCAATCAAAATCTATGTAGGAAGGCATCTAGTACTATGTCATATTGGTGGAAATTGTTCAAGTCAAATTCTCTTAGCTATTTGGAAGCCTCATTGATGAGAGTCGACTAGAAAACTTGTGCTCTATATGCATCATCTCTTGGATTTTTCAATACTACTTGATTAATTTCAAAGGCTGAGACATGTTTGTCGAGCATCCCATGGGAATCCATCAAATTTGGTGTAGGTCATGCCCATCGAACATTGCCTTAGCAATGGTAATGTTATGTCTGCCATGCATCTAGGACTTAAATCTTTGACTCCATCTATCACTTCTTCAGAATCCAAACTTTTGGGGGATAGTTTTCCATAAGTTGCACTCCCTTTTTGATAGGTACCGAATTCCATGGATTAAGGGGTTTTGGTTCACTATTTATAATTATCTTTCTACTACTCCAAAAGTTATCAGTGGGGCTTGTTGGTCTCATAAGAGCTCCTTTTGTAATTTTCAAACTGCCTATGACTATATCCTTTTGTGTTTCTATGTGAATAGTTTGATTTTCTTCTTGCATGTCCTGGTCATTTCTTGTCTTCAAGCCCGAACATCAACCTACAACCGCTTGTTTTCTGAGAAGAATTATGAAGATTCCAAGTCATGCATTAGCAAAAGTAGAATAATTATAGCAAACTTTGTATTTTTCCTTCCAAGGGTTTGAGGGAAACAAGATGTTCAACGCAAAACATGCCCACTACTTTCTCAAATTTTAGCCTTAATATTTGCAAATCTTTGCCCATGATAGGCAGTGCTCATCGCAAATAAAGGCATCTCTGCAATTTACAACCCTAACATATATCAGTATGCCAACTATACATGTTAGAGAAACAAAAAAATGATATGTGTCATCCTGGATCATCACATGTTGAGCTTTATATCTCAACAACATATGGGAATCAAAACAGGTGCTCTTTTGAGCTTAAAATATGCATACTTTAGATGCAATGAAACAAAAAATGGTGCAAGAAATGATCAATGTTTAATCAAGATAGCTAATGAAAAAAGCTTTCTCAACTACATTTTTTGGTTACCTTCTCCATCACCACCACTCGATTGAATCCTGCACTCATGAAATCTAAAACATGATGAGAAACAATAGATCAAAATAACATCATGTATATATGCAATACATGAAAGAATTTTATGAAAGTCTATCTTTAATAAAATATTCACAACCAACTCAAAGATAGTCACCCTATGTATGATCCACTCAAATGCAAAACCTTCAAGCAGCTCTAGATCAACACCTATACTCATAAAGTAATTAGAGATATTAGGAACATCATATTCAATAACATTATTAAAAAAAGCTTCATTCATTTCCACACTAGGTGCATCTATTTGAATTGGATTAAATTCAAAACTCTCATCTGACATGCATTCATCATGTGAATATGATTCATCCAATTCATCTAGTATCACACATTCAAAGTCATGCAATTCTAGGCTAGCATACGTCAAGTCCACACTATCATCTAGAGCTATTAGATTTTCACACATACCCATTGAAGAGAAGTCTCCACAATCAATCAGACTCAAGAATTTATCGAATATATCTTCATTGGAAACTTGTTCATAAATGTTCAACTCTTCATCATTAAAAAGATTATGCTTGGGAGAAAATTCATCATGATTTTCATTCTCCACTAAATCAATCTCATGTCTATCACTACCTCCTACTTCCTAAGAAGAAATGTTGAGAATATCCTCTACTTGTGAAGTGTTAGTGACCAATGCCTCATCTTCCTCATTGGGGGAGGCAATTATACATGCTTCACGAATATCTTCAAAACTCAAGTCACTAAGGATTTGAACATCACTCAAGTTTGAGTCATCATATGAATCATTCAAATTTTCTTCCTAGGCATCCTCTTGCTCTTCAATACACTTAACATCTTGCATTTTTTCATCATCTCTATTAATTTGATGCATGCATACCAAAACCCCTTCATCAAACTCAATTTCTAATATTTCATCATCTTCACTATTATCATTGTAATATATCTTTTCGTCTCTAGAAATGGAAATGGTTTCTTCACAAAACTCCTCACACAACTCCTTTCTTAACTTCTCATCTTCGACTCTTGTATACTTATATCCTCTCTAGATTTATGGGATTCGTTAAGGGACACAAGGTCGACTCCATGGTCATTTTCAACCTTCATAATCTCATTCATATAAACTTGAGGTCTTGGAGTAGGCATTGGGAAAGTATAAGTATCCTCAGCTCTTTCTTGCACTACATTCGACTGACATTTCTCATGTCTCAAGAGCATTGATATAGCCTTATGCACTCTACTATATTCCTTGGTCAATGTTGTTGGCTAGGTAAAATCCTCCAATAATTCACCTAGCTCAAAGGTCAAATCAGAGTCTACACTCTTAATGAAGAGCTCTACTTTTTGTGTTCCGAACATCTTGATCTCTATGACTCAATTGGTCAAATCACTCTTAGAATTCTTGAAGTAGCTCAATCACATGAAGACCTTATTTTAAGTAGCAAGCCACTCTCTAGATGCATGTCATGTGGGCACGGCGAAGTCCTCTAGGCAATACTCTTCTCTAAGAAGATTCTTAAATTCACTCCATGTGTGGCATCGCTCTTGAATGGTATGAATGCTAGGTTTGACACTAGACATTGAAATCCTTGCCAACTCCCCCTATACGTTTCACGTCATGTTCACACTTGTCATTGGGACATTGTGCAGTTAGGGGTGCACACAGGGTGCCAAGAGAAGCTATCTAGATTGTAAATCACAATTGATTGTTTAACATCATTAGCCTCGCATACTTTGACTAGTCAGTGTGAACTAGAATGCTTGTACCTCAACTCATATGCAAATACGTAGTATAGTGCTTCAAGATTATACTATTGCACATTTGTATTCAAGAGTAGCCACAATCAACATATACCAATCCTCATTTATATAAGAACTTGTGTATGCAACTCAATAGTGCATATTCAATATGTTAGTTGAATCCATTATACTACTCAATCTTGGTTACAATATACTTAACATGATATACAAACTTAAACATACTGTTCAAAAACTTATGGACTTTCTAGTTTTAATGCAAATGCACTATCTCTCGACTGCCCGATACCCATATGTACACCATATTTGTTTGGTAGATGCATGATATCAATCATCCAATTACAACCTTTCATGATTATGCCAAGTGCTACAAACATCACGCAGCTTGTTTTCATTTACAATCACACCTTAAAATTGTTAAAGATACTTTAAATTCTATCATTCATAGACTAAAAATTTAAATATGAATTATCAGCTAGTTAAGATCAATTTTCAGAGCAAGCATAAAATTCATCATCTGCCAATAACATTCATCGAGAGCTCTTTTCAGTATCTCCATAATCCTTGTTCAATCAAGCTTCCAATGCTCTGCTCAATAATGAGCTTCTTGTCCATGTTTGCTTAAGCTTCTTCATGACTTGGCAACTAGAGAAGCCTTTATCCCTATCCAGCTCATCAACTATGATAGAAGCTCTTGGCTCTTGCCCTCTATGATGTTGCCACTTTGGGCACTCCATACAATGTCATTTGTGCAGTTCGATAGCATGGCCTTTGGATCGTGGAATTTAAACATGGACTCATTGAAGAGATGCCATGGATGTTCGGTCTCCTCCTATCAAACTCATTCTCTTCATGTGTGAAGCATCCATTACACTAGCTGAATTAAAAAAAATGACACACAAACATGAGCTCAGATTGATCTCTCTCCAACTACAGAAGGATTGAAGAACAACATTCTTGTTTCCTCCTCAGACCTACAACAAAACGAAGCTCCTTCAAGAGCATCATTTTTCTTTTCTTGAGTATGTAACCTCTTTCCTTTCCAAGTTGGTGATGTGCGTCCAAATCTTTTCTTGTTTTCTGTCAGATTCTTCAAGCCCGAGCATCATCCTACAACCGCTTGTTTTCTGAGAAGAATTATGAAGATTCCAAGTCATGCTTCAACAAAAGTAGAATGATTATAGAAAACTTTGTATTTTTGCTTCCAAGAGTTTAAGGAAAACAAGATGTTCCACTCAAAACATGCCCAGTACTTTCTCAATGTTTAGCATTAATATTTGCAAATCTCTGCCCATGATAGGTGGTGCTCATCGCAAATAAAGGCATCTCTGCAAAGTGTTCCCAAATAAAGGCACGACCGAACCTCCATTTAAAAAAAAAACTATTAATTACAACTGTTGTCTTCCAGCCTACGACGCCCAATGCTTCTCGTTTCCTTCTCCCACAATTTTGAGCCATCCCCTCTTCGTTCTTTCTTCATAGTTTTATCTAAACTTTGAAAGTGATGCTCGTTTCAGCCATGGATTCCAAGATGAGTTCTTTCCTATATCTCCCCTCCATTCTCTTGCAGATGAGGATGAAGAAGACAATTGATCTCCCACTTTGAGCCACTGAATCTCCTCCCATCTTTTCTAGGATAATTCCCCTGCCAAGATAGTAGAAAAAGTCCCATGACTCCATGCATTATCTATACATGTAATGATGGGAAAGATGGATGGAAACCTCAAGAAATGAAGTGGTACTTGCTAAACCTGCTTGGTACCAGCCCTGATACACTTCAAAGTTGAGTAGTAGGCCCTCTTAGCTTCCAAATGACACCAATAAAGTACTAATGTACTTTGGAGTTGATGAAAGTAATGATTAATCCAAAATAGATAACTTTAGAAATCACAAGTTGTCAAAAACTTGCTATTTTGGTTCACACATATGTTGATTCTTAAGTTCACTGCTCTTAGCATATTAGCAATTAGAAAAATTCCTTCTGAGGGTATCTAAATCTAATTAGCTTGGAGAGCTAATGTTTCCAAGTGGAATCACTTAAAATGATTGGCTTACACAGAGGAATGTCTTTAGCAAGTAGAAGCTTACCCCCATTACTTTAGGAACTCTATAGAGTATGACCAGTGACTACCCCGAGACACTTTTCTCCCACTTGGTTGAACGAAACTTCTTCAAACTTTGACCGCTTGTAGTATACTTTTAGCTTGTTACAATAAGCTATAGATCATTGAAAATGATGGAGAGATCAGTGAGATATGAGCAAGACAATTACACTATTCTGAGTGACAATGGCAAAGAAATCAACAGAGATACTTAATGATGTATATGTACTATGGAACATGATTTCACAAAATCATTGGCAAAGAAAGGATGCCAAATGATAGTGAGGTGAGTGAGCAATGAGATGTGCTACTCAACCTCTACTAATGATCAATGAATATCTCACAAAGGGAGTGTTCTTTTGGCCGTGAGTTTTCCAAGTACTTTTATAGAAAGATTCTTCAAATTTGAGTTTTGAAATTCAAATGATCTTCCACCTAAAAGTTCTTCCTATAAATGAGGAGATATTCTCTGTAAGTAAAGTCATGATTTTTCATTCTATCTAACTCCACGAGTTTAGTGTCTTTACAAGATTCCTCTAAGTCAAATGATTTTTACAAAAGTTAATGGTAAAAAACCATAAGGAATTGTTCATGTGGTTCTTCAAAGAGTTGCACATACCTTCTTCAATGTCTAGAAAAGTGTGAAGGCTTGGCATTTACACAAACAACTCCCCCTCAAGCCAAAGATCTTGGCTTGGTCATCTCCATTAATTCTCTTGAATGTCTTGGAATCCAATCATAGCTTTAAACCTACAAAGTTTAGTACCATAAAGTGCTTTGCTCAACAGATCTGTGCATTGCATATTAGTTGATACATATGCCAATTTAATCTCCTTGCTCAATAGCTTCTCTCTCACATAGTGGTAGTGAACTTCTATATGCTTGGTCCTAGCATGATAGATATGATTTGTTGCAAGATTTAAAGAACTTGTATTATCACCAAAGATAATAGGTGAGTGAGTGTGAAGTCCCTAATCTGAGTAGAGCAATCAAATCCATATGTCTTCTTGAGTAGCATTAGTTAATCCCCTGTATTCAATCTCTGTTGAAGATAGAGTAACAGTAGGTTGCTTCTTGCAAGGCCATGAAATGGGTTTATCACCTCCAAAATAGAGATAACCAGATGTGCTCCTCCTGCCATCCTTACAACGTGCCCAATCTACATCTGAATAAAGTTTGAGGTCCAAATCTGAAGTATATGGAAAGTATAATCCTTGACTTTGAGTACCCTTGAGGTACCTCAAAATCCTTTTGGGAGCTTCCAAGTGAGGTGCTCTAGGTTTATGGATGAGTGGAATTAAAACACTTACTCCATAAGCAATATCAATCCTTGTCAAAGTTGCATAGTTTACACTTCCAACTATGCTTTGATAGTATGTAATATCTTCAAGCACATCACCTTAATGAGCACTTAACTTTTTATTTACCTCCATAGGGATGCTAGCTATCTTGGCATTCTCCAAATGGAACTTCTTCAAGGTGTCCTGCATATATTTTCTTTGAGTAATATAAATTCGAGAATTTATATAGACCAATTCAAGTCCAAGAAAATACTTTAGTGATCCTAGATCACTAATTTTGAACTCGTGCGTCATTTGGTTCTTGATGTGCTTGATGCCATTACCATCACTACTAGTAAGTATGATATCATCAACATACTCACATAGGTATATAACCTTTGAATTACTTCTCTTGACAAATAGAGAAGTATCTCCTTTACTAATGATGAATCCTTAATCTTGAAGATAGGCAGTCAACCTCTAATTCCATACCCTAGGTGCATGCTTTAATCCATAAAGAGCTTTGTTCAGTTTGCACACATAATTTACCTTGCTTGGATCTTCATAGCCTGGAGGTTGAGCCATGTAAACCTCCTCTGAAATCCAGCCATTAAAAAAATCATTTTTTACATTCAATTGGTACATATTCCAATTCCTTGATGCAGCCACACTTACCAATGTGGAGAAATTTCACTCCAACACACATAGCGGAATTAAGAGAACCTCTTCTAGGATCTGCTTTGCAAGACACACGCTTACTAAAACTTGATTCAGTCACCGTTCAGAGATCTAATGGCTCTGACATTTTGTCCACACATAGTAGACTCTTGCAGCTTTCTAACACGCTATAGAACACGCCATTTGGAGTTCATTTGACTAGGTAACCGACTGCACAAAGTTAGACTACCTGTCAACTCAGGTATAGCAGAAAACTGAGTTTCAAAAGAAATGCTCCCAGTAACTAGTAGAGAATGATCTCATAGAGATACTTGAGATAGAGAGAATATGAGAGAGACGCTTTCCAACAAGATATCATATGCATTATTTGGATAAGTACATAGAGAGATATCACCTTCACAAGGTGGCTATGTACAAAGAAGGTATGCGACTAGAATACCTTTGTGCCTTCTAGCATCAAAATGAGGTACCTTCTGATATCTATTGGTGAGAGAATGACCCTTTTCATCTCCACAAATTCTCACGTTCAAATGAGATCCTTATATAGAGCTATGGGCATGGGACTTTTCACCTACCCTTGCATCTTCTCTCACCTCTCAGAAATTTGAATTTCCTGCCAAAAAACGCGATTCTGTGATGAAAATCGCGATTATGTGAAAATTCAAAATTTTTTGAAAAATCACAATTTTCTATTTTCCCGTCTAAAAGTTGGCTGAAAGAATCACAATTCTGTGTTCATTCTCAGAATCGCGATTCTGTGATTGTGCTCAAAATCGTGATTCTCACAAATCACGATTTTCAGCCAAAAAATACGATTCTGAGAAAACAGGATTCTGTAATTGCGCTCAAAATCGCGATTCTCACAAATCATGATTTTCAGCCAAAAAAACACGATTTTCAGTAAAAAACACGATTTTGTGAAAAAAGGCGATTCTGTGTAAACACGATTTTTTGCTCAAAATCGCGATTTTCTAAAAACACGATTCTGTGCTCAAAATCGCGATTTTCATGCCAAAAAACACGATTCTCTAAAACACGATTCCCTACTCAAAATCGCGATTCTAAAAAAATCACGATTTTCAGTAAAAAACACGATTTTGTGAAAAAAGGCGATTCTGTGTAAACACGATTTTTTGCTCAAAATCGCGATTTTCTAAAAACACGATTCTGTGCTCAAAATTGCGATTTTCATGCCAAAAAACACGATTCTCTAAAACACGATTTCCTACTCAAAATCGCGATTCTAAAAAAATCACGATTTTCAGTAAAAAACACGATTTTGTGAAAAAAGGCGATTCTGTGTAAACACGATTTTTTGCTCAAAATCATGATTTTCATGCCAAAAAACACGATTCTCTAAAACACGATTCTGTGCTCAAAATCGCGATTTTCATGTCAAAAAACACGATTTTCTAAAACACGATTCTGTGCTTAAAATCGCGATTTTCGTGTCAAAAAACACGATTTTCTAAAACACGATTTTTGTGCTCAAAATCGCGATTTTCAGAAACACGATTTTGTGCTCACCATCGCGATTTTCAGAAACACGATTTTGTGCTCAACATCGCAATTTTCAGAAACACGATTTTGTGCTCAACATCGCGATTCTTTGATTTCACAGCATCGCGATTCTCTGAAAGTTCTCAAAATCGCGATTCTCTTGAAGTTCACAAAATCGCGATTCTCTTGATTTCACAAAATCGCGATTTTTTCCAAAAGGTCCTGTTTGCCTGTTTTGACCCCCAGGAGCCTGATTTGACATAACTTTTTCATCCAAAGTCCATTTTTTGAGCTCTATAGCTCGTTGGAAAGCTCGTTTTGAATCCTACACGATCTCAACTGTTTTCTTCAAGAATAACGCGTTGATTTTGAGATAGGATAATTTGAAGTTGACCCTCAAGTGGGACTAGGGAACCAAGGGGGCTCCAAAGAATTTTGAACCATACCAAAGGGAAAATTTGGACTCTTGACTAAAGCTTATGAACCTGAGATCTGGTAGACACTTAGGCAAGGATAAACAAAGCATTAGATCTTCTGAGGCTAGTGTCAACCATACATCCAAGTCTTGGGCACAACAACTAAGTGGTCATCTTTTACTAAGTTCAGACACAAGTGATTCAGAAATGTCTTTTAGCATGGGAAAACCTGTAGGTGGCTCAGGGACTGCCCCTCTACAAACACCAGAAGGTCCCTATAAGACACAGTTGGAATATATTCGGACCAACCAATTAGGTGCTCGCATCTATGAGGATGGCCTGAGGCGATCAGTGGTCCAACTCAAAAATCCAGATCAATCCTTTGGACTTGAACACCCAGTGGTCAAGTTCGAAGAGGGTTCATACATTGATAAGGAAGGAACCATGTATGTGGTCACCAACCTACCAGATAGGACTGATGAGTTTGGAAATGTCATTCCTGAGAATGAAATAGGAGACCTAGAACAAGGAAATGTAGGACAAGGACCCCAGACTCCTAGAGGTAAGTCAGTTTTGACCCGAGTGATCACTCCGGACTGGATCCCTCAAGACAACAAAAGCATAGAACTATTTTTGAATAGAGAAACAGAGGAAGCCTTTTGGAGATTCAAGCCAGATCAACCTAGCCAATTGGGCATAGTCATCATCTACGAGTTCAAGGATCCTGAGATACCACGCAAAGTTGTCTACCTGGATAACACATCAGAGAAGATATTCTTGGTAACAGAACATGATAGACATGCATATACTTGGAAGAATGAATTGATTTTCCCTCCACCAAGATCCAATGTTTCCCATGGCCTCCAAGGAGTAGGATCATCTCAAGCTCATGAAGCCCAGAGAGAAAGAACTAGAGAGAGACCTGAGGTAAGTTTTGCACACATGGTGGGTAGAAATAGAGCAGGATTTGAAAATGAAAGACCTGAAAGAGAGAGACATCAAGCACATAGGCAACAAAGAGATGAACATGATTTTCCATTGCCTAGACCCCGAGAGCACCCAAGAACCCTTAGACCCACTCAAGTGATCAAGGCAATGAACAATTATTTTGACAGGTCAGGAGATCCTTATGATCATGTGGCCGAGTTCAAACAAGTGTTAAGAGCTGAACAGGTTGAGGATTTGTTCACCCAATACGAGCCATTTGGTCTGACTCTTAAGGGCACTGCCTTAGCTTGGTTTCAACCACTGAGTAGTCGCAATTATCGCGACATAGGTCAACTGCTAGATGAATTCATTGTACAATTTTCCAAGAGTGGTATCAGGCATAACACATCATCCTTGATCCAGAGTTTCAAGCAGACACCCCAAGAAACAGTGCGACTAGCAGGTAGAAGGTTCAGACAGTACCTAGAAAGATGCCCTACTCCAGAGTTACCCACACCAGCCAAACAAGTGGCTTTGTTCTTAGATGGCTTACTGAGCACAAAGTTAAGATCATATGTGTACTTGAAAGAGCCTAGATCCATAGAAGAGTGTGTGCGGACGTGCATTGACATAGAAGATAACTTGGGTGAGGAGTTAGGATTGTCCAAACTCTATAAGGACTCTGATAGTTCTACTAGTCATACTTCCAAAATTTCCACGGAAATAGAGGAGATAGCTGAGCAAGTTGCCAAGAAGCTGGGAGTCCAAAATAAACAAACACAGAGAGTCACTCCATTGAATCGGTGTTATACTTGTGGAGGCGACCACATGGCTAACGTATGCCCAATGCAAAACCAAAACATGAGAGAAAGGAATGCTCCATATTGCACTCTTGAGAGAAAATATACGAACCACACGGCTCAAGATTGTCCCTATAATAGGCAGGCTGTTAGACAAAATTATCAACAACCTTACCAACCAGGTAGATATCAAAACCAATACCAACAGCCATATTATAGACCACAACAGCAATATCAGGCACAATATAGGCCACAACCAGTCTTGGGAAACCAACCACCAACTCTTGCCAACGTGATTCCAGTCAAATATGCTGTGGGAGAGGAAAATCCAAATAGAGCAGCCACTAACCCCATTGATACCAGATAATGACTCTCATGCTCACAGTTCAGACTACTCCCATGAAGGTAGTCCACATGCTTATTACACAGAGTCACCTTAACATAGTGAGATTTACTCGTATCAATATGAGGCACCACCTATGGAGCAAAACTGGGAGCCAGAATACTCCAATGTCATGTACACAAATCCTAACCCTAGGCCCCAGTTGAGACAAATGAGACCACAAGCCCCTAGAGGATCTTGTTTCAGATGTCAAGGTGACCATTTCATTCGTGACTATCCCCACCCACCATCTCCGAGTCAAGGATAGGCTATCACAATACAAGCTTTTTGTTCTGATTGTGGCAAAGACCATCTCCAGAGATTGTCCAAGAAACCCCTCCAGTGCACCCAAGATTACACCCATTAATGTGGTAGGCTTAGTGGCAGATTCAAGTTCAAGTAGTAGCAATGTGGCTCCTATACAAGCTGTCACTAGGGCACATGCCTTAAAACAGGATAAACCAGTAGAACAATCAGAGTCGAGTGAATCAAGAGAGCCTAGTAAGAGGAAAACAAGAACATGGAAGGATACGAGAGAGAAGGCCAATCGCAAGTGGAATAAAAAGTTATCGGAACTAGAAGAAAGCTTAAAAGAAGCGAAAACAAAAATAGAAGACATTGCATCTCAAAGCCCCTCGCATGCCGAAACTCCATCCACTCCACCTCATCCCACCCCACCACCCATTGTAAATAGACTGCAACCAGGGTCTGTTCTTGCAGATCCAACCCCAGAAGGCTTGGACATGATGTTCAAGGCCTACCAGGCTCGACTTCAAGAAGGGCCTACAGCTGCAAACCTAGACAAGAGTTACCCTAGAGCAGATTTAGAGATTGAACGGATGAAAATGTGCATGAAAATGGTACAACAAGCTGAAGCTATACTCGAGACTAGTCAAAAGTTCAATCAGACAAACTCTGTCAAACCAGATTTGCATTTCCAAGGGTTACTAGAAAGATTAGAGCAGTTGGTAAACAAACCACAAGTTTCTTTACCTCCACAGGCTCAACTAGTTATTGAGAGAGGAAGCTCACCACCAATGGGAGCTTATGTTCCTAATTCCACGGATGTTGGATTGCCTCCTTCAATTCAACAGTACTCTCAAGAGTTCTTGTGGGAAATACAAGAAGAGAAATGGGCCAAGGAGAAGGGTAACTCCCCTCCTATTCCTGAGATTGATGATCTTCATGATCAATTTCCCCAAGACATTCCATCTATTTACGGAGATGAAGCAGAACAACAAGAAGACGAAAGATTAGATTTTGAATCTAATACCCTAGAAGAATTGCCTCAATTTCCAGGCCCATGGGAATTTGAATCTCTCCAGATTAGAGCTCCCACAATACTAGTAAGAAATGAAGACTCAGTGGTCCCAAGGAACACGGATGTCGTGAAGAATACTAAGGTTGAGTGTCATCTCACTGTAGAAGAGCTGCTCAAAGCAAAACCCGAGCTATGGAATCATGCGAAGGATCAGGTTCCAGAACTTGATTCCAATATGCCAAAAACAGGCTCTAAGCAAAAAGTTCCAGAGATACCCCTCGATAAAATAGGAGACATGTGTGAGGGTGAAGAAGGTAATACTTATCTTCCAATCACCTACCAAGGTTACACAACCAAAGCAATCATAGATTCAAATGGCTGATGGTCATTTTGACAGACCTCTAGGATTGCTAGAAGGGATAACTCTAACCACTTGCGGTGTAGAGTTTGAGCATACATTTGCTATATGCGACTTTGAGAAAAATAATGGCTATGAGATGATCCTAGGAAGATCCTTCCTACGACAATTGCAAATAGTACAAAATTGGGGATCCAACTCCTTGTACTTACAACACTTAGGGGTCACCACCAAGGTCAATTTGAAGGATTACTCCTTAGAGATGTACCACCCCTACAGTGGAATCCTATCCACAAAGCAAAAGAAGATTCAATCTCTGGGCATTCTGAGAGTTCACTTGATCCATCATGGCTGCATGAAGATACTCATTTGTGGATGTGCAAGGTCGTAGAGGAAGAGGAAAAACATTTAAAGGCAAGAGAAGAAGGAACTTCGCCAGGAGATAGACCAATTAAAGACCCAGCCTATACACCGATGATCTTTCCAGATGAGGAATTTGAGCCTCATGGCAGCCAAGATAAAAGAAGAAATTGATAGGCTGATTGAAGTTGGATTCATCTATGAGATTGAGCATACTGAATGGGTGTCCCCCATTGTAGTGGTGCCCAAGAAGAACGGGAAGTTGCGAGTGTGTATTAACATTAAAAAATTTAATGCCGCTACGATCAGAGATAGTTATCCACTTCCAATCACAGAACACCTATTGGAGCGTGTTGCAGGCAAGGAAGTTTATAGCTTTCTTGATGGATTTTTAGGTTACAATCAAGTAGCCATTGCCCCAGAAGATCAACACAAAATAGCTTTTGCCACAGAGTGGGGAATCTTTGCATTTCGTGTTATGCCATTCGGGTTCACCAATGCACCTGCAACGTTCCAAAGGCTCATGTGTCATGTTTTCAAAGAGTTCTTGTGAAAGAGCTTAGAAGTGTATGTGGATGATTTATGTGCTCATTCCCAAGAAAGAAGACTCCACATCCCTGAGCTCAAACAAATTTTCAACAAGTGTAGAGAATATCGAGTGTGTCTGAACCCCGAAAAGTGTGTGTTCATGGTGCGTCAAGGTAAAATCTTAGGTCATATTGTTTCTAAGAATGGAATCTCAATAGATGAAGATAAGGTACGAGCCATAGCGGAGCTACCAAGGCCAAGGAATGTTAAAGAGGTACAAGCCTTTATGGGCCATTGTGGATATTACCGTAGGTTTATCCACATGTACGCGATCATAGCTAGACCCCTTTATGCCTTGTTGTCTAATTTTGAGTGGAACAACGAATGCGAGAATTCTTTCAACGAACTGAAGAAACGTTTGTGCACGGCACCAATACTGACCACTCCTGATTGGAATAAACCATTCCATGTCCATGTGGATGCATCCAATCATGCCATAGGATGTGTGCTTGCACAACCCACAGGTGAAGGGAATTTAGATTTGCCCATAGCATATGCTAGTAGACAACTAAACCCAGCCGAAAGAAATTATACCACAATCGAGCGAGAAGGGTTAGGCATGGTATATGCTGTGAAGAAGTTTAGACACTATTTATTGGCCAACAAGTTCAAGTTTTTCACGGATCATCAAGCTTTGTTATATTTGGTCAATAAACCTTGCAATACTGGACGCTTAGTAAGATGGTTCCTCCTACTAATGGAGTATGACTTTGAAGTTGTTGTCAGGAAAGGTAGAACCCACCTTTAGGCAGATTACCTTTCTCGCATCACTTCAGGAGAGTCACCGCAAGGAGTGTCTGACGAATTACCCGATGCTTATCTGTTCAATTTAGAAGTTGTTCCTAAATGGGCAAACAAGTTGGTACCAGTCCTAACCTTCGGCCCTGCAAATAAGAATGTGAAAACATCACAAGAAGAAATTGTAAAATCACAAAAATATCACATATTAGCAGGAAGCATGTACAAACAAGATACCGAGGGTGTATTAGCTTGTTGTGTCGCGGATGATGAACATAGTAGTTGGTTGCAACAAGCCCATGAAGGAATGCTAGGAAATCACTATTCTAAACAACGAACATTGCAGAATTTGAAATGTTTAGGAGTGTATTGGCCTAGCATGGACAAAGCAATACATGAGTGGATCAAGAATTGTCCAATGTGTAGAGAGAGACCACCAGTGGAGCATGCGACCCTTTATCAAGCGTCATTAATTCAAGATTGGAGCGCTCCATTGGTAGAGTTTATGAGATCGGGAAGATTACCCAAAGAGGCTAGTCTAGCAAGAAGATGAAGCATGGAGCAAGAGGCTCAAGGCTATGCCTTAGTAGGAGAGACCCTATACCGAAGAGGCAAAGATGGTTACTTAAGACTGTGCGTTCATGAATCAGACTATTTAAAGGTCTTAGAGACTGCACACAGTGGTGTTGCAGGTGGACATTTTGGTCCTGACCGAGTGATCAAGACCATTCTATTCTCAGGACTTTGGTGGCCCACTCTTCATATGGATGCTCATACCTATGTGAAGAAATGTGACACATGCCAACGTGCAATATTCAGTTAGAAAAGACGAGATGCCTTTGAGACCAATGATGGGAGGGCGTGCATTTTCAAAATGGGGCATAGACTTCATAGGTCCTATTAACCCCCCAGCTAGAAACTCCCATGCAGAATATATTATTGTAGCCACAGATTACCTTACAAAGTGGGTAGAAGTGAAAGCCACAACCAAGAATGATGCTCAAACTACGGCTAAGTTCTTATTCGAGAATGTGTTCACGAGATATGGACTACCAATAGAGTTGGTGAGCGATAGAGGCACACACTTCTTGAATGAGGTCATTGAAAATCTTCTCCAAGAATTCTTGGTGATACATAAAAAGTTTGCCCCTTATCACC
The DNA here is from genome assembly GCA_020310875.1 of Ceratopteris richardii. Taxonomy (NCBI): domain Eukaryota; kingdom Viridiplantae; phylum Streptophyta; class Polypodiopsida; order Polypodiales; family Pteridaceae; genus Ceratopteris; species Ceratopteris richardii. The sequence goes on along the minus strand of CM035420.1, from coordinate 2,017,222 downwards.
CACAAGCTAACGAACAAGCCGAGAGCACCAATAAGATCCTCTGTAACGTATTGACAAAACTGGTAAATAATAAATGCTCTGATTGGGACAGACAACTTCATCATGCTGTTTGGGCTTATCGAGTTGCCTACAAAACGGTACTCAATGCCACCCCATTTCAGATGGTCTTCAGACAGAATGCTGTGCTACCATTAGATTTCTTAATCCCTGCCTTAAAAGTAGCACAAGAGTATGAGTGGAATGGACATGAATTGTCCTCTAGGATCTTTGATCTAGAACGCTTAGGTGAGACAAGGCTACGAGCGGCTGCAGGCATCTACGCTACAAAGAAAAGGCAAAAGGCATACTTTGATGCACACATTAAGGATAAGGGATTGAAAGAGGGAGACCTAGTGCTGGTTTATACGCTAAAGCAACATGCCCGTAAGTTGGAGAAAAGAGGATATGGACCCATGATCATTAATAGAATTTCCACTAGCGGTGTTGTTCAATTGACTACTTTAGAAGGTGACATCTTGCCAAACTATATCAGTGGTTGTCGAGTCAAGTTATATCAAGAACCTCTTACAAAGGACATGCTAATGAGACTCAACACTGCTAAGAAACGAAAAGAAGAAGAGATGAGAGTCAGAGAAGAAGCACAAGCAGAGGCTAGAGAGTGCATAAGGCAAAATAAATTAAGGTGATTAGGCCTAGATGTCAACTCAAAAGCCCCAAAATATCACATGGATATGTGCCAAAAATCGGGCATAACTACGTCTCAAGTCATTGACCGACGTCCCTTTGTGACCATAGAGATAGGACGAGGAAAGGGTGCAAGGACTGTGAAAGCATTGATTGACTTAGGTGCAGCAAGTAGTGCAGTTAGACTATCCTACTGCCAAAACTTGCAGTTGAACATCAATCCCATAGAAGCTTATCTCATAGGATTGGGAGGTGTGGAAACCCCTTGTTTGGGCGAAGTGGAACTTCCCATCTACCTGCAAGATGTTCCAATGAAAGTCAAAGTGCTAGTGTGTCAAGATGAGAACCTTACAGAACCACTTGTCTTAGGACAAGATTGGATTTATGACAATGCAGTCAACTTAAACCTAAGAAGTCAACTTCTTCAAGTTTGGGTCCAGGGACAATGCTTTACATTAGAACTAGAAAATGGCATGCTCACAAATCCAGATGTCACATCTTGTAGTTCTTCTAAGACTAATCATATGGAAGAAGATGTTGTATGTGTCAAAAGCTCTATGATGCAGAAGGAGTCAATCGTGGAAGAACAGGTTCGAAGGCGGGTGGATCTTTCTTCTTCTCCAAAGAATCAAGTAGCCATAGTAGTGAGACAACCACACAAGCAAACACAACCGATCACGACAACTGCTACATCAAATAGAAAGACACCATTCGATAAGAAAGCAGTTTCGAGCATGAAGTAGATCTGGGTACGCAAAGGAGAGCAACCACCAGCCTTGCCCCCACAAATCCCATCTAGGCCAGCCAACCAGGCCAGAAGACGAAGGAACCAGCTCGGACAAGCTCAATCACAAGGTATCCAACAAGTTTGGGTGCCTAAGAAGTTAGCTACAGCCCAACAAGGGCGATTACAGATGTGGGTACCTAAGAAGCTCTTACATCTACAACAACCTATGTTCTCCCACATGCAAAAGGTCTCAACAAAGAAGCCAAAAAGAGAAGAGGGTAAGAACCACGTACAGAGACCGAAAGAAGATCAAATCAGCTCTTCAACAATAGTAGGAAGACGTGCAAAAAGGATATGGGTTTGGAAGCCAAAAGTACAAGTAGCCTCCATCGAACCAAAGCGCCAACCACACTGGATACCACAGTTCAGAACACATCCAAAGAGGAAGACGCCTAAAGTAATCTCTACAGTGCCGAAGGCTATTCTAAAATGGATCCCTATAAAGAGGAAGGATCAGTGGTCATCTCGAGATCCAATGGATACCTCCAACAAAGATGACATCAACATTTGCAGGTGACATCAAGCCTCGACGAGCGACAACCATGTGCTCCTTGCACAACCCTGTCTTTTGCACCATTCAGGTCATGCATTTCCAAAGTATGCATTAATAAAGGGCCACATTACACGGCCGTGCATAGACACACTTGAGAATCCCAGGCACAAGAGCACATTGACATATGTCAAAGATTTTTATTGATTGATACTAAACTCTGTCTTCTTGTTTTGTGATATTGTTCCTCAAAAAAAAAAAAAAGAAGAAAAGAAAACAAACAAGAAAGAGAGGAAGAACTTGTTCCCAAGTTTGGCGCATGAAACATGAATGAGTCATGCTTAGTAGAAGATTGAACCATCGATTACTGGGCATTTATCAGTTTGGATAGAAGTGTGTCTCGGCTAGCAGATGATATTATTGCTGCCTTATCTGGTAGATGGCAAGCACTTGGCATGAACATGGCATCTACAACTATGATTTTCTCTTACCATGGTAGGAATGAAAAGCTTGAAGGTCCACAACTTGAGTGATGCTTAACTACTTCATGTATGCGAGCATCCAAGGAGATATCTGCAAAGGGTAGTTCTGGAGGAGAAGACTCCTGCGTATGGTGAGCTAAAGAGAATATGTGAAACTGAGCTTGGTGTAGTTACCCAATGTTGTTTGCCACAGAATATAAAGAAATTCAATTCTCAGTATTTGGCAAATGTTGCTTTGAAAAGAGGAGAGAGGATCAACCACTCAAAAGATCTCATCAGTGGACCATCAACATGGACATTCATCAACAATGTTCCATCCCAAAGGCCGAGTGTACAACACGAAGAGATGAACATCGATCAACCTTCTCCATGGTAAGTATCTTTACTCTGGCAACACCATCACCATGATAGATTAGGAAACCTCTTCGTCAGCATACCCTTGAGCACTTAGCTCAAGACCCGCAATTTTTGCACCATACTTCTTCCAATGCATTTTCCAAGTAAGCATTCATAGGGCTACATTACAAGGCCATACACAAGGCACATATTTTCCTCAACCCATGCACGAACACACTTACCCATCACTCAATATGGGTTAGGAGTACTTGGCATGACTACTATGAACATCAACTGTGGAAGATCTAGAAAACATCAACGGAGACTCACAACGACATAGTCATGCTCGAATCCCAGGAAGAAGCATATACCAAGAGACTACAACTTGCAAAGACTCACAGGGATTGATGAAGAACCAGAAACATCTGGAAGTCAGACGACTTTTGTTCAGACAGACGAGACGCTCCCTCTCAAGGCACTACTTGGAACAACCACTACAACAAGGGTCTGTCAGGGACGACAGACTCGAGAGGGGGGGGAGTGTTGAAGCTCAAAGTCAAGGACAAAGCATGGAAGCACATCAAAAGGTGGATACACAAGGAAAGGGAGCAAGTAGGGAGCTCCATGAGGTGTATGTCAAATTTTCAGATGAATCCCCTACAAAAATAGTGATTTTCATCACTAAAAACCATTGTAAATACCATTATCTATTTTTATAACTCCATTTTGTTCAAGCCGAGGAGTCCTCGAGCTTGAGGAGTATTAGAAGTACCATCGTACCAATTTTCATAATTTTTAGACTTCATTTGAGCCCTCAAATAAGCCCTGGAACCTAATTTTTAACTAGGCCGGACACTAGGTCTGGACAGGGCCAAAACTAGTCAAAAAACTATAAAAAGAGCTAGAGAGCTCATTTTTGGGGTGAGCTTGTTAGAGAATAGAGCTTTTGTAAGAGAACTCTTTTGCAATCTAAGCTTTCCATTGTTCCTCTCTTTGATCCTACTTTGTGCGCGTGTGTGTGTATGTGTGTGCATGTTTGTGTGCTTTCACTCACACACTTGTGCCTTCACTTGCTCGTGGTCTTCATACCGGTCCTCATGTCTCCGCGGATCGACAAGTAAAGGAGGTGGTGCTTACGCTTGAGCTACACATATGTTCCATAATTTTCAACAACCAATACCCTGATGGTTGGCAATGTGGCCACAAGTGAGAAACTCTCTTCATAATGAACACCTTGGGTTTGTGCAAAACCTTTAGCCAAAAGTCTAGCTTTATAACTGTTTATGGATCCATTTGAGTTTCTTTTGATTTTGTTAATCCATCTAGAACCAATTACCTTCATAAATTCCTTCTTTGGCACCAGATCCCAAGTGACATTCTCCTTGAGTGCTTCTATTTCTTCATCCATAGCTTCCTTCCATTCCACCTTGGTCTTTGCCTCTTCATATGATGAAGCCTCTTCAAGTTAAAAATCTGTAGCAAGGTAAATGGAATGCTTAGTAACTAAAGAAGTGTCATACCCATATCGGATTGGCTTCTTGCTCTCCCTTTGTGATCTTCTAATTGCTTGGTTGGATGATCCAGGTATTTCCTCCAACCTCTTCATCTTGACCTTGCCCTTTGATTTCCATGCTTTGAATTCTTCTAGGTTTATGATGTCCTCATCATCTGATTTAAAGTCTTCAATTTGATTTGGCTCCTCCTCGGTGAGACTTGGAAACTCCTCTTCCAAGTCATATGGCAACTGAACTTTCCTTCATTCACTTTCAAACCAAGAATCATTCTTATCAAACACAACATCTCTACTGACCATAAATCCTTTGTTGGATGGATTATAAAACCTATATCCTTTCAGATTTAAATCATACCCTATGAAGATGCACGTCTCTGCCTTAGGGTCTAGCTTACCTCTACTTTGACATGGGATATGCACATAAGCAACACATCCAAAGATTCCGCAATGATCAAGTGAAGGTCTCCTACCATGTCATACTTCATATGGGGTCATTCCATCAAGTGTTTTGGATGGCAACTTGTTGATAAGATAGGTGGCAGTAGATACACTCTCTCCCCACAAATAATTAGGTAAACTTTTTTCATTTAGCATTGACCTAGTTGTTTCCACAATCAACCTATTTCTCCTCTCTACTACCCCATTTTGCTCATGGATGTATCTTGTAGTAATCTCCCTTTTGATTCCTCTATCCTACAAGAATGCATCAAATTCATTTGAGAAGTAGTCACCTCCTCCATCTGACATTAGTATCTTTATGATTATTCCTATTTGATTTTCCACAACTACAAGATACTTCTTAAAGCAACTAAGCACTTCATCTTTGTGCTTCATAAAGTACAAGATAGTCCACCTACTGAAATCATCAATGAAAGACACATAGTACCTTAAGCCAGAACTAGATGGGCCTTTGCTTGGTCCCCACACACTTGTGTCAACAAGTTCCAAGTAATCTTCATGCATGCACCTTTCTTTGAGAAGGGTAACCTGTGAGATTTACCAAACTGACATGCACCACATCTATAAATCATGTGTTGCTTGGATACATTAGGTATCCCAAGCACACATTGATCTCTACATATTTGCTTTAATGTTCTCTCACCAATATGACCTAATCTTTTATGCCAAATCTCAAGCTCTGGTAATGTTTGATCCTTGTAATTATAAAGTGCAATATTCCTTGTATCTTCAAGTTCAAATGTAAATAATCTACTTCTCTTTTCTCCCTTGGAAATTCTCTTGAATCCATGTTGGGAGTCTTCCACAAATGCTCCATATTTGTTAAACCTAGCCTCCACGCTCTTTTCCACAATCTCTCCAACACTCATCAAATTCTTGGTGATTGTAGGTACATAAAGAACCTTGCTCAACAGATTTCTATTCCCATGAGAGGTTTTAACATTTCCTACCTTGACCATTGAATGCTTGGTATCATCACCTGTTTGCACTTGGTGCTTTCCCTTGGGTTCCTCAAGGTCAGAGAGAAGAGCTACATTGCCTACCATATGTTTTGAGCAACTTGAGTCAATATAGAAGAGGTGTTCATTGTTCATACGTTGTTTTGAATTCATGTTCATAATCAAAAGGGAATCCTCTTGATCCTCTGTGTAATGGTTGTAGTCCTTTCTTGATTTGTATCCTCCTTGGTAGTTATTGTTGTAGTTATTGTTATAATTCTTGTTGTAGCTATGGTTGTAGCCTTGATTGTGGTTGAATCTTCCTCTTGACTATGTGTAGCCACCTTTTTGATATTGTCTTCCTCTCTGATTCTTGAAGTTCCTATAGCACTCATCTGTAGTGTGATTAGACAATCCACATATGTTGCATGGGGAAGAGTTGAAAGGTCTTGCCCTACCTTGCTTACCCCCTTTGCCCCTACCTCTTGAGTTCCTACTTCTCCCTGCATAGTTAGCTTGTGAAGTAGTACCTTCATCTTCATTCTTTTTGGTTTTCCCTTTCTCTTTAGACTTCCTTTTACCTGTGTATAGGGTAGAAGGGTTGTTGCCTCTTGATGAATCTCCATTTTTGTTGAGCTTAGCTTTATGGGTAAAGAGTTGCCCCGTGAGTGTAAGATCTGGAATTTGCATGTCCTTACACATGATTAACGATGTTGGGAATGTATCGCTAGTACAAAAAAATGGTGTTGGAAACACATTAAGTGATGTCTTACATTGCCTAGCATTACAAAGAGCCTAATTTCAGTTGGTCAACTAGCGGATCAAGACATGGAAGTTATTTTCAATAAACATGATTGTTTTATACATGATTTCAAGTATGGAAAAAGAGCAAAATTACTTGGTTATGGAAAGAAGATGGGTAGATTGTTCACGTTTGACATGGGTACACCTCGTTATGAGAACATGTATGCCAATAATAGTGAATAATCAGATATAGCTGAATTATGGCATAAACGAATTGGTCATATTAATTTGAGAAAATTGAAGTCCATGGAAAAGCAAATGTTAGTGCATGGACTACCAAGATTTGGTCATTTAAACTTTGCAAGAATTTGTGAAGCGTGTGCATTTGGAAAACATCAACCTATGAAGTTTCCAAAAAGAGAAATGCATAGGAGGAGATCTCTAGAGCTAATCCATAGTGATGTGGTTGGACCTGCTAGAACAAAATTAGTTGGTGGATTGCTATATGTTTTGATATTCGTTGACGATTATAGCCCATATACATGGATTTACTTCCTGAAGCATAAGAGTGAAGTTTTTGAGTGCTTTGTGAGATTCAAAAACATGGTTGAAAAGTAATTGGGAATGTATATAAAATGCCATAGATCAGATTCAGGGGGAGAATATATCTCAAGAGAATTTGATCAATATCTTAGTGATCATGGAATCAGAAAGAAATTTTCTTGTAGATACACATCACAGGAAAATGGTGTTGCAGAACGCAAAAATCATGTGATCGAGGAAGTTGCTAGAGCCATGTTGAATTAAAAGAACATGCCAGATATGTTTTGGGTAGATGCTTGTCATACGGTTGTGCATGTTATAAATAGAGCTCCAATAGGCATGGTTCATGATCTCACTCCTTATAAGAGGCTATGGAAGCATAAGCCAAATGTGAGCTATTTACGACTGTTTGGAAGTATTTGTTATGCGCATGTGCCTAGTCAATTGAGACACAAGTTTGAGGAAAAATTTGAAAAGTGCATATTTGTTGGATACTCAAAAGAGAAGAAATGATATAGATATTATAATCCTATTACGAAAGAATGTATAGTGAGCAGAGATGTCATATTCGATTAAAATGCATCATGGTATGCACCCAAAGACATGGATGTGATAGAGAATGATATGGATGATTCTATGCATAATGTTCATCATGAGCCAGGAACAAGTCGTAGGAATTTTGACCATGAAGAGAGTCAAGGCTATGGTTCATATGAGTTTCCTACACCTGAAACATCATGGAGTGAAAATGCAAAAGACTATGCAACAAGAAAGGAGAAAGGGAAAGATATATACATGTCTGATTCACATATTGATGATGAGATAGTTACGCATGGAATGTTGAAAAATATGAAGGAGAAATATGTTCCCCCACACGCAAGGAAAGAGAAACGTTCAAGGTTAGATGAAGAAACACCTTTGAGACGATCTACGAGAGTAAGATATCTTGTGGATAGATTGAATCTATACAATACGTCTATGAAGCTTCATTATGCATACATGACTCAGAGAATTAAGCATGAGGAACCAAAGAATTTTCATGATGTATCACAAAGTGAAGATTGGTGCAAAGCAATGGATGATGAGATGAATGCATTGAAGAAGAATGATACATGGGAATTAGTGAAATTGCCATTGAATAAGAAAGCTTTTGGATGCAAATGGGTATACAAAGTGAAGTGCAAAAGTGATGGTTCCAAGCGTGATTGCATGGGCTGTTATGAACAATTGGAAATTGGATCAAATGGATATCTCTCAAGCATTTCTAGCATATAATTGTGTTGCATCATCCAAATTCCCTCTTTCATTGAAATTACTTCAATTCCCAAAAAGCATTTAGCTCTCCCAAATCTAACATCAAAAATTCAGATTTCAGTTGCTTTTCAAATCAGCAATCCTCTTCTCATCGTTGCCAGTAATGCTCAAATCATCAACATAAATCACTAATAGAATCGTTTTCTTTCCTTGATTTGATACAAACAATGAATAATCAGCCTTCGATTGCATAAATTTTAGATCCAACAACTTCTTAGTAAATCTTTCACACCATGCTCTTGGAGCTTGTTTCAAACCATAAAGCGCTTTCATTAATTTGCATACATATTCAAGATATTTTGGATGCACATAGCCTTCGGGTTGCTGCATATAGACTTCCTCATGAAATTTGCTTCCTCATGCAATTTGGTATGAGCGCTTGCAAACCTGTTGATACACCACTTGATGCTAATGTTAAGCTTATGGATGATGGGAAGTACTTGCATGATGCCAGTATGTATAGAAAGACGGTTAGAAGTTTGATTTATGTAACAAAGACAAGACTGGATTTGAGTTTTGCAGTTGGTTTGGTGAGTTAGTTTATGCATAAACCATGTGGGGTGCACTTGGATGCAGTGAGACGTATATTGCGAGCCTACTTGAACACATGGAAGTCCACCTCAATAGAAAGGTGGTCATCTATTGTGACAATGTGAGCAACATAATGTTATCAAAGAATCTAGTTTATCATGCGAGATCCAAGCACATCGATGTTCATTATCATTTTGTTCGTGAGAAGGTCATCAAACTTAGAAGTGGACTTGATTCACATCAACACTAGAGAACAAGTGGCGGATATCTTCACCAAAGCTCTTCCAAAAGAACAGTTCATCTACTTTAGAGAAGCTTTAGGAGTTAGAAATCTTTAGTTTGTATTTAGATTTCATTTCATGTTATTTCATCTTCTATGGACATATGTATTTCTTTCATTTTGTATTCAAGCTCATTCTGAGCTTCAGGGGGAGATTTGATGACGTGACAAACAAAAACAAGTTAATGATATACTTCATCGCCGTCGACGCACAAACTTTTTTTCAGAAGTCTTTTCTCTCCTCGCACTCGTGTGTATGTATTGATTATCACCATAGCTGCGCTACTCCTTCAGAACTATCTCTATATTGATACGAAGGAGTGATGAAGAAAAGGAATAAGAGGTCTTTGATAGTCTTTTGACCTGAAATTTAGTGACATGGAATACATTGAACAATTCATTTACACAATGGTGGGACTATTCTGCGGATACATTGCCCCACATTGCCAAATCCTGTAACATTTAAAGTTGTGATAGCATCGGAGCATCTCTTAGAGCTTTAAAGGTGCATAGGATGATTGGGAATGATGTGATCAAAACCGATCTTGTTGCAGGTAGTGCAATGCTCAAAATGTATGTGGCTTAATTCATGAAGCACAATAACTCTTACAATGAGAACCTTAGAGTACGAAGAATATATGAGGAACACAGCCCCTTGCATGGATAGATAATACGTGGAGTCATGGGACTTTTTCTACTATCTTGGCAAGAGAATTATCGTAGAAAAGATGAGAGGAGATTCAGTGGTTCAAAAGGGGAGATCAATTTTCTTCTTCATCCTCATCTGCAAGAGAATGGAGGGGAGATATAGGAAAGAACTCATCCTAGAATCCATGGACGAAGCGAGCATCACTTTCAAAGTGTAGATAAAACTATGAAGAAAGAACCAAGAGGGGATGGCTCGAAATCGTGGGAGAAGGAAATGAGAAGCATTGGGCCTCGTAGGCTGGAAGACAACAGTTGTAATTAAGATATTTGGGAACACTTTGTAGAGATGCCTTTATATGCAATGAGCACCGCCTATCATGGGCAGAGATTTGCAAATATTAATGCTAAACATTGAGAAAGTACTGGGCATGTTTTGAGTTGAACATCTTGTTTTCCTTAGACTCTTGGAAGAAAAAATACAAAGTTTGCTATAATTATTCTACTTTTGTTGAAGCATGACTTGGAATCTTCATAGTTCTTCTCAAAAAACAAGCGGTTGTAGGATGATGCTCGGGCTTGAAGAATCTGACACAAAACAAGAAAAGATTTGGACGCACATCAGCAACTTGGAAAGGAAAGAGGTTACATACTCGAGAAAAGAAAAACGATGCTCTTGAAGGAGCGTCGTTTTGTTGTAGGTCTGAGGAGGAAACAAGAATGTTGTTCTTCAATCCTTCTGTACTTGGAGAGAGATCAATTTGAGCTGATGTTTGTGTGTCATTTTTTTTAATTCAGCTAGTGTAATGGATGCTTCGCACATGAAGAGAATGAGTCTGATAGGAGGAGACCGAACATCCATGGCATCTCTTCAATGAGTCTATGTTTAAATTCCACGATCCAAAGGCCATGCTAGCAAACTGCACAAATGACATTGTATGGAGTGCCCAAAGTGGCAACATCATAGAGGGCAAGAGCCAAGAGCTTCTATCATAGTTGATGAGCTGGATAGGGATAAAGGCTTCTCTAGTTGCCAAGTCACGAAGAAGCTTAAGCAAACATGGACAAGAAGCTCATTATTGAGCAGAGCATTGGAAGCTTGATTGAACAAGGATTATGGAGATACTGAAAAGAGCTTTAGATGAATGTTATTGGCAAATGATGAATTTTATGCTTGCTCTGAAAATTGATGTTAACTAGCTGATAATTCATATTTAAATTTGTAGTCTATGAATGATAGAATTTGAAGTATCTTTAACAATTTTAAGGTGTGATTGTAAATGAAATCAAGCTGTGTCATGTTTGTTGCACTTGGCATAATCATGAAAGGTTGTAATTGGACGATTGATAACATGCATGTATATGGTGTACATATGGGTATCGGGCAGTCGAGAGATAGTGCATTTGCGTTAAAACTAGAAAGTCCATAAGTTTTTGAAGAGTATGTTTAAGTTTGTATATCATGTAAAGTATAGTGTAACCAAGATTGAGTAGTATAATGGATTCAACTGACATCTTGAATATGCACTATTGAGTTGCATACACAAGTGCTTATATAAATGAGGATTGGTATATGTTGATTGTGGCTACTCTTGAATACAAATGTGCAATAGTATAATCTTGAATGTTACTTTGGAGCTAGTGCCAAAGAAGGAATCTATGAAGGTAATTGGTTCTAGATGTATTTACAAACTCAAAAGAAACTCAGATGGATCCATAAACAAGTACAAAGCTAGACTTGTGGCTAAAGATTTTGCACAAACCCAAGGTGTTGATTATGAAGAGACATTCTCACCTCTAGCCACATTGCCAACCATCAAGGTATTGGTAAGTGTGGCTGCATCAAGGAATTGGAATATGTACCAATAGGATGTTGAAAATGTTCTTAATGGCTGGATTTCAGTGGAGGTTTACATGGCTCAACCTCCTGGCTATGAAAATCCAAGTAAGGTAAATTATGTGTGCAAACTAAACAAAGCTCTTTATGGATTAAAGCAGGCACCTAGGGCATGCAATCACAGGTTGACTACCTATCTTCAACATCAAGGATTCATCATTAGCAAAGCAGATACTTCTCTATTTGTCAAGAGAAGTAATTCAGCAGTGATATACCTATGTGTGTATGTTCATGATATCATACTTACATGTAGTGATGCTAATGGCATCAATTAGATCAAGAACCAAATGATGCACGAGTTCACAATCTTTGATCTAGGGTCACTAAAGTATTTTCATGGACTTGAATCGGTCTATATAAATTCTCAAATTTATATTACTCAAAGAAAGTATCTGCAGGACATGTTGAAGACGTTCCATTTGGAGAATGCTAAGATAGCTAGCACCCCTATGGAGGTAGATAAAAAATTAAGTTCTCATTAATGTGATGTGCTTGAAGATATTGCAGGATATCAAAGCATAGTTGGAAGTCTAAACTATGCAACTTTGACAAGGATTGATATTGCTTATGGAGTAAGTGTGTTAATTCAATTCATGCATAAACCTAGAGCACCTCACTTGGAAGTTGCCAAAAGGATTTTGAAGTACATCAAGAGTACTCAAAGTGAAGGATTATACTTTCAATATACTTCAGATTTGGACCTCAAACTTTATTCATATGCAGATTGGGCAGGTTGTAAGGATGACAGGAGGAGCACATCTAGTTATCTCTCTTTTGGAGATGATAATGCCATTTCATGGTCTTCCAAGAAGCAACCCATTGTTGCTCTATCTTCAACAGAGGTTGAATACAGGGGATTAGCTAATGCTACTCAAGAAGACATATGGATTAGATTTCTCTACTCAGATTAGGGACTTCACACTCACTCACCTATGATCTTTGTTGATAATACAAGTTCTTTAAATCTTGCAACAAATCCTATCCATCATGCTAGGACCAAGCATATGGAAGTTCACTACCACTATGTGAGAGACAAGCTATTGAGAAAGGAGATTCAATTGGCATATGTATCAACTAATATGCAATGCGCAGATTTATTGACCAAAGCACTTGATGGTACTAAACTTTGCAGGTTTAAAGCCATGATTGGATTACAGGACATTCAAGAGGATTAATGGAGATGACCAAGCCAAGATGTTTGGCTTGGGGGGGTATTGTTTGTGTAACTGCCAAGCCTTCACACTTGGCTAGACATTGAAGAAGTTATGTGCAACTCTTTGGAGAACCACATGAACCATTGCTTATGGTTTTTTACCATTAACTTTTGTAAAAGTCATTTTACTTAGAGGAATCTTGTAAAGCCACTAAACTCATGGAGTTAGAATGAAAAATCATGACTTTACTTAGAGAGAACATCTCCTCATTTAGAGGAAGAAGTTTTAGGTGGAAGATCGTTTGAATTTCAAAATTCAAATTTGAAGAATCTCTTTATAAAAGTACTTGGAAAACTTGCAGCCAAAAGAACACTCCCTTTGTGAGACATTCACTGATCATTGGTAGAGGTTGAGTAGCACACTTCATTGCTCACTCACATCACTATCATTTGGCATCATTTCTTTGCCAATGATTTTGTAACATCATGTTCCATGATACATATACATCATTAAGTATCTCCCTTGATTTCTCTGCCATTGTCACTCGGAATAGTGTACTTGTCTTGCTCACATCTCACTGATCTCTCAATCATTTTCAATGATCTGTAGCTTATTGAAACAAGCTGAAAGTATACTACATGCTATCAAAGTTTGAAGAAGTTTCATTCAGCCAAGTGGGAGAAACATGTCTCGAAGTAGTCACTGGTCACTTAGAAGGATTTTTTCTAATTGCTACTGTGCTAGGAGCACTGAGCTTAAGAATCAGCAGGTGTGTGAACCAAATTAGCAAGTTTTTGACAACTTGTGATTTCAAAAGTTATCTGTCTTGGATCAATCATTACTTTCATCGACTCCAAAGTACATTAGTACTTTATTGGTGTCATTTGGAAGCTAAGAGGGCCTACTACTCAACTCTGAAGTGTATCAGGGCTGGTACCAAGTAGGTTTTGCAAGTACCAATAGAGTTCTTGAGGTGTCCATCCATCCCAACATTACATGGATAGATAATACATGGAGTCATCGGACTTTTCTACTATCTTGACAGGGGAATTATTGTAGAAAAGATGAGAGGAGATTTAGTGGTTCAAAGGGGAGATCAATTGTCTTCTTCATCCTCATCTGCAAGAGAATGAAGGGAAGATATAGGAAAGAACTCGTCCTAGAATCCATGGCCGAAACGTGCATCACTTTCAAAGTGTAGATAAAAGTATGAAGAAAGAACGAAGAGGGGATGGCTCGAAATCGTGGGAGAAGGAAACGAGAAGCATTGGCCTCGTAGGCTGGAAGACAACAGTTGTAATTAAGATACTTGGAAGCCTTTGCAGAGATTCCTTTACTTGCGATGAGGGCAGAGATTAGGACATTGAGAAAGTAGTGGGCATGTTTTGAGTTGGACATCTTGTTTTCCTGAAACTCTTGGAAGGAAAAATACAAAGTTTACTATAATTATTCTACTTTTGCTGACGCATGACTTGGAATCTTCATAATTCTTCTGAGAAAACAAGTGGTTGTAGGATGATGTTCAGGCTTGAAGAATTTGATAGAAGACAGGAAATGATTCAATGGCATATCAGCAACTTGGAAAGGAAAGAGGATACATACTCGAGAAAAGAAAAATGCGGGTCTTGATGGAGTGTCGTTTTGTTGTAGTTTTGAGGAGGAAACAAGAATGTTGTTTTTCAATCCTTCTGTACTTGGAGAAAGATCAAATTGAGCTGATGTCGTGTGTCAATTTGAAATGCATAGTGGAATTGACCTTCAATTTTAGTTGATTTTGAGATGACTTGAGCTGACCATTAGAGCAAGAGACTTCAGGATGAGAGTTTGAGTGCCTGTGTGTTGCATTTGACTAGGACTTTGATTTGACCAAGATTTGACCATGAGGGAGGCCTTAGGCTTAGATCCAAGAACCTTGAGCACCTTACTTCAAGTGTTGGTTGAATCCCAAATGACTACCACAAATAGTGATGGAGTGAGGAGAGCCCTAAAGGCAATTTTCAAAGAATGTGGGTTCTTTAATGGCTAAGACATAACCAACTTCTTGCAATTCTATGACAATAAAATAGATTTCTATGGTGTGAGTTCTTCTATGAAGCTTAGTTAATTTGCAAGGAATGCAATGCCTAGTGTCAAACCTAGCATTCATACTCTTCAAGAGAAATTCCACACCTGGAGTGAATTTACAAATCTTCTTAGAGAAGAGTATTACCTAGAGGACTTAGCCATGCCCACACGACATGCATTTAGATTGTCGCTACTCCAAATAAAGATCTTGATGTGATTGGGCTTCTTCAAGAATTTGAATAGCGATTTGATCACTTGAGCCATAGAGATCAAGATGTCTAGAGCATGAGAAAGTAGAGATTTTCATTCAGAGTGTAGACTCTAATTTGGCCTTTGAACTAGGTGAGTTATTTGAGGATTTGACCCAACCAACAGGATTGATGAGGGAATATAGTAGACTGCATAAGGTTATACCCATTCTCTTGAGATGTAGGAGATGGAGGTCGAATGTAGTGGAAGATAGAGCTAATGATACTCATAGTCGTTCAATGCCTACTCCAAGACCTCTAGTTTATATGAATGAGATTGTGAAGGTTGAAAATGACCATGGATTCAACCTTGTGTCCCTTAACCAATCCCATCAATCTAGAGTGGATCTAGTGTTTCCATTATTGTCCATGTGAAAGGCCAAATGGCCACCGCACACTTCTTTATATATGTTCTTCAATAAAATATATAGTGGCCTGGTCAGTCACAGACTGTAAGTTTGACCGCATTTATAAGACCTAAAAAGTCTGTCCTCGTGCTCCCTATGTAAGACAATAGTTACGCAATATAACACAGGAGCAATAGCAGAGAAGATAACAGATATAGGAGAATCTCAACAATTTTCTACTAGCAGCAAGTACAAAGATGATGGCGTTGTCCACCCGTGCGCTCTCAAGGTAGAGCTTAAATGGTGATCTAGACAACTCTAGATAGGGAGATACAAGGTAGAGGTATGCTGGCTCAACTCGGTGTCTTAGGTAGTGCAGAAGTCATGTATATATAGGATCATGGGTGGCCTGCCATGGACGGCAATACATGGGCGGCAGAGCGTGGGCGGCCACCGCCCGCGTAATTGCCATACACGGCTTAGACTGGTTGAACCGACCTAACAAATATAAATGTTTTCTGACTCCGACAGGGAATATTCCATGGAATATTCCCTTTACCGTCGCGCCGGGGGCGCTGCCCCCGGACCCCCACCAGGGGGCCCGCTGGCCCCCTAGGACCCCCCAGCCAGGGGGCCCGCTGGCCCCCTTGGACCCCCCAGCCGGGGCTGCTCACCGCTGCCCCGGACCCCACAATTGGGGACCCTGGTAACTCCCTTTCCTTATAATATCTTACATGGTCCAATATGACCTTCATCCAACATTCAAGTTGGGATTCCCATCAATTGGGTAATGCACGCTTGGCTTCTCCTCATAAAGGGGGCCTTACAAAATGTGCATACAATCATGAGGGGTAGACATTGATCATATACTAACACCCCCCCTCAATGTTTACCGATGATAAGTCAAGTAGGTCTCGGTCCTATGCCCATCTGTTGAAGATGCTTGTTGAGCTGCTCTCTTCCAAGTGCTTTAGTGAATATGTCAGCACAATTTGCCTCTGTTGGGCAATATTCTAGCTCCAAAATTTCATCTTCAATTAGCTCACGAATGTAATGGTACTGTACTTCTATGTGCTTGGTGCGAGCATGAAATACTGGGTTCTTTGCAATAGCCATACAACTTTGATTATCACACTTGAGTACAGTTGGCATATTTGATGGAAAGCCTAGATCTGCAAGAATTCTCCTTAACCAGACTGCCTCACAAGAAGCAAAACAAGCTGCTTTGTACTCTGCTTCAGTGGAGGAGAGTGCGAGAGTTGGTTGCTTCCTACTTACCCAAGAAAATATTCCTGAACCAAGTGAGAAACAATATCCAGAAACTGATTTTCTAGAATCACAATCTCCAGCCCAATCTGAATCACAATATCCTTGGAGTGTATCACCTGTGGTATACAAAATACCAAAATCCAAGGTTCCTGCAATGTACCTTAGAATTCGCATTCCAGCATTCCAGTGACTCTCCTTAGGTTTGTTGGAAAACCTGCTTAACACTCCAACAGCATAGCAAATGTCTGGTCTAGTGTTGCACAGAAAAATAAGACTTCCAACGAGCTTCCTATACTTCTTAGCATCTACATCAGGCATGTTATCATCCATAGATAGCTTATGATTTACCTCCATAGGTGTGCTAGTTGGTTTGCAGTCCATCATTCCAAATGCCTTGAGAATTTCTTTGGAATATTTTTGTTGTGAGATGAAAATGCCATCCTTCCTTTGCCATACTTCAATTCCCAGACAAAAATGGAGTAGACCTAAGTCTGTCATTTCAAACTCAGTTCCCAAGCTGATTCGAGTTTGATTGATGAGTTCTTGATGATCTCCTGTAATGATCAAATCATCTACATATACAATGACAACAACTAGCTTGCTATCCCTTTTCGTTACATACAAGTTAGCATCAGAAGTACTTCTTTCAAAACCCATATTTTTGAAAAAATGATCTATTCGTTGGTACCAAGCCCGTGGAGCTTGCTTAAGTCCATACAAAGCTTTCTTCAACCTACAAACTTTATTTTCTGAATTGGGCACCTCAAAACCTGGTGGTTGAGATACATATACCTCCTCCTTGAGGTGACCATTCAAAAATGCAGATTTGACATCCATCTGGAAAATAGGCCAAGACTTTTGTGCAGCTACTGCAAGTACCGTCCGAATAGTTGTCATGCGTGCTGTTGGTGCAAAAGTTTCTTGAACATCAAATCCTTCAATCTGTGAAAAACCCTGTGCAACTAATCGTGCCTTATACTTTTCTAATGTTCCATCAGCTTTATACTTAGCTTTCCAAATCCATTTAGTACCTATTACCTTCTTCTTTGGCGGCAAGTCGACTAGATCCCATGTATCATTTTTGAGTATACTATCATACTCAGACTGCATTGCCGCTCTCCAATCTGGATCATCAATGGCTTCTTCAATGGTGGTAGGTTCCTTTATCGAACCCATGATATCTGCCATTAGAGCCATGTTAACAATGTGTTCTGAGGCTCTTCTTTGCTCCTCTATTCTCTTTGATCTTCGTAATCCATCCGATGATGATTCTGGTACATCTACATGTGGATTGTGATCATCAAAGAGCTGTTGTGCCCACTTTGGTAGTGGCTTACGCTGTGCAGCTACAACTGGTTGGCTTTTTATTGAGGAAATTTCTCCATCAGATGTTTCCTCCTCCTCAACTTTAACCTTTCTTTTGATAGGCACAAGGTGAGATATTTCTCCGTTTGATGAGATAGTAGATTTACCTTTATCTTCTACTAAGTGTGGTCGTTCATCAAACACCACATCTCGGCTGACAAAAATCTTCCTTGCCTCAGGATCCCATAACCTGTATGCTTTAGACTCTTCACTATATCCTAGGAAGACACACTTTTTGCTTTTTGAATCCAACTTTGATCTTGTTGAATCAGGAATATGTGCATAACAGAAACAACCAAAAATTCTGAAATGCAAAACTGAAGGCTTTTTACCAGAATATGCTTCTTGAGGAGTCATCCCCTTCAGTGCTTTTGTGTAGCTTCGATTGAGGATGTACACTGCTGTATTGACTGCTTCTGCCCAGAATGAATCAGGCATGTCTTGAGCCTTCAACATACAACGAGCCATTTCAACTACTGTCCTGTTCCTGCGCTCAACAACGCCATTTTGTTGAGGTGTATGAGCTGTGGTAAGTTGCCTTTTCACACCATGATCCTTACAGTAATTGTTGAATTCTGTTGACAAGAATTCACCTCCTCTATCTGTTCTAAATTTCTTCAGTTTCCTTCCTGATTCATTTTCTACATACTTATGCCACGTTTTAAATTTTTCAAAAGCATCAGCCTTCTCTCGAATGAAATAAACCCACATCTTTCTACTATAATCGTCGACTAACAGCAAAAAGTAGAAAGATCCTCCTAAAGCAGGTGTAGACATTTTACCGCAGAGATCAGCATGTACCAACTCTAGAGGAGCTTGAGATCGATTGCTGGTCTCTCTTGGAAATGCCTTTCGTTGTTGCTTGCCCATCATACAAGCTTCACAAGGTTCCTGCAAATCTGAAAATGCAGGCAAATGAGCAACCATCCCTGTTCCTTGCATCTCCTTCAAAACTGCAAATCCGAGATGCCCAAATCTTTGGTGCCATAACCTGCTTACATCTTTATCTTCTGTAGCAGTTAAAGCACTTAACTCATACAAGTTATCCTGTCGTATCCCTTTACCTACAACATTACCTGATGAATCCATGATTTCTGCACCACTCTTATTGAAGTGAACTTCAAGTCCACGATCTGTTATTGCAGAAACTGACAACAAATTTCTTTTGAGTGTAGGTACGTAGAGAACATCGGATAACTTTTTCTCAACACCTGGAGAAGTGATAAAAGAGATGGTTCCAGTTCCTTCGGCTGGACACTTGGAGTCATTTCCCACCACTACATTGATGGATTCCCGCAGAGGCACTAGGGAACTATACCAATCCTTTTTACTGGTCATATGGCGAGAAGCTCCACTATCTAAAATCCATGGCTCATCAACACGAGCTTGAGCAGATGAACATACCTCTTCAATAGCTACCCAAAGTTCCAGCTCTGTGTTGTTTGCAGACTCTTTGTTCTTCCATGATGATTTTACAGTCCCATTCCGTTCATCAGCTTGCTTCTTTCTGCAATCCTTGATGGCATGGCCTTTCTTTTCACAATAGAAGCAACTTCCTGTGAACTTTTTCTTCTTTGGCTTCTTCTTTGATCCCTCAGAAGAGCCTTTACCTTTTGCATTTGC
Organism: Ceratopteris richardii; assembly: GCA_020310875.1. NCBI lineage: Eukaryota > Viridiplantae > Streptophyta > Polypodiopsida > Polypodiales > Pteridaceae > Ceratopteris > Ceratopteris richardii. The sequence goes on along the minus strand of CM035420.1, from coordinate 1,997,509 downwards.
TGAGAATGCAGCATCAGTTGTACTTTGCCGATTCTTCAGCCGCATCTCTTCTTCTAAAAGCATCGCACAAAACTCTTCAAATGTAAGAGGAGTTGGCCTTACCTGAGTGTTAAGGGCTGTTACTAATCCATCATACTTTGCTGGAAGAACACGTACAGATCTTCGAGCCAGCTCTTTTGGTGTTATAACAACACCAACTGCAGCCAATTGATCTTGAAGATGCTTTATCCGTTTGATAAAATCTTCAGCCTTTTCAGAATCAGAATGCTTTTCATTTGCCAACTGATTTTCTAAATTCTGTATCCTAGTGTGGTTCTTGGTCTCATATTGTCGAGCCAATATGCCCCAAGCCTCATGTGCTTTAGTAGTATGTTGAACTAAAGTAAGCACAGAATCACTTACACTAGTGACAATCGCACATAATGCATCAGCATTCCGCCTCTTCCAAGCTCGTAGAAGATCTGGATCTGGCTGAATCATCAATCTTGAATTTGCTGGATCTTCAACTGGTATAGGCTCTGGATCCAATCCCATCGGTCCCATGACAGTGTCAAGTAATTCATAGGAGTCCAAAATTGCAGAAATTTTGAACTTCCAGAGTGTATAGTTGGTTCCATCCAGCTTCCCTTCAGTGAATGCAGGTGGACGAATTCGAATAGGTGCAGCATTAACATTAGCAGAAGCACCAAGACTAGTGTTCGACGATGAAGCCATCATGTAATCACTCGAATAATCTACTGATATTCTAGTCTGCTAGTAGGCTAAAATAATGATACTTCTCAAGCTATTCGAACCTTACAGCTCTGATACCATGTAAGACAATAGTTACGCAATATAACACAGGAGCAATAGCAGAGAAGATAACAGATATAGGAGAATCTCAACAATTTTCTACTAGCAGCAAGTACAAAGATGATGGCGTTGTCCACCCGTGCGCTCTCAAGGTAGAGCTTAAATGGTGATCTAGACAACTCTAGATAGGGAGATACAAGGTAGAGGTATGCTGGCTCAACTCGGTGTCTTAGGTAGTGCAGAAGTCATGTATATATAGGATCATGGGTGGCCTGCCATGGACGGCAATACATGGGCGGCAGAGCGTGGGCGGCCACCGCCCGCGTAATTGCCATACACGGCTTAGACTGGTTGAACCGACCTAACAAATATAAATGTTTTCTGACTCCGACAGGGAATATTCCATGGAATATTCCCTTTACCGTCGCGCCGGGGGCGCTGCCCCCGGACCCCCACCAGGGGGCCCGCTGGCCCCCTAGGACCCCCCAGCCAGGGGGCCCGCTGGCCCCCTTGGACCCCCCAGCCGGGGCTGCTCACCGCTGCCCCGGACCCCACAATTGGGGACCCTAGTAACTCCCTTTCCTTATAATATCTTACATGGTCCAATATGACCTTCATCCAACATTCAAGTTGGGATTCCCATCAATTGGGTAATGCACGCTTGGCTTCTCCTCATAAAGGGGGCCTTACAAAATGTGCATACAATCATGAGGGGTAGACATTGATCATATACTAACACCCTATGTACTGTGTTTTTAGCGTATTCTAGAGCCTCTGTGTGGAGTACTGCGTGCAGCTTAGGAGCCCAGTTTTCTACTCTGAGCATATCGTTGTGAAGCTCTCGAGAAGGAGAGCGCACTATGGTGCATTGCCATCGAAATACTTCACTGGTATCTGAGCAGTTTGAGGCAAAAGCTTTGTTCCTTTTGTGTGAGGGAAGCAATCACCCCACATGATTTCTCCAAGGCTTATGACTAAGGCGGCGACCAAGGCAAAGACCTTGGCATACCTTGTCATCCGAGTCACCGAAGTCACTGTTGGCACCGTTGGCTGCGCACGAGGGAGGACCTCAACGATCAAGGAATATAGAGGTTCCTGGTACTTCTTGGGAGGTCACCCATCCCAGTACTATTCCCCCTAGAGCTCGCTTAACCGTGACAATCTCTTGCCACTAAGCTACACTCTTGTGGTGTCTAAAGAAGGGGAAAGACTAAGGTTGACATTACCTTGAACAAGTTTTGGTCCCTCAAAGCCTCATTCTTTGCTTTCAAAGCCTATTTTTGAAGCATTTTTGGGGTGTCTTTTGGAGCCATTTTGGAGCACTTTCGCACATGGTTCTCTTCACACAGGTCCAAGAACATCAAGAAGAGTGCTCTTTGTACTTGTCAGACAATAAATATCAACCTTTGGGGCTGTATTTTCAGCCGCACTCGTAAAACTACAGGTTTCTCGAGAGGTTTTTAGTTTTGGTGGGAGCAGCGACTACAAATTTATGCAGGTTTTTTTTTAGGCCTAAAACATCAGAGTTGACAGACACTTACAGGTGTTATTGGCTAGTTTTTGGGCTATGTATTCAGCCTTTTAGTGTCATTTTACTGCATATATTGAGCACATACACACCATGTACGCTTCTGTGGATACCGCTTATGTACCTCCATGTGGTCATTGATATAGCGGTTACGTTCTTTGCATAAAGCCTTTTACGTTTGATAAAGAGGGTCGTGGTGAGGTTTTTTTAACTGGGAGACACCCAGATGTCGGGGTCTCTTTGGTGATGCAGGTGGAAGACTTACCCAGCCTCGTCATAGGAGATGTATGATAGTTTCTCATAGGTGCTCGATAAGCCTAGTTAGATTCTATTGGCTAACTGATTATATGCACTGGAGTCAGTGATTCACTATGCAGGTAGACATCTCAGTACTTGCAGTTTTATGATACTTTGACACTAGTCATATGCTAATTTTGCAGAGGATAATCTGGCAAAAGTTTTCCAGATTTCTGGTTTAATCCACTATATAGTGGTCGATTTACTCCTTGATACACTTATTTGTTGGTATTTGGACTCTTCTAGCTCCATTATCATTCTATTCAGTTCTCTACCATCATGGCATCAAAGGTCTGAGGCACATCCGTTAGATCAGGGTCTAGTGCTAGTGTTCCAAGGAGGAGCTATAACTTGCAGGGCAAAGACCATTTTGAGATCCAAAAATTTGATGGCACAAACTTTGCTCTATGGAAGAATCAGATTAAAGATGTGCTGATTCAAAGGAGGCAATGGAAACCAGTAAATGGGATTTCAAAGAAGCCTCCTGACATGGATGAAGATGATTGGGATGAGTTAGATGAAATGGCTAGGTCTACCATTCACTTGCACCTGGCAGATAATGTTTACTTTACAGTATTAGACTATGAAAGGGCAGAGGAGCTTTGGAAGAAGTTATGCAATACATATGAAAAAGAGACGGCATCAAATAAAGTGTATCTGATGAGAAAATTATATGACCTTCGTATGAAGGACACAGATAGTGTTGCTGCTCATCTTTGTCACTTTCATAGATGATGCTACTAGAAAAGTCTGGGTATATCCTATCAAATCAAAGGATGATGTATTCCCTACTTTCAGAAAATGGCTTGCTTCAGTTGAGACTGAAAAATGAACTAAGCTTAAGGCTTTACATTCAGATAATGGGGGTGAGTATACCTCACATGAGTTCATCTTCTTTTGTCAATCTAGAGGGATTCGTAGAGAGTTTACAGCTCCTTATACCCCAGTACAGAATGTTGTAGCTGAGAGGATCAATAGAACTATTCAAGATAGAGTAGTCTCTATGTTGCATCATCCAAACCTCTCATAAGGTTTTTGGGCAGAAGTAGTATTGATTGCAGTTCATGTGATTAACCTTTCACCTAGTACTGCCAAAGGTCTGAAAGTGGCACAAGAGTTATGGACAGGGACACCACCATATTATGATCATCTTCGCGTTTTTAGTCCGAAGCATATGTCCATATATCCAAGAATCTTATACAAAAGTTGGACCATAAGTCAAAGAAATGCATTTTTCTTGGATATGGTCAATAAGGACAATTTGGATATCGCTTATGGGATCCTGAAACACAGTCAGTGATCAAAAGTAGTGATGTCATTTTTAATGAGTCTAAGATGCATAAATAACCCATTAAGGAGGTTGAAGTGAGAAGAGTGGTGTTTGAAAATACTAGTCCTCTGGTTAGCATGCATAACAATGCCGCACATAGGGATGTTCAAGAGAATGTCCATTCAGATCAGTCTGCACATGTTCCTGTTCAGCAACCATTGAGACGCTCTGCACGTGTCTCACATCCACCTGATAGATATGTTCCAGGTTTAGATTTTGTTATGCTAACAGATGCTGGTGAGCGCTCTTGCTACAAAGAGGCTATGCAGACAGAGGATCATGTCAAGTGGGAGCGTGCCATGAAGAGTGACATGGATTCTATTCACAAGAATGGCACTTGGGACTTAGTACATTTGCCAAAGGGTAGAAAAAATTTACAATGTAAATGGGTATATAAGATGAAATTCACATCAGATAGTGCTTCTCCAAAATATAAAGCACGACTTGTTGCAAAGGGTTTTAAGCAACAACATGGTGTTGATTTTGAGGAAATCTTCTCTCTAGTGGTCAAGATGACTACTTTGTGCATGTTGCTTGGATTCGTTGCAATGGAAGACTTAGAGCTAGTCCAAATGGATGTGAAAACATCTTTCTTGCATGGAGATCTTACAGATGAGATCTATATGGAAGAACGAGAGGGTTATGCAGTTCCTGGCTAGGAAAGTCTAGTTTGTAAGCTCAAGAAGAGCTTGTATGCACTTAAACAGTCTCCTAGATAATGGTACCAAAAGTTTGATGCTTTTATGAAGTCCGAAGGCTATTCTCGGAGCAATGAGGATCATTGTCTCTACACAAAGAGATGCTCTGATGGCAGCTTGATATGCTTGATACTTTACGTCGATGATATGTTGATTGCTGGGAAGTCCTCTTATGTTTGTCCATTCTCAAAAAGAAGTTGAGTCAGACATTTGATATGAAGGATTTGGGGGATGCCAAACATATTCTTGGCATGCGCAGTACTCGTGATAGGAGTAAAAGATGCATATACTTGTCTCAAAGTGAGTACATATCCAAAGTACTTCACCGATTCAATATGCAGGGTGGAAAGGCATTGAGTAGACCTTTACCCACATATGTGAAATTGACCAAGGATGACTGCCCCAATCAGATGAGGAAAAGGAATTCATGACCAAAATTCCCTGTCAGTCTACTGTTGGTAGTCTCATGTACGCTATGGTAGCTACGAGACCAGACATTGCATTTTCAGTGGGAGTTGTGAGCAGATATATGTCTAATCTTCGCAAGAAACATTGGGAAGCGGTCAAGATGATTTTGAGACATCTAAGTGGCACTAAGGACAAGTGTCTATGCTTAGGTAGAGGGAAAGCATCCATTATTGGTTACACAGATTCTGACTATGCTGGTTGTGTAGACAATCATAAGTCTACATAGGGGTACATTTTTCATTTTGCTGGAGATGCTATCTCTTAGAGATCTCGTCTTCAAGAATGTACAGTTGTTTCGACTACAGAAGCAGAGTATGTTGCAGCAAGTGAGGTATGTAAGGAAGCATTATGGCTTTCTCGTCTTGCTTGTGATATGGGTTTACCTCAGCATGTACCTCGCTTGCTCAATGATAGTCAGAGTGCCATTGCTTTGGCTAAGAATCCGTTCTATCATGCAAAGACCAAGCACATTGAGGTGAGGTATCACTTCATTAAAGATTGCTTAGCCACTGAGAGCATTATTCTTGAGAAGGTTCACACTCGAGATAATGCTACAGATGCTTTGACTAAAGCTCTACCACAAGATAGCTTTCGACATTGTTATCACTTGATGGGGGTTACTTGATTCTTGATTTTACGCAGTCACTTGTATATTGTGTAACATGCCCATCATGTGGGAGTTATAGTTTGTATAATTACACTCAGGTATTCTTTATCATTCTTTATTTTTCTCCCATAGTTACTCTAGCCATATTGGCCTTTAGTGGGAGATTGTTACCATTAGTGTCCATGTGAAAGGCCAAATGGCCACTGGACACTTCTTTGTATATGTTCTTTAATAAAACATATAGTGGCCTAGTCAATCACAGACTGTAAGTTTGACCGCATTTATAAGACCTAAAAAGTCTGTCCTCGTGCTCCCTATGTACTGTGTTTTTAGCGTATTCTACAGCCTCTGTGCGGAGTACTACGTGCGGCTTAGGAGCTCAGTTTTCTACTCTGAGCATATCGTTGTGAAGCTCTCGAGAAGGAGAGCGCACTGTGGTGCATCACCATCGAAATACTTCATCTAGAGTATACAAGAGTCAAAGATGAGAAGAAAAGAAAGGAGTTGCATAAGGAGTTGTGTGAAGAAACCATTTCCATTTCTAGAGACAAAGAGATATATTACGATGATATTAGTGAACATGATGAAATATTGCAAAGCGAGTTTGATGAAGGGCTTTTGGTGTGCATGCATCAAATTAATAGAGATGATGAAAAAATGCAAGATGTTGAGTTGATTGAAGAGCAAGAGGATGCCTAGGAAGAAAATTTGAGTGATTCATATGATGAATCAATCTTGAGTGATGTTTAGAGCCTTGGTGACTTGAGTTTTGAAGACATTAGTAAAGCATGTGTCAATGCTTCCCACAATGAGGAAGATGGAGCATTGGTAACTAACACTTCATGAGTTGAGGATATTCTCTCCAATTCTCCTCAGGAGGGCTTGACAAACATGAGATTGATTTAGAGGAGAGTGAAAATCATTATGAATTTTCTCCCGAGTGTAATATTTTGTATGTTGAAGAAAGAGTTGAACATATATGAACAAGTTTCCAATGAAGATATATTTGATAGATGCTTTAGTTTGATTGAGTTAGGGGAATTCTCCTAGAAAAGCTAGGAGGAGATTTAGTGGCTGAAAGGGGGAGATCAAGTATCTTCTTCATTCTCCTCTCCAAGAGAAGAGAGGGGAGATATAGGAAAGAGCTCATCTTGGAATCCATGGATAGAGCATCATTTTCAAAGTGCAGATATAACTCTCAAGAAAGAACAAAAGGGGATGGCTCAGAATCATGGAAGAAGGAAACGAGGAGCATTGGGCCTCGTTCGCTGGAAGACAACATTTGTAATTAAGATATTCGGGAACACTTTGTAGAGATGCCTTTAGTTGCAATGAGCACTGCATGTCATGGGTAGATATTTGCAAATAGTAAGGCTAGATACTAAGAAACTAGTGGGCATGTTTCAAGCTGATCATCTTGTTTTCCTACAACTCTTGGAAGAAAAAAAATACAAAGTTTGCTAAAAGTATTCTACTTTCATTGAAGCATGAGCTATGATCTTCATAATTCTTCTAAAAAAAAAAGCAGTTGGAGATTGATGTTTGGGTGTGAAGAATCTGACGGAAAATAGGAAAAGATTTGGAGGCTCATCAGCAAATTGGAACAAAAAGAGGATACATACTTGAGAAAAGAAAAATGATGGTCTTGAAGGAGCATTGTTTTATTCTAGTTTTTAGGAAGAGACAAGAATGTTTTTCTCTGATCGTATTCCTGAGCATCCTTACTATGTTATCATATATTATCTACTTCCTTACAAAGATGATGCCATGGTGGTAAAATCGTGTCCATAGGGTTTGAATTCCCTTGGTTCCATTGAGGAGGATGATTTTTTGGCTGAGAACTTGTAGCTAATTGGTACCTTGTATTATGCAAATATAGAGTGATATAACTAGTGGTGCTGGTCCTTGTTCCTCAAATATTGCATTAACTACCAGCCTGCTTTGTGCTTTTGGATTATAAGGGAAATTATATATGGAAATGGTGGATCATTCAAAAATAGCACAATAAATTGATGAGCTTCTGTCACAGATGATGAGCTTGATAAGAGTGGAGGATGTTGCTTACATTTTTGTTTTGGCTGATAAAGACTTCTCTAGTTGCCAAGTCACAAAGTAGCTTAAGCAAACACAGACAAGCAGCTCATTATGGAGTAGAACATCAGACGCTTCTTGAACAAGGATTATGGAGATACTTAAAAGAGCTTTGGATGAACATTATTGGCAGATGATGAATTTTATGCTTTCTCTAAAAAATGATGTTAACTTGTTGTTAATTCATATTTAACCATTCTAAGTTGTGAGTGTAATTGAAATCAAGCTATGATTGTGAATGACATCACGTTGTGCCATGTTCATAACACTTGGCACAATCATCAAAGGTTGTAATTAGATGATTGATATCATGCATCTACCAAACAAATATGGTGTATGTATGGGTATCGGGTAGTAGGGAGATAGTGCATTTGCATTAAAACTAGAAAATCCATAAGCTTTGGAAGATTATGTTTAATTCTACATATCATGTTAAGTATATTGTAACCAAGATTGAGTAGTATAATGGATTCAAATGACATCTTGAATATGCAATATTGAGTTGTATACACAAGTGCTTGTATAAATGAGGATTGTTATACGTTGATTGGTGTAATAAAGTGATAGGTTAGAGATGGTTGAAACACACACTTGATAGGTAGGAGATGGTTGAACTACACCCTAAGAGGGAGGATTAGGAAATAATCCTCAACCATGGCTTTTTGGGCAAGTGGTTAGCCCATCACATTCCTAACCAAGAGAATGTGAGTTCAGTTCCTTACATTGGTATCAGATCCTAGGAAGTAGGCTTGGGAAAGGTGGATTGACCTAATGGCCTCTAAAAAAGGCGCTTGGGCATCCTCAATATGAAAGGGTAAAGAAGCACACATCGCTTTCACAAGCTAGTCCAACAAAGATTTAGATTTATCTCTCAATCCGTAGGTCAAATTGAGGCATGTAAGATACCCTTGGAAAGCTCTTGGAATGAACTTTTCAAGTCTAGAGAGCTAGCTAGAAAGTGTAAATCCCTTAGGAAATCATGGGTGGCACTTGATTGAGGGTTCAAGATACCAAAAATGGGTTAGAACAAGGTTCAAGACTGAGGTTGAGAACAAGGGCCCAAGACACCAAGGTTGCGAACAAGAAGGTTCAAAAGACCAAGGTTGAGAGCAAGGGTTCAAGAGACCAAGGTTGCGAACAAGGTTCAAAAAACCGTGCGAGGTTGAGGACATCAATTCAAGGGTACCTAGGGAGCTCAAGGGGCTGATCACTAAGGCTAGAGGGATACAAAAGTAGATCATTAAGGATAATGATTGACCAAGGGGGGATGAATGTAATAAAGTGATAGGTTAGAGATGGTTAAAACACACACTTGATAGGTAGGAGATGGTTGAACTACACGTTAAGAGGGAGGAATAGGAGGTAATCCTCAACCATGGATTTTGGGGCAAGTGCTTAGCCCATCACATACCTAACCAATAGGTTATGAGTTCAATTCCTTACAATTGTACTCTTGAATACGAATGTGCAATAGTATAATCTTGAAGCAATATACTAGGTATGTGCATATGACATGAGGTACAAGTATTCTGGTGAACACTGACTACTCAAACTATGCGAGGCCGATGATGTTAAATAATCAATTGGGATATACAATCTAGATAGCTTCTCTTGGCACCCTATGTGCATGCCTAAGCGCACAATGTCCCAATGACAAGCGTGAACATGACATGAAATATATAGGGGAATTGATCTTTAATCTTAGTTGATTTTGAGATGACTTGAGCTGACCATTAGAGCGAGAGACTTCAAGATGAGAGTTTGAGTGCTTGTGTGTCGAGTTTGACTAGGACTTTGATTTGACCAAGATTTGACCATGATGCGTGCCTTAGGCTTAGATCCAAGAACCTTGAGCACCTTATTTAAAGTGTTGGTTGAATCCCAAAGGATTTCCACAAATTGTGATGGAGTGAGGAGAGCCCTCGAGGAAATTTTCAAAGAATGTGGGTTCTTTAATGGCTAAGACATAAACAAGTTCTTGCAAGTCTATGATAATAAAATGGAGTTCTATGGCGTGAGTGCTTCTATCAAGTTTAGGGAATTTGCAAGGATTACAATCTCTAGTCTCAAACCTTGCATTCATACTCTTCAAGAGCGATCCCACACATGGAGTGAATTTAAGAATCTTCTTAGTCTAAGAGAAGAGTATTACCTAGAGGACTTAGCCATGCCCACACGACATGCATTTAGAGAGTGGATCACTACTCCAAATAAAGATCTTGATGTGATTGAGCTACTTCAAGAATTTGAAGAGTTATTTGATCAATTGAGTCATACAGATCAAGACATTTGGAACATGAGAAAGTAGACCTCTTCATTAAGCGTGTAGACTCTGATTTGGCCTTTGAGCTAGGTGAATTATTTAAGGATTTGAGCCAGCCAACAGGATTGACCAGGGAATATAGTAGAGTGCATAAGGTTATATCGATGCTCTTGAGATGTAAGAGATGGAGGTCGAATGTAGTGCAAGATAGAGCTAAGGATACTCATACTTTCCCAATGCCTACTCCAAGACCTCTACTTTATATGAATGACATTGTAAAGGCTGAAAATGACCATGGAGTCAACCTTGCGTGCCTTAACCAATCCCATGAATCTAGAGTGGATCTAGAGTATACAAGAGTCAAGGATGAGAAGGTAAGAAAGGAGTTGTGTGAGGAGTTGTGTGAAGAAACCATTTCCATTTCTAGGGACAAAGAGATATATTACAATGATATTAGTGAAGATGATGAAATATTACAAAGCGAGTTTGATGAATGTTTTTTGGTGTGCATGCATCAAGTTAATAGAGATGATGAAAAAATGCAAGATGTTGAGTTGATTGAAGAGCAAGAGGATGCCTAAGAAGAAAATTTGAGTGATTCATATGATGACTCAAAGTTAAGTGATGTTCAGAGCCTTGGTGACTTCAGTTTTGAAGACATTAATGAATCAGGTGTCAATGCTTCTCACAATGAGAAAGATGGGGCATTGGTCATTAACATTTCATGAGTTGAGGATATTCTCGCCAATTCTCCTCAGGAAGCAGGAGGGGTTGACAAACATGTGATTGATTTAGAGGATAATGAAAATCATGATGAACTTTCTCCCAAGTGTAATCGTTTGTATGTTGAAGAGTTGAACATATTTGAACAAGTGTCCAATGAAGATATATTTGACAAATGCTTAAGTTTGATTGATTGTGAAGACCTATTTTCAGAGGGTTTGTGTGACAATCTAATAGCGTAGATGATATTGTTGACTTGATGTATGCTAGCCTAGAATTGCATGACTTTGAATGTGTATTACTAGAGGAATTGAATGAATCATATTCTCATAATGAATTCATGTCAGATGAGATTTTTGAATTTATGTTGGAGTTAGACATTTGCAGAAGCACGCGAACAACACAAGGAAGAAGGAGAACCTTGGAGCACAATACGCAAGACTGAATGTATTACCACTAGAATGTACAAAGATAAGTAGCCCCTTAGGGAAATAAGAATATATACAAGCCACAGGAAAAAACCTCCTAAAGAGGGAAAAAAGTACCTCGACGGTCCTAGAGTGTTCACACATATCACTACCTAAATATATCAACAACCCCCCCCCCCTAGGAGTGATGTGGTGAACAAGGAGCTGGCACTCATGTATAAGGAAGTGTCAAGTTGTGTGGAATTAATCCACAAAAGGACGTAAGCCCAAAGCTTTGCAAAAGCCTCAAACCTCTCCCTTGGCAAAGCCTTCGTAAAAAGGTCTACAATGTTCTCCTGCATGGGCACATATGCCAAGCTGATCTCCCTAGCAGAGAACCTTTCCCTGACATAATGATAATGCCCCTCAATGTGCTTAGTGAAATCATGGAATACAGGGTTCCTTGCAATTTCCAATGTGCTCTGACTCTTAGTGAAGATGGTGGTGGTAGAAGACTGACCAACACCCAAATCAGCCAACGAACGCTATGAAAGTTGCATTATACTCAGCCTCACAATTGGAAATGGCCGCTGTAGGCTGCTTCTTGCTCAACCAAGATACACATGAGCTACCAAGCATGAAGCAAAAGCACTAGTGGACACACATCATAGCAACCAGCCCAATCACTATCACAAAAAGCATGCAAATCTAGAGGTAGTGATCCCCCTTGGGATAAAACAAACCAAGTATTTGGGTACCACTCAAGTACCAAAAGATGTGCTTAACTGCCTGCTAATGCTTGACACCTGAGCAATGCATAAACTTGCTCATCTGGCCGAGTAATGCATAAGTAAATGAAGCATCCAATAGCTGCAATAATGTGTCAATATAGTTTTTTTGACACAAAGCTATTCAACCATCAACTTGCATAAACTAAATGCCCAAATAGTAGTGATGCAAATGCCCTAAATCAGACATCTCAAATGAGGCATGCAAATCAGCCTTAAAATCAGCAATATGCATGTCATGAGGACTAGTGAGAAGCATGTCATCAACATATACCACAATGATCAAAAGCACATCATTTGCATGCTTAACATATAAGGTGCTTTCAGTTGGACTGTTCTCAAAACCATGTGCAATCAGATAGGCATGTATCTTTTCATGCGAAGGACGTGGTACTTGCTTTAAACCATATAATGCCTTCTCTAACCTACACACCTAGTTTTCATGCCCTTTCTGCACAAATCCATGGGGCTGAAAAACATACACTTCTTCATGCAAGTCACCATTCACAAATGTTCTTTTAATGTCCAACTCATGTGCATTCCAACAATGATGAGCTACAAGTGCACAGATGCTACAAACAGTAGTCATTCGGCAAGGAGTATCAAAGGTTTCATCAAAATCAATGCCTCTTTCCTATGCATAACCCTTTGCAACAAGCCTAGCCTTATACCTGTCAACTGTTCCATCAAGTTTACACTTCAGCTTGTATACCCACTTAGTGCCAATGGCCTTCATAGGAGAAGGCAAGTCACATAAAGACCATGTACCATTTTTCATGATAGCATCATATTCAGATTGCATTGCAGCCATCCAATGTTTTGGATTTTGTGCTTCATAAAAAAAAAATAGGTTCTGACTCATCACAGAGACTAGAGGCTACCATAGCATATCAATCTGATGCAAAAGAGGCACTATGAGAGCTTGAACGAGTACAATATTATATAGGTGCATCTAATTTTCTATCATGCAAAGTTTGCACCAACCCTTTTGGCATAGCTTTTGGCTCCTCAATATCATCTCTCTCATCAACAAGTGCATCATGTAGATCTGCATTAGAAATGGAATGATCTGCATCATCATATGAAACGTGCAATGGCTGAGAAGTTGCCTCATTAGGACCTGCACTAGATTGTGCACCTGTAAAAAGAGGCAACAAAGTATCATACATGTCTTTGGAGCTAACAGATGTCTCCTTAGTACATGAAAGTAAGGGCTGAATAACATCTTCCACAAAGACAACATCATGGATAACCAAAATGCGTCTATTTTATGGATGATAGAGACAATAGCCTTTGCTTTGAGAACTCTACCCAACAAAAATACATTTTACTACTTTATCATCCATTTTTTGCGATGTTGTTTCGGCACTAATGCATATTCCAAACAACCAAAAACGACACACATAACAGCCTCAAGCTAGAAACTATGTGGTAACACCTGACTCTTGGCTATACACCTCGCCATTTCCATGAGTGACCTATTCTTCCGTTCAGCAACTCCATTCTTTTAAGGTGTATATGGAACTATACATTGATGTTTTATCCCATGTTCAGCCAAAAATGCATTAAAGTCAGAAGACATATATTCCTCCCCTCGATCACAACAGAGGGTGCCCATTTTACATGCCAACAAATTTTCAGCCAAAACTAGAAACTGTTTGAAGCACATAAACACTTCGGAATTTGCCTTCAATGGATATACCCATGCATGCTTGGAAAATCATCGATGAAACCATCTTTTGGAAAGGAGGGATGCTGCATTTTGCCCAAAATATAGCCTTCACAAACATGTTTTCTAGGTGCCTCAAGTTTGGGCAAAGAGGACACCATTTGAGATTTCTATAGGCATAGAAAACTAGAAAAATTCAGATGCCCAAAGCGTGCATACCAAAGCTTTGCATCTAACATAGCCTGAGAATCATGTACTACACATGCCAAATCATTTAGAGATCTTTCATAGGCTTTGAGCTTATATATCCCATGGTATAAAATGCCTGAAGTAATAATCACGCTGCCATTTGAGAGGTCATGAACTATACACTTGTAATCAAAAAATTCCACAACCAAGCCAATCTTGGCTAATGCAGAAACTAATAAGAGATTTTTCTTGATCCCTCACACAAATAAAGCATCTCATAAAGTGAAAGAACTACCATCAGGAGTAGTCAAAATGATCTTACCAACTCCGATGACAAGATAGGAGTTGTTCGCTCATGTGACATTATTCCTTGTAGGGGTAGGCTCGAGGGAAGAGAAGAAAATGCATTGTGAGGTGATATGTTTGGTCACCCTACTATCAAAGTACCAAACATCTGAGTCTACTACACACATTCACTACTCTTGAGAAGATGGTTCAAAATTGCAAACACTAGTAAACGACCATTCTTCATTCTGCTCAAGATTAGCAGACTCTGCTTTCAGTGTAGAGGCCTCTACAGCAACCATTCCGGCCTCTTTCTTCTTTGCCTCTTTAGGAGCCAATTTTGGATAGCTCTTAATGACATGATCATCTGCTTTACATTATTTGCAAAACAATTTTTTGCTTTTATGATTTTTTCTCATCTTTGTCTTCCTTCTTCGAATGTGCAGCATTTGCAGATTTCTGCTCACTAGTAGAAGAGGTCCATTTACCTTTGCCCTTCTGACTATCTAGGAAAGCTTGATCTGCAACACACATGCTGGACTTATTCTGCATAGACTAATCTTCTCGCAATAGAACAGAGACTAAATCCTCAAATGACAAGGCATTTGGATTGCCTTTCATCATCAAACGAAGAGTAGAAGCAAAACTCTGATATTAGTGAGGAAGACCATTTAGAATGGTCTGCACAAGTGAGCTATCTAGTATAAGTTCATCAGCAGAAATCAACTATTCTTTCAAATCCTTGATTCTTGTGAGAAAATTGTCCATAGGATCATCTTCATTCATGTGCTCACCCTCCAATTGTTTTCAGAGGTAAGTAACACGAGCCTCATTTCGAGCCTGGTGCAATATGGTAAGTGTATCCCAAGCATCCTTAGCTACTCTCCAAAAGTAAATGTGAGGAATAATGGCACGTTTGATAGACAAGGCTATCAATGCATGTGTCTGAGCATTCTACCATCCCAACAAATTTGCTCTAGACTAGGTGCAACAAAAACAACAACATGAACAGCAGGAACAGAACTGCCCAAAAAAATTTTGCTAAACCTGTAGCAGACTTCTAGACGCTTATATGCGCAAACCGAAACTCGTATATACCTTTGGCACAAAAAGATGAAATAGCCTACATAAGTGCTATGATAGTGCATTTGAAGGGCGAAATAATCTAAGATCGTGATTTCGGCACCACATAGAAAACCTGTTTTGATCTTTGAAACACCCTGAGTATGCTTACCAAATTTCGTGTGATTCTGAGACTACAGCCAGAGAGGTGTTGAGGAAACCCTAGATGAACCGGTGACCTTCTGTGATACCAATTGTTGGAGTTAGACATCTGCAGAAGCATGCAAACAGCACAAGGAAGAAGGAGAAGCTTGGAGCACAATACACAAGACTGAATGTATTACCACTAGAATGTACAAAGATAAGTAGCTCATTAGGGTAATAGGCATATATACAAGCCAGGGGAAAAAACCTCCTAAAGAGGGAAAAAAGTGCCCCGGTGGTCCTAGAGTGTTCACACACATCACTACCTAAATATATCGACAATTTAATCCAATTCAAATAAATGCACGTAGTGTTCAAATGAATGAAGATTTTTCAAATAATGTTATGAATATGATGTTCCTAATATCTCTAATGAGTTTATGAGTACAAGTGCTGATCTAGAGCCGATTGAAGATTTTAAGTTTGAGTGGACCATACATAGGGCAACTATCTTTGAGTTGTTTGTACATATTTTATTAAAGATAGAGTTTTGTAAAATTCTTTCATGGATTGCATATATACATAATTTTATTTTGATCTAATATTTCTCATCATTTTTTTAGATTTCATGAGTGGAGGATTTGATCGATCGGTGATGATGGAGAAGGCAAACAAAAAATTCAATTGAAAAAGCCTTTCGCATTAGCTATCTTGATTAGACCTTGATTGTTTTTTGCACCATTTTTAGTTGCATTGCATTTAAAGTATGCATATTTTAAGTTCTAAAGAGCACATGTTTTAATCCCCGTAGATGCACATTCATTTTAACATGAGAGGTTGTAAATATCATAAATAAGAGTACGTTGAGATATGAGTGGACATGAGAAAAGAATTCTGAGCAGAGTTGAGAGTAGAGTTATGACTAGAGAGATTCTTTTAGTAGAGTTCTTGAGAATTGTTTTCTTATTTGCACCATAATTAATAATGATTGCATGTGTGATTTCAAACCCATAGGTGCACGTTAAATTAATTGTAAATACATGAAGAAATTTTGACTTTTAAAATGAGTGAGAAGCTTCTATGTCAAGTTCCAAGTGCACCATGATGTTTGGTGATTCAGTCAAAAGTATGCATGAATAGGGCCCACTACATGGCTCCACATAGGCATGTATGTTTCTTAACATATGCATTTGATTCTCCTCACACTACTTGATTTTTAAAAAGACTTGCAGATGTAGGTACAAACATTGTTGATGGTGTGTTTCGAGGCCACACAGGTTTGGATGGGGTGGATTTCATGGAGATGTAATCTCGAGTAATTCACTCTTAAGTTCATGCGGAGGAACTATCTTTATATTGATGCGAAGTAGTGATCAAGAAAAGGCACAAGAGGTCTTCGACAGTGTTTTAATTGGAAATGTAGTAACATGAAATATATTGATCAATTTGTTTACACAACATGACTATTCTGAGGATGCATTGTACCACTTTGAAGTTATGAAACATGAAGTCATATTGCGAAATCCTATAACATATGCTTGTGTGTTACAATTTGTTTAAAGGTGCACAGAATGATTGGGAATTATGTGATCGAAACTGATCTTGTTGTAGGTAATTCCACGCTCAAAATGTATTCAAAGTGTGGCTTAATTCATGAAGCACAAGAAGTCTTATGATGAAAACCTTAGAGTACAAAGAATATAGGAGGGACATAGCCCCTTACATGGGAAGATATTACATGGATTCATGGGATACTTTTCAACTATCTTGGTAGGGGAATTCTCGTGGAAAAGTTAGGAGGAGATTTAGTGGCTGAAAGGGGGAGATCAACTATCTTATTCATTCTCCTTTGCAAGAGAAGAGAGGGGAGATATAGAAAAGAACTCATCTTGGAATCCATGGCCAGAGCATCATTTTCAAAGTGCAAATATAACTCTCAAGAAAGAACAAAAGGGGATGGCTCAGAATCACGGGAAAAGGAAACGAGGAGCATTAGGCCTCACGGGCTAGAAGATAACAGTTGTAATTAAGATATTTGGGAACAGTTTGCAAAAATGCCTTTAGTTGCGAGGAGAACCACATGTCATGGGTAGAAGATTTGCAAATAGTAAGCCTAAATACTGAGAAACTAGTGGGCATGTTTCGAGTTGAACATCTTGTTTCCTACAACTCTTGGAAGAAAAAAAACTACAAAGTTTGCCACACTTATTCTACTTTATTGCGGCGTGACCTATAATCTTCATAATTCTTCTCACAAAATAAGCGATTGGATATCGATGTTTGGGTTTGAAGAATTTGACGGAAAATAGGAAAAGATTTGGAGGCACATTAGCAACTTGGAAAGAAAAGAGGATACATACTTGAGAAAAGAAAAAATGATGGTCTTGTTGTGGTTTTTAGGAAGAGACAAGAATGTTTTTCTCTCATCATATTTCTGCGCATTCTTACTATGTTATCATATATTGTCTATTTCCTCACAAAGATGATGCCACGTTTTACACTCATAATTTGCAGGGACATGGCCTGGCTTCTTGCGTTTTACACTAAAAAACTGTTTCAATGCTTCCTGAAGTTTGTTCTTGCTAGTCTATATCCAATCTCGGTGTTTCGCAAATTCTCCCATTTTATGTTCCAATTGTAGTGCCATATATATAACTGCATCTAAGGTCATTCCTCAAATACACTAGATGATCATTATTTGCCATAACTGGGGGTTTAAACCATCAATGAACCACTTTGTAATAACATTTGTTGGTACAGCTGCATTTGCTATCGATAACTATCTAAAATATATTAAAAAATGCTAGCATACTCTTGGATTCCTTAGTTTGATTTATGTTTGTTGTTTTGTAAGAAATAAAAAATTTGAATTGGATTTTCTTCAATCAAATCTATGTAGGAAGGCATCTAGTACTATGTCATATTGGTGGAAATTGTTCAAGTCATATATTCTCTTAGCCATTTGGAAGCCTCATTGATGCGAGTCGACTAGAAAACTTGTGATCTATATGCATCATCTCTTGGATTTTCCAATACCCCTTAATTAATTTCAAAGGCTAGGACATGTGTGTCTCGGTCATCCCATGGGAATCCATCAAATTTGTTGTAGGTCATGCCCATGGAACACTACCTTCGCAAAAGTAATACTATGTCTGCCATGCATCTAGGACTAATAAAACTCTTTGACTCCATCTACCACTTCTTCAGAATCCAAACTTTTGGGGGATAGTTTTTCCATAAGTTGCACTCCCTTTTTGATAGGTACCAAATTCCATGGAATAAGGGGTCTTGGTTCACTATTTATAATTATCTTTCTATTACTCCAAAAATTTGGGCAGAATGATTTGATTCTTTCTTCAATTGGCATCCTCCACCCTTCACTCATGCTTGTTGGTCTCATGAGAGCTCCTTTCGTGATTTTCAAAATGTCTACAACTATATCCTCTCATGTTTCTACCTGAACAGTTTGATTGCCTTCTTGTGTATCCTGGTAAACTACTGGTTCTAGAGTGCCTAAATGTTCATTGAACATTGGAATTTTATCAAAACTTTTTGAAGAACTCTTTGTTACTGTGTATATTCCAAAATCAGGGAAGTTCTTTCATTTTGGTCCTTCCTTATCTGATTCCTGATGATTGCTTGTGATTTTATCATCTAGTACTATCACCTCTTTAATTCTTTCCCGTGGTGCATCTAATGATATTTTTCACTAGATCTCATCATTGGCATGTAGTCTACATAGAAGAACTCTAGTAGGATTGCTATCGATAACTTTACATTTTCTATTATGGAAACGATAGGTCAGATCAGGTTCTTGGGGTGGGATAGAATACATTGAAAGTGTTCTCTTCACATTGCTTTGTTACTAGACAATCGACTTACGAACCAAAAGAGTCACTATAATTCCTTACTGAATTATAGATAAGCGCTCACACAAGTACATTACCACTTTTATGCAAGACTTTACCAGTTAACAACCATAGAATTCGATGAGATTCAACAATATTGACACAACAATAGTATGTGAGAAATAATTGCATGCTTAAACCACCACAATTGGAGATAGCCGCTGACATATAGCCGCTGGCATAAGACAAAAAGGTACATGTTTGCAACCTTGCCTTTTCAATCAAGATTGTTCACCAAGATGAATTTCACTAGCGTCAACGCATGTTCAATAGATAGTATGAAAGATAGCATCAGCTCACAAATGCGATAAATTGAATGAAAACTTGCTACACTTAAATGGTGACAGAAGTTACCCATTTCGTGGATAAAAGAGAATGTGAGAGAGATCCGGGGAAGGGTGGGGGTAGAGAGAGATGAGGTAGTGAGAGAGAGAAAGAGAGAGAGAGATGAGACAGAGAGATGAAAGAGAGAGAGAGAGAGAGAGAAAGAGAGAGAGAGAGAGAGAGATGAGGGGGCATAGGGAATCTTTTTTTTCTAGAATAAATATGTATAAGTGGGACGAAAACTTTTGCTCGTATGCTTGGAATTAAAAAAGCAAAAGAGAAAAAAAAAATCCATTACCTTTTGATTGGCTAGAGGACATCAATCACTCCATTGACTACATCAGAACAACGGAGAAACTATCCGAAGTTTTCTATGAAGGGATGGTATTAAGATGTGATAATGCATTCTCCGATGCATAGAAGGGATGGTATTAAGATGTTATAAAATCGTTTGCCATTTCATTGGTTGCGCACGGACTCAGGCCTCACAACAAGTGTTGCTAGTGAGTGGTAGTAGTATTGGTTGTAGGTGGTGGAGAGGAGTACGTCGGGGGAGGGGGGCTCGAAACAGGTGGGGGTGGAGACGAGTATGTAGGCGGAGGGGGGCTGGAAACAGGCGGGGGTGGAGACGACTATGTGGGTGGAGGGGGACTCGATGTAGGTGGGGGTGGAGATGAGTATGTGGGTGGGGGTGGAGACGAGTATGTGGGTGGAGGTGGAGTCGGCGTACGTGGGGATGGAGACGATGTGGAGTATGGGGGTGGAGGGGGACTCGATGTAGGCGGGGGTGGAGATGAATATTTGGGTGGGGGTGGAGACGAAGGGGAGTATGTGGGTGGAGGAGGAGAGTAAGTGGAGTATGTAGGCGGAGGCGGAGATGAATAGGATTGAGGTTTATATGAGTTTGATGGTGTGGAGGTGTATGTGGGAGAGGGGGGTGACGTGTAGGTCGTTTTGGGCTTGTCATATTGCGGTTTGGGCTCATAGGTATGGGGCTCAAACACAGGTTTGGGTGTGTAGTAAGGTTTCTCATAGATGGGCTTCTCATAGACGACTTTGGGCTCGTAATGAGGAGGCTCCACATAGGTGACGGGCTTAGACTTGAAGATGGGTGTTGGCTTGTAGTATGGCTTTTCATAGTGCTGATCATAGTAGACCGGCTTGGGTTTCTAGACTGGATGATCAGCTTCTTGGTACTCTGGTTTCTCCACTACTACTACAGGCTTGTTGTAGTAAGTCTTCTTGTAGACGGGTTGGGGTGCGTAAACAGGTTTGACGTAGGTATATTCCTTCCTGTGGAAATGCCGATGATGCTTAGGCTTGTAGTAGTAGTGAGGTTTCACATGATACACAGGCACGTACACCACTTTGGGGTGGTGATAGCGGGGCGTCTTGTAGAGGACCTTGTAATGCACAGGCCTGCGATATGGCTTGTCTACTACGTAGACCACCTTCTTCACGTACACGGGCTTGCCGTGATGATGGTGATGATGATGGTAGGAATTAGAATAGGTGACGCTGCCACTGTCTTCGGCGGGAGAGTAATAAGCAAGCGCGGTGACGAACAAGGAGGCAGCGAGGACGGAAAGGAAGATCTGAAGAAGGGGAGGGGGAGCCGCCATGGCGATGGAGATGCTCACAGCAGGAAAGGCGTGCTGGAGACGAGGGCGGGCTCAAATATATATGAAGTTGAGAGAGAGAGAGAGAGAGAGAGAGAGAGAGGGGCGGGTTGACCTCTGAAAGACGCGTTGTGTGTGTGTGTGTGTGTTTTTTCTCCAGAGAGAGAGAGAGAGACACTATTTGGAGGCAGACAGCACGGCAAAAGTGGGTTATGGCTTCTTTTGGAGAATAACAGCAGGTCACTCGGAGACTCGAGTATATTATGGCATCTGTTGAGAGCCGGCCGGCCCGCGGTCAGCCGAGCGTGAAGGAGAATGCACCGTGCACGTCATATGAGGCAAAATTTTGCGTTTATATAATGTTCATTAATACGTTAATGGAGTCAATCAAACAAATACAACATAGACATGGCGTGTAATGTAGTTAGTTGCCCAGGTCGTTTCTCTGTCCTTCATGTCCTGCCCATCGCATACATTGGACGCATTGACGAATGATCAGCAGCAGTGCAATGCCAGTGAGGACCATTCTAGCCCGCTCATACGCAGATCCTATAAGGGCCAAAGCCATCGAACAATGGTTAGAGAAAGCTCTACTTGTCTTGAAGTGATTTGTATGCAAGAAATCAAAATTAGTGGTATTCCTTTGATGAATCACCTTAAGACTCCTTCTTCTCATTTTGACTGGTCTTTTACTTGTCACCCCCATGGTCAAAGGTGTTGAGTTCGGGAAGCTATGTGTCATATGGAGTATCCTATATGAATAGGATTAGAGGTATGACCCTCCTCTTATTCATATAGAGTATGATGCTCACATGAGTGCCAAGTGGCACTCATGAGAGGAACCTTGACCATTGACCCAATTGGGTGTAGAGAGAGAGAAGAATATATGAAAAACCCCACGCGGCTGGGCGGCATCGATCATCTATGGATCTCCGTGTTCGCGTTTTGTCTGAGAATGGACCTCGAACTGCGTGCCTGAGGGGGTGACTCCCAAAAGTAGGAGGATCACAGGAAGCATTCAACACTGGTATCAGAGCAGGACAGCGCCAGCAGACGCCGCACGCGTGACGGACGCCACACGCCATCCAAGAGTGAGGAATATTCACGACTGAAGCTCACGGATGGAGCTCCTTCTCCTCCCCTCCTCTCTAGTTGGACAATACATAGAATGAGTCTTCCTTTTATACAAGAGCTCACTGGGATTTTCACCTGCATGTGGGATATCAAGCTCCATCGACGTTAACTCTGAGTTTTTTTTTCGAAAGGGGCACCAAGTAAAGCTTGTGTTGGGAAAATTTTGAGCCTTTTTCTTAACCTTTGGAGCTACAAAATACATGAATTAGATCAAGATTTTGTAAGAATCATGAGGTATATATGTACAATGGGCTGTGGTTGTGGGATGGGGGTGGTGGATTGATGAAAGAGGCTTTCATTCCTCAGTTTTGAGCTTCTCAAACTCATCTATTTATGAAGATGAAGTTTTTTACTTCCTATCGGTGACATACCTCACTTCTCCGGACCACATCTTCTTCATATGATATCGGATTTCAAAAATCTTGGTCACGTTTCGAAGCTACACTCTTAAGCTTCGCATGCAAACCATTGGTGTTGTGTTTGGATGAGATTTGCCCTACCAAAATCTCTCTGCAGCGCTTCAGCAGAAACTAGGCGGCCATTCCCTGGCCTAGTTTTTCGTCATCCGGACTCCAAATCCAATTTTCTCACTTGGGATAGTCTCAAATACTTGAAGTACAGGTGCTGGGCAGCAATTTGTGGACTGGTGAGGATTGTTATATCTCTGAAATTGTCCAGTTGCACTTAGTTTGCCCGTTTGAGGCTTTTCCTACGCACTTTTGGTGTTGTTTTGGATGGTTTATGGTGTCTAGAACCTCCCCGGACCAAGCGGACATTTCCAATTTTCTTTTGGGACTGGCGAGGATTCAAAATCAGCGGCTTGAAGCATCAAGGACCACTTGGATTTGGCTTCCGCAACTTTATTTTGTATCAGGGAAGTGCTCTTGTGTTATATTTCTCTTCTTCTTGCATATTTGAACTTTACTTCCATTCATTTTCATACACTCTAGTTAGCAAACGGGGGAAGGGTACTTAAACATGGAAACTAAAGGCAAACAAGTAGTTGAGACCACTTCTCCACCTAGAGAGCAACTAGAGGATCGTGATGCTAGGATGGAAGAAGTAGAGTTAGGGCAAGAAATAGAAGAGAACTTAGAAGAAAAAGAGCCTTCACAGCAAGAGTATACTTATGAAGAGCTTATAGATGAATTTGTCACTCGTGATCAATTCATTGATTTGAAAGAACAAACCCTTAAATTAGAGAAAGATTTGGGTAGCATCACATCTCTTATACAGCAGCTTAAGTCTCAAATGATCTCCCTTGAGACTAGTGTCATCTCTTTCCTAGCTAGTAAGGAAAGAGAGACTCCTACCATTCCTCTAGAGATTACTAGGAAAGAGATTTCTCTTCCTAGTAAGTACAAAAGAGAGAGCTCTAGGGAAGCTCCCCTCCTGAAAGACCTGAAGCCACCTACCTTCACGGGGGATGACCGAGACAGGAATAAGGATGCAATCTACACTTTTTTACAAAAGTGGCATGATTTGCATCAATTGAAGGGCACCCCACCTGAGTATCGTGTGCTAGAGGCGAGTCTCTCCCTCGGCCCGCGTGCTTATAAGTGGTGGATGAGTCTTAAGGAGGCGAACTCTATCCCTAGTGATTGGACTCAGTTTGAGACTCTTTTCCTAAAAGAGTTTCTTCCTGAGAATGAAGAGGAGAGGAATTGGGATGAGTGGGATAGGATTACTCAAAGAGGCAGGCCTCTTTCAGTCTATCTATCTCACTATAGAGAGATCATTTTGAAGCTTAAGGGTCTAGATGATTTTCAGAAGACCAGAGGGTTTGTTAGGGGCTTGGATAAAGCCATAAAGAGGGAAGTCAGGAGGAATGCGCCTAAGACATTTGAGGAGGCGATCAAATATGCACAGATATATGAGGACCATAATCGTCCTCAGTATACTCCTATGGAGACGGATCAGCCCCTTAAACCTCTTAGTACCACTAAATTTAAGAAAAAGTTGCCTTTTGGGAAAAACAAAGTTTTTATTAAAAAACAAAGATCACAAGGGCCTAAGCTATCCACAGACCAGTTTGAGAAGGCCAAAAGAGAGAACCTGTGTTTTAGGTGCCTATCCCCTAGCCATTCACAGTGGAACTGTCCACTCAAGAAGGGGGAAGAAAAAAAGAAAGGACTAGAGTCTAGTATGGCCCCTGAAAAGGGCAAAAAGGCGGTCCACCTAGTGCAGACCCTTCCTATTCATGGCAGCTCTAGCTGCAAGGGAGTGGAGGTGATGCACGAGGATATAGAGCACACCTGTTGTTTGACTCAGTCATTGTGGTCACCGCAGTTTGGACCACATGAGTTGGTCAAGCTACATGGTAGTGTATACGGGACCAGGGTGCGAGTCATGATAGATGACTCTGCCACTCATAACTTCATAAACTATGCTTTGGTCAAGAAATTGAAGATTCCCCAGTAGCCTAGTGCACATAAATACATTGTATCTATGATGCAAGGGCAAGATAAAAGAATATGGGATACAATGGTATCCAATTTGGAAGTCAAGATGCAGGACTATACAGATCATATGGACTTCCAAATCATGAACATGGAGAGGACAGATCTAGTCTTAGGAAGAGAGTGGCTATGGGGGTTGGGAGATACACTTAAACGCAGCTAAAAAAATAACACACTCGAGTTTGAAAAGAATGGAAGTAAAGTTTGTATTCAGGGAGAGAGAGATGTACCTAGTGCACCTCTCATCTCATCACTAGAGTTGTATAGTCTTTGTTATTCATAGCATGTACAGGATATGTTTTTATTCTATAGTCATGATATGGAGCATTCTACAGACAGCTCATCTGATGTATATTTTCATGCTTTGAATGTAAATATGAACAAGACTTTCTACTATTCTTTTTTGCAAGAGTGTGTGGTTAAAAGTTTTAAGGATCTTATGTTTGAGTACAGAGATGTTTTTCCCACTGACTTACCTAGAGGGCTACCACCTGAGAGAGGGGACATTGACCATGCCATAGAGGTTGTTACTAACACTAACCCTATTTGTAGACCACCTTATAGGCTTAGTGTTTCTCAGCATGAGGAGGTTGAGAAGCAATTGCAGGATTATTTAGATAAAGGCTTCATCAAACCTAGTAACTCACCATGGGCATCGCCAATGCTCCTAGTTAAAAAGAAAGATGGCTCTATGAGACTATGTATAGATTATAGAGCACTTAATAAGGTAACTATCAAAAATAGATTTCCAATGCCTAGGTTGGAAGATCTATTTGATCAGTTACATCAAGCTAGGTATTTTACCAAGCTTGACCTTAGATCAGGATATCATCAGATCAGAATTAGGGCAGAGGATGTCCCTAAGACTGCATTTAGGACTAGATATGGGCATTATGAGTTTTTGGTGATGCCTTTTGGTCTCACCAATGCTCCTGCCACTTTCATGAAGCTCATGAATAGTGTTTTACAGCCTTATCTAGGACATTTTGTAGTAGACTTTTTGGATGACATTCTGATCTATAGTGCATCAGAAGAGGAGCACTTGGAACACTTGAGAAAAGTATTTCAAGTGCTAAGGGAAAATTCGCTCTTTGCTAAGGAGTCAAAGTGTGAATTTTTCAAGACAGAGGTTAGATACCTTGGGCATATACTCTCTCAAGATGGAATCCAGATGGATCCTGAAAAAGTAAGGGCTATTATGGAATGGCCACATCCACGGAACCTGGAGGAGCTGCAGATCTTCCTAGGTTTATCAGGTTTCTATCAAAGATTCATCAAGAACTATGCCAAGATTGCTGTCCCGATAACGGAACAGCTTAAAGGGAAAGGGAAAGCCTTTCATTGGGGAGAGGAACAGAAGCAAAGTATGGAAAAATTGAAAGTAGCAATTGCTACAGCTCCACTTTTAAACATAGAAGATCCCAATAAACCATTTGTGGTTGAGACTGACGCGAGTGATTTTGCTATAGGAGCGGTTTTAGTATAGGATGGTCGACCAGTAGCTTTTGATAGCAAGAAACTAGAACCGGCTCAAAAGAATTACTCCGTCTATGAGAAGGAGTTGTATGCAATAGTCCATGCTTTGAAGAAGTGGCGTCATTATTTATATGGTGCCAAAGTCACGATAGTGTTTGATCAAGAGAGCATTAAATGGCTCTCTAATCAAACAGACCTTAAAGGTCGTAAGGGCCGATGGGCAGAAACCCTTCAAGAGTTTGATTATGAGCTTAGGTATAGGAAAGGAAAGTTTAATGTAGTGGCTGATTCACTTAGCCGCATGCCTATGCTCAATGGACTGAGTTTTACTCAGATCACTAGTGAGCTACTTGAGTCCATTAGAGGAAAATGTAGGCTTGATCCTGCATATTCCGAGATTTGGGAAGCCATAGAGAATGGGGATCGTGATATACGGGTTTCCAGAGAGGATGGAGTATCGACGGGTACTCAAGAAGGATTCAAGTGGAAGAATTACAGTGTCCAAGATGGATATCTGTTATATAAAGGTAAGGTGTGTGTCCCTAGAGATACTGAGATGAGACGGCATATTTTATATGAGTGTCATGACACACCTAGTGCGGGACACCCAGGAGTTAACAAGACTTATGATCTTGTTAAAAGGCAGTTTTATTGGCCTGGACTTCATAAGGACGTCCTAGAGTATGTGCTTAAGTGCAATAAATGCCAGGTCAACAAAGCTGAGAGGTTGAGGATTGGAGGACTACTTCACCCATTGGATATTCCTAATGGGAAGTGGGAGAGTATCTCCATGGACTTTATAGTCGGATTACCTAAGACACAGAGAGGGCACGACTCAGTTTGGGTAATTTTGGATAGGTTAACCAAAATGGCTAGGTTTATTCCGACATGTACTACAGTGAAGACACCTGAGTTGGCTAGACTCTTTGTAGAGAACCTATACCGGTTATATGGTCTTCCTTTAGACATAGTTTCGGATCGGGATAGGAAGTTTACTAGCCACTTTTGGAGAGCGGTCTTCAAAAGGTTGGATACAAAACTTAGCATGAGTACGGCCGAGCATCCACAGTCGGATGGGCAAACAGAAAGGGTTAACCAAATCCTAGAGGATATGCTTCGAGTATATGTGAATGAAATGCAAACTAATTGGGAAGAGTACTTACCTATAGTAGAGTTTGCATATAATAGTGCCAAGCACTCTTCCACCGGGCATAGTCCATTTATGCTTATGTATGGGTTTCAGCCAAGGGCTCCTTATGCAGTAGGCTTGCAGAATGAAAAGGTTCAAGCTGCAAAGGACTTCTTGGAAGAGATGAATGATATGCTTAGGCTTGCTAAGGACAGCATTAGGAGAGCTCAGGATAGAGCTAGAGCCTATGCTGACCCTCAAAGGAGAGATATCAACTTTGAGGTAGGAGAGCAGGTCTATCTTAGAGTTCCACCTAGGTCTGAAACCATGAAGACGGGACCTTGTCCAAAATTATCTCCTAGGTATTGTGGACCTTTCCAAATACTTAAGAGAATAGGAAAGATGGCTTACCAGCTCCAACTTCCAGAGAATAGTCAAATCCATCCAGTTTTTCATGTTAGCCGGCTTAAGAAAAGGCTGGGTGAATCTGACAACCTCATTCCAGATAGTGAGGTAATAGAGCCTATTTCTGTGCAATCTATTCCACATGAGCCAGAGAGCATACTACGCACTCGAGAGAAACGGACGAGGAGTCACTTGTATAAAGAGTGTCTAGTAAAGTGGAAAGATAGTTCAGAAGATAGTGCCACATGGGAGCGGGTTAGCACCCTTCAGAGACGGTTTCCTAGTTTCACGTTACCTTCCCAAGAGTTTTCTTAAGGGGAAGGATATGGGGAAACAACACGGAGACAGGACCATGTATTTCTATACATGGGGATATAGTGGGAGTGGTGGTTCTAATATTTCTCTCTTTCTTTTAGACCTTCCAATACCATTTTGAGGACAAAATGGAAGTAAGGGGAAGGAAATGTCATATGGAGTATCCTATATGAATAGGATTAGAGGTATGACCCTCCTCTTATTCATATAGAGTATGATGCTCACATGAGTGCCAAGCGGCACTCATGAGAGGAACCTTGACCATTGACCCAATTGGGTGTAGAGAGAGAGAAGAATATATGAAAAACCCCACGCGACTGGGCGGCATCGATCATCTATGGATCTCCGTGTTCGCGTTTTTTCTGAGAATGGACCTCGAACTGCGTGCCTGAGGGGGTGACTCCCAAAAGTAGGAGGATCACAGGAAGCATTCAACACTATGACACATCCATTACACAGAATTCAAGCTCAGAATGATGACATAAAAGTTCATTGTTTTTTGGATAATGTCATGCACTACAGCGGTGGTCAATAGTCCATACGTATTAGATGTTTTTGTTTGTTCTACAATATGGTGCCACATCATCAAATCTCCCACTCAAGCTCAAAATGAGCTTGAATACAAAATGAAAGAAATGCATATATGCATACAAGATGAAATCGACATGAAATCAAATCTAGATACAAGCTAAAGATTTTTGACTCCTAACGCTTCTCTGAAGTAGATGAACTTGTCCTTGGGAAGAGCTTTGGTGAAGATATTTGCCACTTGTTCTCTAGTGCTCATGTCAATCAACTCCACTTCTCCTTTGATAACCTTCTCATGAACAAAGTGATAATGAACTTCGATGTGCTTCAATTTGGCATGATAAACTAGATTTCTTGATAGCATAATGCTGCTCACATTGTTCCAATAGATGACCACCTTTCCTTCGATGTAGACTCCCATGTCTTCAAGTAGGTACTTAATCCATTTTGCTTCACAAATGGCTTGTGTACTCCCTCTATATTCAGCTTCGGTACTTGAAAAAGCGACAGTTGGTTGCTTCTTGCTACTCCATGAAATAGTTGCACTTCCAAATGAGAATGAAAATCCACTACTTGACCTTCAATCCATGAAATTTCCTACCCAATCCGCATCAGTGTATGCATATATACATGGCTGATCTTTTCTCTCATAAAGCAAGCCAAAATTACATGTTCCTTTCACATAGCACAATATGTGTCTCACTGCATCCAAGTGCAGTCTACATGGTTTATGCATAAACTGACTCACCCAACCAATTGCAAAACTCAAATTTGGTCTTGTCTTTGTTAAATAAACCAAACTTCCAACCATCTTCCTATACACATTGGCATCATGCAACTACTTCCGATCATCCATAAACTTAGCATTAGAATCAAATGGCATATCAGCAGGTTTGCAAGCACTCATACCAAATCTCTCAAGCTTTTCCAGTATATAACTGTGTTGTATCATCCAAATTACGTCTTTCATTGAAATTGCTTCAATTCCCAAAAACTATTTCAGCCCTACTAGATCTGACATCGAAAATTCAGATTTTAGTTGCTTTTTTAAATCAGCAATCCTCTTCTCATCGTTGTCAATAATGATCAAATCATTGACATAAATCACTAATAGAATGGTTTCGCTTCTGTGATTCCTTACAAATAACGAATAAGCAGCCTTTGATTGCAAAAATTTTAGATCCAATAACTTCTTAGTGAATCATTCACACCATGCTATTGAGGCTTGTTTCAATCCATAAAGCACTTTCTTTAACTTGCATACATAGTGAGGATATCTTGGATGCAAATAACCTTCTCGTTGCTGCATATAGACTTCCTCTTGCAATTTTCCATTCAAGAATGCATTCCTAACATCCATTTGATACAATTTCCAATTGTTCATAGCAGCCCATGCAATCACGCTTCTCACTGTTGTCATTTTCACCACTAGACTAAACGTTTCATCACAATCCAATCCATAAACTTGTGCATATCATTTTGCAACTAGAGGTGCTTTAAATCTCTCCATTCAACCATCACTTTTGCACTTCAATGTGTATACCCATTTGCATCCAATAACTTTCTTATTCGGTGGCAATTTCACTAATTCCCATGTATCATTCTTCTTCAATGCATTCATGTCATCATCCATTGCTTTGCACCAATCTTCATCTTGTGATGCATCATGAAAATTCTTTGGTTCATCATGCTTGATTCTTTTAGTCATGTATGCATGGTGAAGCTTCATAGACTTATTGTATAGATTTAGCCTATCCACAGGATGTCTTACTCTCGTAGATCTTCTCATAGGTGTCTCTTCATCTGATCTTGAACGTGTATCCTTCTTTGTATGTGGAGGAACATATTTCTCCTTCTTATTTTTCAACATCCTAGGTGTAACTATCTCATCCTAGTACTATCACCTCTTTATTTTTTTCCCGTGGTGCATCTAATGCCCTATTTACTCATGCTAGTTTCTTATCACTCTCTTACTTATGATATTTCTCACTAGATCTAATCATTGGCATGTAGTCTACATAGAAGAACTTGAGTAGGATTGCTATCGATAACTTTACATTTTCTATTATGGAAACGAAAGGTCAGATCACGTTCTTGGGGTGGGATAACTTAGATTAATGTATGTCTCTATATTATACCAAAGTATCGATTCTCAGAAGCACTAGT
Source organism: Ceratopteris richardii (assembly GCA_020310875.1). Classification (NCBI taxonomy): domain Eukaryota; kingdom Viridiplantae; phylum Streptophyta; class Polypodiopsida; order Polypodiales; family Pteridaceae; genus Ceratopteris; species Ceratopteris richardii. The sequence goes on along the minus strand of CM035420.1, from coordinate 1,966,705 downwards.
CACTCAACTAAGTAACATGACTTGTACCATACAGATATCAGACACAGACAATGCAAAACGATTAATTTTGAACTCCCAATACACGCAAAAGATATAAGAATACATTGAAAGTGTTCTCTTCACATTGCTTTGTTACTAGACAATCGACTTACGAACCAAAAGAGTCACAATAATTCCTTACTAAATTATAGATAAGCGCTCACACAAGTACACTACCACTTGTCAATTACAATAGTAACTTTTATGCAAGACTTTACCAATTAACAAGCATAGAATTCGATGAGATTCAACAATATTGACACAAAAATAGTATGTGAGAAATAATTGCATGCTTAAACCACCACAATAGGAGATAGCCGCTGACATATAGCGTGGTGTCTTCTTTATGCGATCCTTGTCTCAGCTTTTTATACATAAGACAAAAAGGTACATGTTTGCAATCTTGCCTTTTCAATCAAGATTGTTCACCAAGACTACAGAGAACATTGACAAAGACTTCTTCAATCTGAACCTCTAAAAGAAAGCATCTTGTATTGATATATAGATCGCGAGAGTGAAGTGATTTCAAATTCGGTAAGCGATTATCCCGCTTCATTTACCGAGGTGAACTAGAAAACGTTGACCTTATATTATTCATTCCCTAGTATATTGCAAGGGTTTTCCAATACTTCATAGATAATTTCAAATGCTTGTACATGTGCATCCAAATCATCCCTCAAAAATCCCCTAATATTGCATACAACATACTACCTAAAATGGCCTTCTTAGGGGGTAAACATTCTCTAGTGATACTACTTGTAGGACTAAACTGTTCAGTGGCCTCCATTACTTCGTCTGAATCAGAGCTACTTACAAACAATTCCTATTGAACTTGAGGAAATAGTGTGCTGGTCTTGAGCATATCCGATGAATATGATGGATTATTGTTAGTAATTTTGAATGCCACATACTAATATCCTTGGTTTCTAACTTTATAAGTGGCTTCCCAAAAGTATAGAAATTAAAGAATGCATGCATACATTCGTATTGACTTCAGCGCTTGTATATCATTCCCCAACGACATTGCTAATGTTAATTCTGCTCTCATATTAATCTGAAAAAAGCTCTGATTTTCTTATCTAGTGTAGACTATTTTTCAAAGCCACAAACACGATGATGGACAACTAACACCACTTTTAAGTACTTCAATACCTCAAATTGATGCACACAATGAAATAATCCACACTTTTGGGCTTCGATACGAGGTAAGATTGTTTTAATCAATTGTGCCTTTCAACTACTAGCAAAAATTCACACTTCTCTCTCTCTCTCTCTATCCAATTTATTTTTTTGACAGTTTATGTGCATCTAAATGTGTAAACATATGTATATGTGAGTACTAAACTATGTATGTGCCTATATGTCTATTTGTGAATGGGGTGTGTATGAATGCCTACGTGTATATGTTTAATTGTGTGTGTTGGAATTTTAAATGAGTATTTATGATTGCATGTGCGTATGTGAATATGTGTGGTACCATATATGTATATGTTTACTTTAATATGTGTGTTCATGTTGTGATCAACTGTATGTATATGTCTATCTATGTGCTCTATGTCTGCATGTATGTGGTTGTGTATATATGATTATGTGTGTGTGAAAGTATGTAAAAATGTATGTTTGTATGTAGTCTATTTATGTTTGTATGTATTCTATATACGTATGCATCTAAATTAAACTTTTATTGAAATAGAACTAACAAAGTCAAAAGAAAAAGTAAAAACATAAATAAAATAAAAACAAAACTATATGTATGTGTTAACAAAACAGAAGTAGGGTGTGTGCTACCGTGGAGATTTTATCTCCACTAATTCACTCTCAAGTTCATGAGGAGGAACTATCTGTATATTGATACGAAGGAGTGATGAAGAAAAGGAATAAGAGGTCTTCGATAGTCTTTTGACCCGAAATTTAGTGACATGGAATACATTGAACAATTCATTTACACAATGGAACATGATTTTAAGTATGGAAAAAGAGGAAAATTACTTGGTCATGGAAAGCAGATGGGTAGATTGTTCACATTTGACATGGGTACACCTCTTTATGAGAACATGTATGCCAATAATAGTGAATACTCGGATATAGCTGAATTATGGCCTAAACAAATTGGTCATATTAATTTGAGAAAATTGAAGTCCATGGAAAAGCAAATGTTAGTGCGTGGACTACCAAGATTCGATCATTTAAACTTTGAAAGAATTTCTGAAGCATGCGCATTTGGAAAACATCAATGTATGAATTTTTCAAAAAGAGAAATGCAAAGGAGGAGACCTCTAGAGCTAACCCATAGTGATGTGGTTTGACCTACTAGAACAAAATCAGTTGGTGGCTTGCTATACTTTTTGATATTCGTTCAAGGTTATAGCGGATATACATGAATTTACTTCCTGAAGCATAAGAGTGAAGTTTTTGAGTTTTTTGTGAGCTTCAAAAAAATGCTTGAAGAGCAATTGGGAATGTATACAAAATGCCTACGATGAGATTCAGGGGGAGAACATTTCTCAAGAGAATTTGATCAATACTTTAGTGATCATGGAATCAGATGTTGGAGTAAATCACAAGCCTACACATTTGGCTTGAACATATCATGAAGACTCTACATACATGAAGATCCATAGGAACATATGCTAATGGTTTATAACCACTTTACCTCATTGTAAAAGTCTAATTTGACTTAGAATCTTTGTAATCACCTACCCAAGTGATTCGTGGAAAAATTAGCTCACTTGATTGAGAGAATATCTCCAAGCTTTTAGAAGCTTAATCATAGGGAGCCAAAGATTTGAATTTGAATTCAAATCTTGAGTCATTTCCTATAAAAATATATATGAAAAAGTCACGGTTAGATCACTTCATTCCCGAGGCTCATTCTGTTGAGCTTGAGTGTGTGTAAGGACTATACCATAGCCTTCACCTCTCTACACCATTAGGCAATGCTAGTTATGCCAATGGGATTGTATACAAGCGTTAATTTATAGATATATTTACATCATTCATCTCTGTGTACTTCTGCTAGTCTACTCAAAAGTCTCTCAACTTGCCAAGGGCATATCTCGGTCAATAATCCACCAAATTCAGTGATTCAAAGCTTGTTGGATTTAGCTTGACGTCTACTACGTTCTGCCAAAGTTTGAAGACATTCTATTCAGCCAATTCAGAGAAATCTGTGTCGCGGTGCTCACTAGTCTATTTCTGCTATAGTCCTAAAAAGTCGAGGGTTTAGCTAATCTTGCTAAATTGATTTCTCTTAGCATAGTTTATCTTTTTACATCATTCCACTTGCAAATGGTAGCTTACTAAGCTAATTGAATACTCCTAGAAGGAAGTTTATCAATTGCTACTGTACTCGTCACACTGAGCAAAACATCCAGCAGGTGTCAAGACCAAAATAGAAGGTTTTCTTGAGTTTGTGATTTTCAAAGTTATCTGTTTTGATTCAATCATTGCACACATTATTTCCAAAGGACATAGGACATTTCTTGGTGCCATTGGAAAGCTAAGGAAGTCTACTAATCAAGTCTGAAGCAAAAGAGGGCTGGTACAGAGCAGGTTTAGCAGTACCTACTCAGTCTCTTGGATCATCCATCCATCTTTCCCAATAGTGGTATCAGAGCAAATAAGGTAAAATGGCAGATGGTTTTCCTTCATTTATTGACTAATTGGACAGGAACAATTATCAAGCTTGGTCTCTAAGTATGAAGACCTACTTACAAGGAAGGAGTCTCTATGGATATATCTCAAGAGATGAGGAATTGCCCTCATTCAAAGAAAGAGGATTACCAACCAAGGAGGAACAAGAAAAACTCAACACATGGTGTGCTAAGGATGCATTGGCAAGGTCTTATTTACTAAACTCTATATCTGACTTTCTTTTACCTCATATCAGAAATTGCAAGACTTCCCAAGACACTTGGGAAACTTTTTCATCATATTTTTCCTCCAATACAAGGGCTAGGAAAAATCAATTGTGGATTGAATTCACAACACTAAGGAAGCAACCTAAGCAAGCTGTTTCAGAATTTGTGACCAAGATCGAAGATGTTGCAGATCACTTAGCAAGCATAGGAGAAGAAATTGAAGAAGAACAGATTGTGAGGCAGGTAATCAATGGAATCAAGGCTGATGACAAGTGGGAAAGCTTCACCACTGCAATGGATCTCTACATGGACATGCACACTCCAGATCTTACAACTCTCATGGGACAACTATTTACACATGAAGCAAAGCTCACCAAGAGTGGAGATACATCCAAAGGTAACAATTCTTCTGCCCTATACACTGATAAGAAGTCTAAGGATAAAGGCAAGAGCAAGAAGGTTGAAGATGAAGGCTCTACCTCCCAAGCCAACTATGCAGGGAGAGGTAGATCTTCAAGAGGTAGGGGCAGAGGAGGTAAACAAGGTAGGGGGAGACCCTATAATTCATCACCATGTAACATTTGTGGGTTATCAAATCATACCACAGATGAGTGTTTCAGGAATTACAAAAATCAGAGAGGAAGAGGCTACCAAAGAGGTGGATACTCACAGTCAAGAGGAAGATTCAACAATCACCAAGGCGACAACAACAATTACAACAACAACTACAACAACAATTACAATGGAAACTACCAAGGAGGATTCAAAACTAGAAGGGACTACAACAACTACACAGAAGAGCAGGATGACTCTCTTCTGATCATGAACATGACTTCAAAGATAGGTACAAATGATGGTCACTTATTCTACATTGATTCAGGGTGTTCAAATCATGTGGCTGGTAATGTGGCACTACTCTCTGATCTTGAAGAACCAAATGGTAAGCATCAAGTCCAAACAGGTGATGATACAAAGCACTCTGTAGTTAAAGTTGGAAATGTGAAAACTTGTGATGGTAATCAGAATTTTTTGAGCAGGGTACTTTATGTACCAACAATTACAATTAATGAGAGTTGGTCAGATTGTAGAGAAATGGTTGCACGTCAGATTCAATCAATATGGAGCATTTGTGGAGGACCCAAGACATGGATTCAAGAGGATAGCTAAAGGAGAAAAATCAGGTAGACTTTTCACTTTTGAGTTGGAAGATACAAAAAATATTGCATTATACAGTTATAAGGATCAGACACTTTCAGAGCTTGAGATTTGGCATAAGAGATTAGGGCATATAGGAGAAAGAACCTTGAAGAAAATGTGCAGGGACCAATGTGTGCTTGGGATACCTAATGTATCCAAGCAACATATGATTTACAAGTGTGGTGCTTGTCAATTTGGTAAATCTCACAGGTTACCCTACTAAAGAAAAGGATGTATGCATGAAGATTATCTGGAGCTTGTACACACAGATGTATGGGAACCTAGCAAAGACCCCTCAGTCTCAGGTTCAAGGTACTATGTGTCTTTTATTGATGATTATAGTAGATGGACTGTATTATATTTCATGAAGCACAAGGATGAGGTGTTTAGTTTCTTTAAAAAATATCTTGCACTAGTTGAAAATCAGACAGGAAGGAATTTGAAGAGGCTAAGGTCAAATGGAGGAGGTGAGTACTTCTCCAATGAATTTGAGGTCTTCTTGCATGACAGAGGCATCAAAAGGGAAATAACCACAAGGTATTCTCATGAACAGAATGGGGTAGCTGAAAGAAGAAATAGGTTAATTGTTGAGACAGGTAGATCTATGCTTAATGAGAAGAAGTTGCCTAATGGGCAGAGAGTGTCTCTACTACCACTTACCTCATAAACAGGTTACCATCAAAGTCACTTGATGGTATGACACCATATGAAGCATGGCATGGTAAGAGACATCATTAGATCATTGTAAAATTTTTGGATGTGTAGCATATGTACACATTCCTTCTCATGTAAGAGGTAAGCTAGATCCAAAGGCCGAAAAATGTATTTTCATTGGATATTATTTAAATAAAAAAGGTTACAGGTTTTATAACCCTACCAATAAGGGATTTATGGTAAGCAGAGATGTGATCTTTGATGAGAATGATTCTTGGTATGAGAATGAATGCAGGAAGGTCAAACTACCCTATGATTAGAGAAAGCTCTACGTGTCCTCAAGTGGTTTGTATGTAGGAAATCAAAAGTAGTGGTATTCCTTTGATGAATCACCTTAAGACTCTGCTTCTCATTTTGATCGGTTGTTTTTTACTTCTCACCCCCATGATAAAGGGGGTAAGGCCATAGGTACTAGTAAAACAAAAGGTTTTTACCTTTTGTATGATAAATTTTTGTATGTCTTGTAGAATGCATATACATACAATATACTTATAGATCCATAAAAAATGATATGCAGATTACTAATCTCAGCTTGCCATTTGAGAGGGACTTTCAAAAAACACCCATTTTCGATAGGCCAAATGGCACTTAACAAGCAAAGTGAATGTCAATTTTAGGCCCTCATACCATCTTATACATCAGTTGCATTCATGGACTTTGAAGTAATAATGGACTGGAAGTTAAAGAATGAGGACCTAAGAAATCAACATTGAAGGAGTTAGTTATGCATGTTCACGCTTTGAGTCAAGAGATTAGGGTCTCCTTTGCATAAGTTCTTTATTGAGAAAAACTTATTTGATATGGACATGCTTTCAAGAGACATAACAATGAACTTAGAAATATGCATGCCAATGAGCATACACATGGAGAAGACTTGAAAAAAGCTCTGATTTTCTTATCTAGTGTAGACTATTCTTCAAAGCCACAAACATGATGATGGACAACTAAAACCACTTTTGAGTACTTCAATACCTCAAATTGATGCACAAAATGAAATATTTCACACTCACAAGGGCTTCGATACGAGGTAAGATTGTTTTAATCAATTGTGCCTTTCAAGTAATAGCAAAAATTCACTCTTCTCTCTCTCTCCTATTTATTTGTGTGTCAGTTTATGTGCATCTAAATGTGTAAACATATGTATATGTGAGTTCTTAACGTATGTGCCTATACGTCTATTTGTGAATGTGGTGTGTATGAATGCCTACGTGTATATGTTTAATTATGTGAATATGTGCGGTACCATATATATATATATATATATATATATATATATATATATATATATATATATATATATATGTTGTGAGCATATATATATATATATATATATATGTTTAATTATGTGAATATGTGCGGTACCACATATATATATATATATATATATATATATATATATATATATATATATATATATATATATATATATATGTGGTGTGTATGAATGCCTACGTGTTCATGTTGTGAGCAACTGTTACATGTATATGTATATCTATGTGCTCTATGTGGTTGTTTGTATATATATATATATATATATATATATATATATATATATATATATACGTGGTGTATGGTGTGTTGTATTTTTTTTGTAGTTACTGTCCACGCTCAACAAAGAGAGAAGCAAGCCGCGTACACAAGGAAGTACAGACGAACAGTAGAAACGAAAGACACTCCACATGCAGAGAGAGAGAAGTAGGGTGTGTGCTACTGTGGAGATTTTATCTCCACTAATTCACTCTCAAGTTCATGAAGAGGAACGTGATAATGTGGCTTATGTAAATAAACAAAAACAAGTTAATGATATACTTCACCATCGCCGACGCGCAAAAAATTTTCAGAAGTCTTTTCTCTCCTCGCACTCATCTGTGTGTATTGATTATCGCCATAGCTGCACTACTCCTTCAAGCTGGTAACTCAGAAAATACGGGAATGGACGGGAGTGGAAGATGAGGACGAGGTTGAGAAGAGGATGCTGTGAGAAGCTATTGGGAATTTGATGGGGAGTAATTAGGCGATGAAGATGAAGAGGCGGTGGGTTCGTCGGGGATAATGGGGGGAATAGGAAGGATGGGGTTGAGTGGAGGTTTCGGTGGAGGAGTGGGAAGGACAGGGTTAGGTTCTGTTACCTGTTCTGTGGTTTGTTGTGTGTTAGCGGTGTCGGCAGCTGTGGACTCGACTGCTTTAAGCAGTTCATCGAACACTTCTTTGATGAAATGTTCTCCCTCTTCTTGCCTTTCCTGCTCAGATTGCTGCTGAGATGTTTCTTCTGAAGACCTTGTGTCAGAGTTGGTGTGATCCTCTTGTCATTGTTGCCCTTCTGACGAAGACTGTGCTGATGATTCTTGCTGCATAGATGTTGCAGTGTCATGGAAGGTTTCTTGGTCCTATTTTTCTTCTTCTTTGTCATCTTCTTTATTTCCTTCGTCTCAACCCTGTGCTTCACTTTCAGATGAACTGATTCTAGTTCTTTTCCGACGGAAGAGTTGATTGAGTTCCTCTTCGTCTTCTTCATCATCTTCCAATAATTGGGCCGACTCTTCATGGTGCAGGACCGGGCCTCTAGGTGGTGGTTGTGCTCCAAGAATGGTCGGAAAAAGGTAAGATAAGATGTGCGGCAGTCTGGACCTTGGCATTCCTCCCTTGTTTACCTGTTTGATGATTGAAACACATTCTCTGTGAATGCGGTGGAAGAAGTACGATGCAAAATTTATAGGTTCTCGGGTAGCTAAGTCTATGGCGGAGTAGAAGGGATGAGATATTCCATATGTGCGCTTTTGGAGATTGAGGATGGCTACTAAGAATTGTAGCGCAGATCTCTCAGGTTCAGGACGGTAGAGGATGGCATATTCACTAGAGGAACTCCTAGGGAATAATTGATTCATTGTGGCGATCGGCAGATTCGGGCCACTTTCCGGATCTTGCCGAGGGAGTCGAAACGCTTCAGCAAAAGCTTGGAAGGTGATTACGGTGCGGGAAGGTATGGAGGTGATAGGCCAACTCTGCTCGCTGGCAGATGTGGCAGCGATGGCGGCGATGATCGGGGCATAGAATGGGTGGCAATCCACTGAATGCCATGGCATTTCAGCGAAGTTGGCCAACCCTCGTATGCGCAGGAACTCTCCTACATCGGCAGTGAGTCCATCACGGAAAGCGGCATAGTTTGCAAGAGCTTCCATGGCGCACACAGAAAACTCAAGCACAAGACACAAAGCACAAGGTTTACACAATCACACAAATCACGCAAACACAATAGCGATTTTCGGCGAAACGGAGAAGGTTAAGTAGATGTGCTGTAGTGGAGAGCAATCAAAATCACTAATCATCATGCGACGTTGAGATGATAACTTCTTAACTTCGGTGTGCATGCATGAACAGCTTGAAAGGGCAGGGCGGTTGTGGACATAATTAGGTATCAAAACACGGGTATTTACAGACTTAATTTTGTTTTTAAGTGCACCAAAAATCAAAAGAAAAATAAAAGAGAAATAATAAACCGCAAAATACGCGGCCCATCCGCAGAACATTTTAGTGTGGATCGGTTGCTCGTTGATACGGCCGTAGCTTTGAACCATTTATCACCTTTGGAAGAGGAATTCCAGTCAAAGTGGTCAACCGAAAAGTGGTTGGGCCCACGTGTTCAGAAACATGGTAGGGACCAAACCATCCTAACTTGAATTTGCCAGCAGAGAGATTCGACTTTGCATTGTAAAAGAGTACAAGTTGCCTCACCGTAAAAACTGGAGTCTTTAGATATCGATCATGTGTTTGAGCTTGTCTTAGCTGTACTTCTTGAATAGTCAAAAAACTTTGCCATCGGTGCTCATGCAGTTCTGTGAGTGTATCCAACCGAAAGGACAGAGATTCTTCAGGTAACAGTTTCTGAGTGATGGCTACACATAAACTTGGCACAAAAATTTCCATGGGTGCTATGGCTTCCAATCCATAAGCCAATTTAAAAGGGGTTAATCGTGTTGCTGCTTTGTATGTAGTTCGGTACGCCCATAATACTGCAGGTAACACTTGATCCCATCTTTTCGGTGATTCCAGAATTAATTTTCGAAGCATATTCAACAAGGTTTTGTTTGTACTTTCCGCCAAACCATTTGCACGAGGATAATATGGTGAACTGAATTTGTGCATAATCTGAAAAGAATGTGTGAGCACTTTCATTAAATTGTTAAGAAAATGAGTGCCCTGATCTGTAACAAGCTCCAGAGGTAAGCCAAAACACGGGAAAACATCTTTCATTAGACACTTTGCCACCGAAACAACTGTAGCAGACCGTAAAGCCCAGGCTTCTACCCATCTGGTAGCATAATCGGTACATGTCAAAATATAACGATTATTACTGAGGATTGCCGGTGGTGTAATAGGTCCGATAAAATCTAGACCCCACTTCTGAAAAGGTTCTAATGGCAGGACAGGTTTTAGAGGGAAAAAATGGCACTGTAACGGCTGTCCAGATCTCTAACAATTATCACATTTTTTGACAAATTGCAATACATCCCTGTACATAGTAGGCCACCAAAGTCCACTCTGCAGAATTTTATGGTGCGTTAAACCTACTGCAAAATGGCCACCGGAAGGAATTAAGTGAGCCAAAGTAATGACTGAGTTAACTTCATGTGGTGGAATACAACGAAGTAAAACTCATGTGTAATCCATATAGTATAATTCTCTAGTAATCAACCGAAATTTGCAATTGTATATGGCAATCTTCCTACGCATTGCAGGAGATGTTGTAGAAGGAAGGCATCGATCAGTCAAAAAAGTTAACAAATGATCATAGTAATTAGTTATCACAGGAGGATCTGCAATTTCATCATTAGTTGGTTCAGTGCTGTAAATCGCTGGTGTGGTGTCATCAACACCAACCGGAGCTTCACTGGAATCTAAACCAGAAAGGAAATCTACTAAGGCATGTGAACTGTCAGGCCTATGAATCACTTCGTAATCAAATGCTTGTAAAAGCAGAACCCATTGCGCTAATCGACCACCTGAATGCTGCTGCCGTACCAAGTAAACAAGTGCAGTGTGATCTACATGAAAAGTAAATTTGCGGCCAAGTAAATAATCCTAAATTTTTTGATAGAGTAGACTAAACCCAAACATTCCCTTTCTGTTAGCAGAGTAATTCTTTTCAGCAGGGGCAAGCCTTCGACTTGCATAGTACACTGGCCTAAACCATTTATCGGTTTGTTGCATTAGAACGCTCCCAATTGCTATATCTGAAGCATCAACAAATACATGAAATGGGCGATCCCAGTCAGGAGGTTGTAAGATTGGAACCTGTGTTAGTAATCCCTTTAGACAATCAAAAGCAATTTGACATTCGTGAGTCCACTTAAATTGTCGAGGAGTCTTGGTTATCAACCGGTTCAGTGGTATTGCCAAATGAGCAAGCCACGGTAAGTGCCGACCATGCCATCTTACTTGGCCCATGAAGCGCATTACTTCGTTAGGTGTAGTGGGTACAGGTGCTTCTAACATAGCTGAAATTTTATCTGGATCCACCTGTATACCTTGTGCAGATACAATGTGGCCAAGTAGCTTTCCATATGAAACTGCAAACACAGATTTGTTTGGGTTCAAACAGAGTCTGTATTCTCTGCACTTCTCAAAGCAACACCGTAAATGGAACAAGTGTGCTACCATTTTACAAAATAACGAAAAATCATCAAGATAAACTTGCATAAACGAGGTAAGGTAAGGGGAGAATATTTCCTGCATACACCTCTGGAAAGTACTTGGGGCATTTCTTAATCCAAACCACATTACGGTACAAGCAAAAACACCCCAATTGGTAATAAAAGCGGTCTTCGGTATATCCTGCTCAGCCATTCTAACTTGATTATACCCACTATATCCATCTAGCAATGAATACATTTCATGTCCTGCTACTCTATCAAGCATCGTGTCAAGAAAAGGTAGCGGAAATGGATCAAGCACCGTAGCTGCGTATAGTTTTCGGTAATCCACACATATTCGTAGCTGCTTATTCTTTTTAGGCACAATAACAATTGGTGAGATCCATTCAATGTGCTCTACTGGTACAATGAATCCGACTTTGAGTAGTCTATCAAGCTCTCCCTTTACCTGTGATGCATAGTTCGGATTCATCCGGTAGCTTGGTTGTTTGATTGGTTTTGCTTCCGGCTTTAGCATGACCCTATGTTGGTAGATGCGCGGGTCCAGAACTTTCATATCTTTGTAATCCCATGCAAAGACGTAAGAGAACTCTCGGAGTAGTTGGATTAAGTCTGCTTGAAATACTCCCGGTAGGCTTTCCTTTATCTTGACAGGTCGTGGATTTTCTTCATCCCCTAAATTGTAGGTAATCAACTGATCCTCTGGAACATAAAATTTTTGAGGCTTCTCTATATCATCAGCTGGCTTAAAAAGTGGTTGCAGATCAGCGTGGTCTACAGTAGCAGTATCTTCCTTCTTTTCTTCTTCCGTTAGAGGCATCACCATACAAATTGCGGGATTCCAATTATCTACAACAGATTGTAGATCAACAGTCCCTAGGGAGATCAAATCAATGTTATTTTTCAAAAACTCTTCTTCTTCATCATCTGACAGACCATCTAACATATGAACTGGTTCTGCAAAATACGGTCTAGCATGTAATTTGCAGGGCTGTATAGCGTCTAATTTTACAACATATTTACGATTATTATCTTTGAAAGTGAGTTCCTCTACAGACCAATCTTGTATAACCTTAGCTTGCTTCAGCCAAGGACGGAAAAAAAGGAGATTATAATCAAGGGTGGATTCTGGTAATTCTAAGACGACAAAGGTCATCTTAAATGTGGTACCCTGCAAAGTTATTGGCACGTTTCGGACAAGTCCTACTGGATGGACTCTTGATTGGTCGGCCATTCTGACAAAAAACTGGACAGGTTCGATTTCGGTCCATCCTAGCTTTTTACACAGTGCGGCAGTAGCAATGTTAACACCAGATCCTCCATCAATTAGTACCTGTGTGATTTTATGATTTTTATACCATACCGTAATTAAAGGAACCGAATGATCGATCGTAGAATCAGGTTCCGGTTGCACTGTCGCTGTTGCTGGAATGCAAGAAGATACATGACTGAACTGTTGTTCAAATTATTGCCGAACTCCTGGTACTAGTCCAAGTAATTGGCCAAGAGGAAGAGTAATGGACGCTTTAGATAAAATTTCCCAGGCCTTATGTGATTGAATTATGTTTTCCACAGATTCTGAAGATGATGCGCCGGCTAAAGATGATGTATCTGCTGAAGATGATGTGCCTGCTACTGAATTAGAATCTTGTTTTTGTGTTCCTTCCTTGGTTAAGAGAGCCTGGGTCACTAGGGTAGGATCTGGGAACACTAGAGGCTCTGCGGTGGTCCATTGACTAGCCTTATCATACATCCTTTGTTGTTCATGTATGCCTGGTTCAAATACTTCTACTACTGGTTGCAGTTGCTTACTGGATCGCGTCTGAATTACTGTAGCTTGCATTTCTACTGGTGTGATTTGTACCATATTAGTCATTGGGTTTTGACGTTCTTTCTTCCTTTGATCATACTCAGCTGCATCTTTACAAAATCTTCTAATGTGACCAAATTCACCACAAAAATGGCAGCACGGTGGAGGCAAATTAGTATTTTCTTATGCTGGTCCGGACTGCCAGCGGTTTGCATTGTAGTTATTATTTCTTTGTCGTCTGTAATTTTGATACCCTTGTTGCTGGTTGTTCCTCATTTGAGGTGGTACATAGTGATTGGTTGGCTGTACTGGTTCCTGTATAATAGCATTCACAGTTGCTCGTCCCTGTACTTTGGCGTTGTATGCACAGTTTTCGGTGGTATGTCGGGTAGTATTGCAGATAGCGCAAAACAACTTATTAAGTGCACAAGTGGCACTAGTATGGCCTGAATTCTTGCATGTGGTGTAGTACATCTGTCTGGTCGGATCTTCTGTAACATTTTTATTTGCTTTTAACCATTCCAAGTCTTTTATAAATCCTCCAACCTTGTTTTCCAGCTGCAAAGCCATTGCAATCACCGCATCTAGCATCATAGCTCCTACACAGCGTATGATCATGATCTGTTTAAGTTGTGGAGTCAAACCGTTGATAAACCATTGAGTGATAACGTCATCCGGCAGGTTGGGATGTGCTGGTGGTAATTGCCTCAAGTGAGTTTTGAATAGAGTGGCATATTCCTGCATTGTTTGATTTATCATCTGTCTATTGTTTTGCAGGTAGTCGAAAATTTCGGCTGGATTCTTCTTTAGCCTGAATCTCTGCAAAAATGCATCCCTTACTGCTTCATAGGTGCCGAAGTGGTTAATATCATATTCTGTAAGCCATCTGGCTGCTTCATTAACCAAGGTAGACTGGAAGACAATAGCTTTAGAGGCCTTGATCAGGTGGATGATTGAGCACTACGTAACTTATCTCAAATGTGCGTACATGAGCATCTGGGTCATCACCTCGGAATCCTTCGAATTTAGTGTACGTTACTCCTGTTGGAGTCAGCCTGGGTGGACATAGTTGTTGTTGTTGGTGGTGTTGTTGCTCACTCATCGTGCTGGTGGTTGTGTTATGACTATCTTCTGTATCCCGAGGCTGAATATCTAAACCATTGGAGTCTGTATCGTCAGCCTGTGTATTCTCCGGCTCGATAATATTGTTCAGTATGTTTCGAATCTCAGCTTCGAACAAGCTACCTTCCTTCTTGATATCAAATGTAGGAAAGCTTACTCCCAACAGCATCGACTGGACTGAAGATTCACTAAGAAATGGTAAACGGTCATCAAAAAACTGTGAATTCTCAGTAACTTGTACCGAAATAACACCAGAAGATGTCGATTTTTCACCAAAACAAAGTATTTTTTCTCCTTCACTGATTTCTTTGGCCAAGACATTTCTATTCGCAAACAAATTCAAATCTTGACCTAATGGTGTTAAATTGACTTCATGCTGCGTCCTAGTGGATTCTGGAGTTACTATATCTTCGATAGACCGTGCCGAAATCGCATCGGAATCTGCCAGAGATGTAGTACGTTCCACCGGAATATGACCGGAATCACTACTAATGTTCTTCACTTTCTTGACAACTGGGTTAGACCTATCTGCACTTCTACCTCCTCGAGGCGCCCTTAGCAAATTAGGTACCCAAGGCTGTCGGTTCTTTGGATACATTTCATCAGATCGAGTAACCGGCATGTATCATCTTTTGTACTAGTCGTGTACTATTATCGTCAATTTACAATCTACAGTCGCGTTACCACAATCGATTTGCAACAATCTGATCTGTTGCCACCTTCCCACAGACGGCGCCAGTGTTAAACGCTGGTCTAACTGTCAGAGCCGCGTTTAAACGTTATTGGGTTCTTGGGAGTGGAAGGGGTCTGTTAGACAGAGGCCCTATACTTGGTTCCCAAACTAACCACTTCACGCTCAATCACTACACAGAGGCTCAAGAATCTATTAATACTCTGTTACACTTAGAAGCTTTACAGCTCACGATCAAACTCATCCAAAGTGTACTGAATACACTGAGTTGCTACACTATTCTGCACATAAACTTATTGAAATACTAGAGACTCTAGCAGAAATTCAACCTTTACCAAATAGGTACAAATAGTCCGACAACACCGAAGATATAGAGAACTCAACAATCTTCAGACACACAGTACTGAAGTCCAGTACGCACTTTAAGAAGACCCTTACTGTAGCTCAACTTTACCGTATGAGGATAGACCTCAACACTGAAGATAACACAATACAGATCAGAATCCCGGAAACACTACCACAACTACACAGACTTCCTCAGCACGTTACGATGTATTACAAGAAGAGCGACACCACGATACACATACTTAATTGAACAATGCCATAGAAACTCCACAAAATAACTCGCTCAGACCACATTCGGATAAATCTGCTGAACATCTATGAAACTCACCAACAGACAGGTATCGACAGATAACAAAACAAAAACAAGAACAATGTACTCAGGATTGCTCAACAAACAACACAGTAACGTTCACTCAACAACCCAGACAGACAGTCTGGTGAATCCAATGAACGTCCCTATGCGTCTCTTTTTCATTGCTTTATACAAAGTGTCACATAATCCTAGTAGGAGATGGTTGAACCACGCCTTAAGAGAGAGGATTAGGAAGTAATCCTCAACCATGGGTTTTGGGGCAAGTGGTTAGCCCATCACACTCCTAACCGGGAGGTTGTGAGTTCAATTCCCAACATTGGTATCAGAGCCTAGTTGAGAAATCGGGCGAGACGGAGGTTCGCGCCTCATTTTTGGGCACTTGGAAAAAGCGCTTATCCGTGGTGAGTGTGAAACTGGCCTTGGATAAAGGCGCATGGACATTTGGGCACCCATAGAGGGTGGGATAGTTCCAAATTTGATCCATGTGCTGGAGTTTGAGGTTGGTGGAAGCACTCATGCATGGAAAGTGGGTGCAAGAGATTCAAGAGGGTCCACAAGTGAGCATTGAGGACAATGCTCAGTCGAAGGGGAAAGGAATGTCACATAATCCTAGTAGGAGATGGTTGAACCACGCCTTAAGAGAGAGGATTAGGAAGTAATCCTCAACCATGGCTTTTGGGGCAAGTGGTTAGCCCATCGCACTCCTAACCGGGAGGTTGTGAGGTCAATTCCCAACATAATGATTACAAGGTGTCTGCGTAACAACTTTTCACACGTGCGAAAAAGATTCTATTATACAACTTCCAATCCGGCGGCCGACTAACAATCTATAATGATTTCATTAGTACTAGTTGATTCAGATGAGACTCTAACTTCATTACTTTTCAATTCCTCTAAAGACATAAAAAACAGATAATAAATTAATCAATTCGGGTTTTGAAAAAAATGCTCTTGCTAATGCTTAAGGTTCAATGCTAATACAAGAGATATGTAAATATGGCTAACAATAGCTCAAATGAAAACTAATGGCAATATAAGGTAAATGGTTTGTCGTCAATCTATCTCTTCACTTTACTTCACTTCACTGCACTTCAATTGCTCTTTAATCTTCAATGTTTCTGAAAAAAACATTAGAATATTAGTCATATTACAAGAATCATTAAGAAACTTTAAAGACATTAGTCACATACCATTGTGCATACATATGCATAATAACTTGCCTTTAACATACATATATTCTCACAATCAATCATTCTTATGCATTCAATCATAAGTAAACATTGAACTTCAATCCATATACATGCATTTTCACATATACTAACATGAACTCATTCATATGCACTTTAAAGCATACACATTAAAGCATATTAGATGCATGTATGCACATGCTTTCATTAGTTCAATTACATGCTCATGCAAAAAATCATATGCTAACACTCTTTTAAGGCAAAATCATATGCATACTAGCAAAAGCTTAAATCATTACTCCACAATAAATACCTAACAAAATAATTCTCCCTTTCTATCTCTCTTTCGTTTGATCTTTCTCTTTCCTAACTTTCTAACTCTCTCTCTTTCTTTCTCTCTCTCTCTTTCTCTCTCTCTCTCTCTCTCTCTCTCTCTCTCTCTCTCACTCTCTCTCTCTCTCTCTCTCTCTCTCTCTCTCTCTCTCTCTCTCTCTCTCTCTCTCTCTCTCTCTCTCTCTTCCTTTCCCTCTCTCTCTCTCTGTTCTCTCTCTCTTTGCGCGCTGCTGCGCGCAGCACTGTGGAGGGAGATGAGTAAAACAAAAAATAAAACTCCAAATTCTCTCTGTAGAATCAACCACCGTGGAGGGAACCTGGAGGAAAACAAAACAAAAACAAATATAAAACTTCTCTCTCCTTTCTCCGCACACGCGCTGCGTGCTGCAGGCGCTGCCAAGGAAGAAGAACATCTACTTTCTCTCTCCATATCTAGGCACTACAACCTACAGGCGTCGCCACTCATGAGTCATGACTCTTAAAAAAAAACATGCAAAACGGATTTCATCGCTTGAGAGTCCGAAAATCCGAATAGTCACTTCATCGGGGCTCTCTCTTGTTGACTGTCAATGCAACCACCAGCAGTAGTCGACCTTCTCTCTCTACAGCAAAAGTACCTGCGCACGACACTTGACATGTGGAAGGAAGAATTTCTTTTAATCTCTCTCATCCTCTCCTCTCGCTACGCTGTTGCGCGTTGCTTGATAGAGGCTGCCATGGAGGGAGGTGGAAAATTTCTCTCTCTGAACTCTATGGTACCCTTTGAGCTATCTTATGTCTACGTGATGCAGCTATGGAAACAAAGTGAAGGAGTTTTGGCAGAACACTGTGGAGATTCTCTCTCTAACCATAGTCTACACATCTGCCAGACCTGCTGTGATTGATGACAGTAACTAACTCCCTCTCTAACTCTCACTCTTATGTCATCAATTTCTGCACGTGCCTAGCTCCTGGATGAATAGAAACTCTCAGCCATTCACTCAGATTTTGTTGACTCTACGATATGGTTCAATGACCCTCACACATGAGTTACAGTAAGAATGATAAAAGAAATGGCATGGGAAAAAAAAGAAATCGCTCTTTTTCACTTTTGCATTCTATGGAACACGCATGAAAAGAAGAACAAGAGCATATGATTACCTGCAAGAAAACATTAGGAACTCTTGAGCAAAGCACACACATATATATATACACAGAGACCTTTGTGTATCACTCTTTTTTATTCTACTTTAATTTTTCATCCACTCTTTTACCCACACTTATCCACCATACTTTTATTAACTTTTCTATTTCAACCTCTCTTTTAATACCCTCACCCACACACCATCCTTTTTACCATTTACACAAATAACTACCACACTTTTATCTACTCACTTTAACCACTTTAGTTACACACTACTTTCACACCACACTTTAAACACTCCTCACATTCACCACTCATTAATTATCCACTAGTTTCATTTTAATTCAATTACCCTAAATATTTATAATTAAATATTTCATTTCATTTAAACTTAGGTTAAGATTTTAATTAATTAATACCTTAATATTAATATGCATACACATTATTAAATTAATTTTTTAAATCATATTTTACTTTTTAATAAAACAATGCTCAAATTATAAGTTAAATTAATTAAATACCAATTGTTTGAACCCTTGAAACATATTAAAAACCCCCTAAAATCCTTTTGAAACCCATTCAAATCCTTCTAAACCCTATCATTAACCCATTGAAACTTAAATTAACCCTAGCATTAACCCATTAGAATCTTTTGAAACTCTTTGGATTAACCCTACTGACATAAAATCATATGAACTTATGAAACCCTAGGGTTATAGACCCATATTTCTTGCATGTATGAATATTAAAACTCATTAACTGTGTAATTAGGGTAAACCCTAATATGAACATATGTTTTGCTTCATCATTCGTACCTGAAAACACTTTCAAAGTAGTTAATTCCAATCAACACAACTGATCAACAGTGATATAAAAGGTTAGAGTTCACCAATAAAGTTGCTTTCATTTTCTCTAGTCGTCAACTGGAAGATGCAAATCTTCCCGACATCCACCCCCACCAAACCTGCACATCGTCCCGATGGGCCAACTTGGAGATTAAGGGAAGCAGCATTTTCAATGATTATCCTGAAATTAAACCATAGAACAACATCAATTCTTTTATAAACATATTTTAACTTATCAAATTTTTAATCTTTTCAACATGAACATGAAGTTTATTTAAATTAAATCTGCAATGAAAACATATTAAAGTATAAAGGTAAACTAGTAACCTGTTCAGTCAACAAACGCTAATTTACATTTCATCCATTTATAAACTATGTAAAGATTAGTATAAAACATAATTCATTTTCATTCATTCAAATGCAGGTTTCGTCATATATATGCATTCACATATAAGCAATCAAGCATGCCAAAGAAATCTACTAAGTCTACTCGTACAGATAGCCGCCTTGTCTGCCCAAATTTAATCATTAGATGTGTTTTTTCACAACTAGTTTTCTTCACATAAATATGATGTAAACTTCATGTCAATAATAAGTGTAAATACCTTTTTAGGGTGAAAGAAGGTATAACTTCAATATCAATATTCTTTTTTTTTCGCTACTTTTTTGCTTTAAAGGGAAAAGGATTAACCCCTTAATCCGAGCTAAGGATCTAGCTACATGGACAAGAAAGATCTAGGTTTTCACAGACAAGCTTCATGCAATAATATGCTCCTACACATATACAACTACTTTCGTTATCTGAAATGAACTACAACTCCTTCTATTCTTAACAAATCTCACTTAATTTATAAATTTAGAAATAGAAATTATGTCTATTTTCCTAGTATGGTTAAATAGAATCCTTTATAAAATAATATGTTTCATTCCAGACTTTATTAATTAGTTTTATATGAATGCAAATAAAATACGTAAAGCAAAATTTTAAGACATAGAAAAATATGACCTAAAATCAACTTCATCTTCATGTTTTTTAAATGCATCTTAATTTGTTCTTCAAAGACCTGTTAAAAATAAAACAACAACAGCTAGACATACAAAATTATTTAATTTCATAATCATATATTCTTCTTCTTTCCTGCAAAAGAAACCCACATTAAAGAAATTCATTCACACATAAATTAATCATGCTCGTCATTAAACATTACTTCATAAGTTTCATCATCTCTTTGTTTAAATAATTTAATTCGTTTACATGCAATTAAGTTCTTACTAATCACTCTTTGAAATAATTCTCGTTCCACGGGTAACAAAAAATTATCATCATTCCCTATCTTGATTAGTTTTAAAGTTTCGTCTGTGAAGGTATGACCTATATTTGTGCGCTGTCTTAAATAAGGATCTTTTGAAACTTGTCTAAACTTCTCTTCACTCTCTTTCGGCAAGGGTTGGGCAATCGGTTTGATTTTTTTATCAATAGTTTTATATTTTGTATTCACTTTCGCTTCCTTACTTTCAATACTCATAAAAATTTAATAATAATATCATATTCTTCAATAGAATTCAAAAGTACAAATCGAAAAGTTTCTTTTTCATGCAAAATATTTTGAAGTTCTTCAAACAATGAGTTTGAAGATAGAGTTTCAATTACGTTTTCAATGTTTTCATCAGAAGAAATGAGTCCTTTTTCTTTATAAATTTTTTCATAATGTTTTATAATTTTTTTAGGAATTTGTTTATAATGAATGAATTGCAAATATGATGAAGGGAAATATAAAGAATAACTATCTAAAGTATCTACAGATGGGTGCGAGACATCAAACCAAGAACCACGGTTGTCTCGCTCAAGAGTGGCATCTAGGCAAAATTTTGATCATAATAAGTTCCGAACTCATGAAGAGGCATATGATCTTCGCGTATCTTTTCATGAGAACAGATGGGCGTCTTTCTAACTTGCTCCCTATTTCGTACATGGTTTGGGCTGACTATCATAACTTGGAGTGATTGTGGATCATCTTTAGATCTAATTCTTGCGTATGCTAAGCCGTCATCCATGGCTTTAGTCTCTACTCTAGCTTCGCATATAAATGGTTGACCTAAGATAATTTCATAAGAGCAGTTGTCCTGAATGAAAAAGTGGAATGTTTCAGAGATTCCACCTATCATTAGAGGTATGTTGGCACATGCTCCTAGGAGTGATCCACAACCATTGTCCGCAGATCTCATTATCCAGCCGTGATTCTTATCAATAGGCCATTTAAACTTATCATATAATTCTTTCGAAATCACATTGATTTCAGACCCAGAATCAATTAGGGCTAAAGCAGAATATGATCTCTTCTGATCACCTAAGTTAATTTTAATCTCAGGTGTGCCTCTCGCCCAAAAACTTTTCCTAAAATCACTCTCTGAGTTTTTGGTTTCGTCATCTGGTACAATCGGTCCTAAGAAATTTTTGTTAACATTGCAGCCATTATCTTCCTCATCCTCTGAGTCTGACGAAAGAGATTCATAAATCAAGTGAGTTACATTGGCAACATCCTGCATCTCTACCTCTTGTGACAGAGGGAATCTCTTCCTTTTAATTAGTTTAATAAAATTTTCCTTAAATTCAATTTTTGCTATTGGAAAGATTTGTTCTAATGTCATTGTTACTGCACTTTTTAATAAAATGTCATACAATATCTCCTTTGAATCAACTTTTTGTTCTAGTTCTGAAATAAGAATAGCTTTTGGAACTCGTTTCGGTTTCTTCTCTGGTTTCTCTTCAGTTTTTGTTTCAGTTCTAGGAATTTGCTCTACTTTGTCTGATGCTTGAATTGGCTCATTAATCACTGGTTGTTTACCCTCCCTAATTTCTTTTCTTCGCTGTTCATTAGTTTTAGAACTTTCACCTTGTTCAAACTAAACTTTCTTAGGCTTCGGCTCATCTCTCATCTTACTTCTAGTCATTCGTCTGCTTGATTCATTTGTATCTTGCTCATCATCCCTCTTTCTTTTCTCTTCAACATTGGCAATATGGGAATATATCAAGAATTGATCGACATGAGAGTTCCACGCAGTTTTCTGCATAATGTCATCTCTAGCCTTTATTAAAGCTTCAATTGAGTAGTTCCTTGTTTCTCTTGTTTGCTCAGAATCAGAGTCGCTATCTACATATTCTAGTTTAACAGCAGAAGCAGTTTTCTTAGACTCCGAAAGGTTTTCATACAGCTTCTGCATCCCTCCTTTTCCCCAATTTGCAGCTAAGGGTAAATGTGTTCTATAGTCGCACAATCGCTTGTCAATATCAATTACAAGTCTTTTCTCTTTCGCATCTTTCAATGCTTCACATGTATAAGTCAGATGATCTGTGGCATCGCACCAGATACATCTCCTTACATTGGAATTTCTCCTTTCATTGAAATTCCTTTGGTTAAATGCTTGAGGAAATGGTTGAGGAATTGGTTGGGGTACAATTGGAGGATTAGGAGGTATAAAAGGTGGATAAGGAGGTACTAATGGATGATTCGGAGCTACTAATGGTGGATTAGGAGCATTTACCAGTTGAGGATAGATAGTCGGATGAGCTTGCATTGCAGGTTTATCTTGTAAGTTTAAAGCATACACCACATTCTGCAAAGCCGCTACCTCTTTAGAAATATTCTCGTGCATATGCATCATATTGTCCAACTTGTTAAACAAAATCTCAAATTGTAACTCGGTTGGTACTCTAGATGTGGATGTTGTAGGCTCAACTTTTGAATCTATATGAGTATCCCTAGTTGCCTGAATAGGAGGAAAACTAGAAGATGGTTGAGACATTGAATCATAAAGGAGTGTTTTACGTTGCTTCATGTGAGCAACCGCCTCAACTACGGTTTTCACTACACCCCAGTCATCTGTAAGTCCATATTTCTTCCCCGGCTCTTCAAGCCTACGCTCAACCTCGACCCTTATATCTGGAGTCAAGATTTTAAGAAAATACAAAACTATATCTGGGGTAAGGGCAACCCTATCCTGTTCAGGTAACTAAGAGAATCGTTTCATAAATTGGCTATGGAGTTGAGTTAAAGAAATGTGAGGCTTAGGTGAACTAATCCATTTCATAAATCCCTCTCTACTGTGTTGACTGTAGTCTTCTAAGTAAAATTCCTTATGTATCTCTTTTCAAAACTCATCCCATTCCTTATTGTCATGTAGATCCATAATAGCTTTCACTGTACCTATGGCAAGTCGTCCAAGATAGGATTTCCACTTTGTATCAGGCAAGCCGTGTAACTTGGCTAATTCCTCAAACGTGTCTAAATAATTTGTAACATTCATACCAATAAATTTTCCTTTATCTTTTAATAACGTTTCAACTACTTTTTGTCCTTGCATCTCGTGCATCATATTTTGAAATAGTGCATCCATTTTTGTAGTTTGAATTGATCTAGTTTGAACAATTTTAACTATATCCTGAACTTCTTTCGTCACTTGTTCCTTATGTTCAGCTACTAATGCTGAAATTACGTTAGAGTCCAGTTTGATAAGCCTTTAAATGTACCAATATGTTGCAAGTAAACCTTATGATTAATATTTAACCTATGATTAACAAACAGTTGCCTTTAACCTATACCAATAATTCAACCTTAAATAAAATTTTGCACCCAAGAATGTAAGAGTAAAGAAATTATACCAACTGCTCAAGGATGAGGCTCAAAATAGTGCCTTTGTGAAATTCAATACATTTATTGATTTTAATCAAAACCTAAATACATATTTTGCTAAAATGGGTGTGAGCTTTTTGTTCTTCAATTGTTGATGAAAGGGGTGGTGAGAGGAGGTTTGCCTACTTGCCAACCTTCAAGGAGGCGCTCAGGTCAACAGACCAGCCCTCGACACCGAGAAGATTGCAAGCTCATGCGAATGCCACAGCTTCCACGGATCAAGACGCAACTGCACCAATGTAAACTCGTATGAATGTATATGCAATGCAAACTGTAACAATATCCGTCTGAGTCGCAAGCCGATGTTCACGACGGGTTCACCAATGTCGGGTCGTGTAGATGCTCGGATGTTGCATCAGTCCATCCGCCAAAATCGATCGGCACACGTGGGGTGTCTGTAGCAAACTCAGGCTTATGCAAATAAGGGTTCTAATGATAAATCAATTTAAATTACCTATTTCTATGATTGAAACTAAGGTCTTTAAATAATTTAAATAGCTATGGACCGTAAGGACGGGCAGCCCTGTATCTAGCAACAGCTTCCTGGTATGATTTTAAAACTAGTGGCTCTTCTGTTAAGCATTCCTTAATGGTTTCTTCTACTAAATTATCAGTTACGCTAGGGTTTTCTGGTCTATCTAGAGTTGGCGGAAAGTTTTCAACAGTTGGAGTATCGGGAAATTCTAGTTGAACTATGGAAAAGTGAGTTAAAAAAATATTCAAACAATGGTTGTGTGAAGAAGAAATTAATGATTCTTCAGTAATCCTATTTTTAACTAATTCATATATAATGATTTCATTAGTACTAGTTGATTCAGATGAGACTCTAACTTCATTACTTTTCGATTCCTCTAAAGACATCAAAAACAGATAATAAATTAATCAATTCCGGTTTTGACAAAATGCTCTTGCTAATGCTTAAGGTTGAATGCTAATACAAGAGATATGTAAATATGGCTAACAATAGCTTAAATGAAAACTAAGGGAAATATCAGGTAAATGGTTTGTTGTCAATCTGTCTCTTCACTTTACTTCACTTCACTGCACTTCAATTGCTCTTTAATCTTCAATGTTTCTGAAAAAAACATTAGAATATTAGTCATATTACAAGAATCATTAAGAAACTTTAAAGACATTAGTCACATACCATTGTGCATACATATGCATAATAACTTTCCTTTAACATACATATATTCTCACAATCAATCATTCTTATGCATTCAATCATAAGTAAACATTGAACTTCAATCCATATACATGCATTTTCACATATACTAACATAAACTCATTCATATGCACTTTAAAGCATACACATTAAAGCATATTAGATGCATTTATGCACATGCTTTCATTAGTTCAATTACATGCTCATGCAAAAAATCATATGCTAACACTCTTTTAAGGTAAAATCATATGCATACTAGCAAAGGCTTGAATCATTAGTCTACAATAAATACCTAACAAAATAATTCTCCCTTTCTATCTCTCTTTCGTTTGATCTTTATCTTTCCTAACTTTCTAACTCTCTCTCTTTCTTTCTCTCTCTCTCTCTTTCTCTCTCTCTCTTCCTTTCCCTCTCTCTCTCTCTCTTTCTCTCTCTCTCTTTCTCTCTCTCTCTCTCTTTTCTCTCTCTCTGCGCGCTACGGCGCGCATCCCTGTCGTCGAGATTTTCTCTCCTCTCTCACTTGTGAAGGCCTACAGAAAACATATTTGGTGAAGGTAGCCGGAACTCCTCCAGAAGTCCAGGATGCATCAAGGATGTCAAAGGAAGCTCACATACAAAGTTTCAAAGAAATCAAGAAAGTCCATGGTAGCGGTCAAAGCTGGTCAAAGTTGGGAAATTAGGGCAAAAATTTCATTGTCACCAAATTAGATGAAAATTCATATACTTGTAAAGATTGTCAAAGGCAGTCTATAGCCCAAATTTCAGCAGAAAATGGATTTTGTAGCACATTGATATGCTATGTTCATTTTGTAAAAATGTAATTTTTCTAGTTTGATCCTACAAATTCTTGTATAGAAATTTATGTTAGCCATATGGTTTGGCATTTATAAAGATCATATGTGGCTACATATTTGTACAAATTTTCAAGGCTATCAGAGCTTCCTAGACACCTTAATGCCACCTTGCAAGCTTCCAAATGTAGTCAAACTTGTACAACGGAGATTCAGATGGGAGTTTTTTCTGCATATTCCTGAAGGAGATCTTTGGAAACATAGTCCTACAAAGTTTCATATTCATCAAAGCCTATATGGAGGGTCAAAGAGTACAAAGTCCAGTTTTCAGGATCACCGCAGTTTTCTAGTTTAAGCAAATTAAAGGGTTGAAGGGCCACCACATGGCGAAAGCTGATTGAGCCATGTTGTACGATCAAGATGAGCTCATATTCAAGGGTGGAGATGCACTTATCCATAAAGCAAGGAGGATCAACGAGTTTTTCCATAAAAGAAGATTTTTTTGATAATCAAAGATCAATAATTCAGCTTTTCTCCAAAAATAGTGGCTTATCTTATCCAAACTGATGTCAGCACTGATCGGACGGTCCAGATCATCCCCAGATCCAATGGTGGAGAATGAAGGCGCCTAAATTTCACTCCTTTACACTAGATTTGATAGAAAGAACAATTCCAAGCCATTGATTTGATTAATCAAATGGTTGTAATCGAAAGTAGTGATCCTAGAGTTGAGAGTTGATTTCTCTAGATCCAAGGGCCCAAATTCATTCAAAAAACTATATAAACCCTCTTCCAAACTCCTAGAGCATCATTGTTAGCCATCCATAGGGCTCATGCTAGCTTACGGTTTCCTTGAGACGATCACCCTCGGTTGAGCGAGTGAGGATCCAAGGTGAGCTAGTATGAGTATAGTACCTAGTTTCAAATTTAAGTTAGAACTCCAATCTAGGATAGGCTCTTGAAACCAGCATCTCTATCTTGACTCACCCTCGATGGAGCATATGAGTGAGTTAGAGCTGGTTTTAATGAGTCTTAGAATTCTTTAGTTAGACGTTACGAGCCTAGACATACATAGGGTCACTAGAGTGGAACTCACCTTCTTACGTGTGACATTCGGTTGAACTGTCATGGTTTGAGGGTCGGAACCACCTTTGATCAGTAGACTACCTAGCTTGACGTACCACGACGATGTTATACATGTATGTTAATTCAAATCCTTTTAATTCATGTCACTTGTCACTTGTATCTTGTCTCCTCTCTCAGTCTCTTAAGTATTTTTACATGTCTTCTATTTCTTCTATGTGTGAGAAGGCTCTGCAGTATTGCGTTGAACCAGTGAGGATGTTTCTTTGAGCTTGTGAGTAAACTCTATCATCATAATTCACTTGCATGCATATAATCCATACATACCCATACATATTGATTAGTTTTTGAAAGTGTATAAGAAGCTCCAATATTGGACCATTCTTCCTTTCGAAATTGGTTTATGTGTAAGGATTCCATCTATTCACGTCATGCATACATATCATCCAAAGAAGACTATGCATATGAGTTAGAATTAGGAAGTGTTTAAGAAGCTCCTTCAATGGACCATTCTTCCTTCCAAATTTGATTCGTGTGTATGGTTCTCTTTCATTCTTATCATTCATGTTCATAAATCTAACTTGCACTCCTACTTTCCCATTCCCATAAACATTTCAACATCTCTCTCTTCTCCATACTCAACATTAATTTCACTTTCATGTCCTTAAACCATCCAACATTCATTAGCTTCATACACCCTGTGTGTGCCACGACCGGACCTGATCCACCCGGATTGCGATCACCTCCACATTTGAACCCGAAGTGAAACGCTTCGTGGCATTTGCTTCTGATCTTGTTGGGAGGTTGTGATCCATATCCTTTGTTTCACATTTTTCATCCTCATCAAATCATCATTATCAGTCTTGAGTGTTGCACTGGATTTCTCATAGTATCGTGCACATCTTCGTCGTGAAGTAAATGCATTTGTGAGAGATCTAGAGCATCGAGCATCACTTGCTTATTCAGATAAGATGGAGGAAGGATTCAAATCCCTTATTGTTGAGAAACAAGGCCAAAGAATAGTCTCTTCTATGTTGAGAGAGAAGGGAAAATTCAATGGCATCAACATCACAAGCTACGTAGATTTGTTTGAAGAGCAAGCTATGACTTTTGGTGTTCCTGAAGATCTTTTGATATCATTCTTTGGACGAATTGTTGATAGCTCTATCATGAACCGTGTCACTCAATATGATAGTCTTCGTTGGAGTGATTTTAGAAAGGAGATGCTCAAAGAATTCTATCTTGAAGATTATAGCCAACATAATCGAGATGGATTCTTACGATGGGTCAATTCTCCAAAGCCTAGTAGCTCTATTACTCACTTACAAAATGAGTATATTAGACGCTATGAGCAACTTCCTGATGAGGATAAGATAAATTTGGAACATGATCTTGTGATCAATTTTCTGAAGCTTCTTCATCCTGAAACTCGTAGGGAAGTTGACCGGCGATTAGAAGAGCCAGATAAGCGCTATGTTCTTACTGACAATTGGCAAAAAGTGCATAAAGTAGTAGAGGTTGTAGCCCATAGACATCAAAGACAATCCATGCTTTATGAGCAAACTAGTCTTCCTCAAGCTAGCCTTCCACAAACTAAGGAGCAAGTTAGAGAACAATCCCATGCTATGCTTTTTGACTCTACTCCTATTCCTCAAATGATGAAGCCTACTCAAGGTTTTAAAGTAGAGCCAAATAAAAGTGTAGTTGAACAATCTCAAGTGGAAATTCTCACTAAGCAAATGGAAAGTCTTATTGCTACAAAATCCAATTTGGCCAAGACTATAGATGCTTTACAATCTAACTACACCAAAACTTTCCAAAATCAAATGAACCCAATGACTTTTCAAGATCCTAATCAACATGTTATAGCTACCAATCAAAATCCACAAGTAGCTCCTACTCAAGCATATCAAGTTACTCCAATGCATAATCCTTCAATGCAAAATCCTCATCCTCATGTGCAAAATCCTCAAATGTATCAAAACATGTATCCTCAAGCTTCTCAAATAGCTTTTCAAAATCCTCAAAATCAAAATTTTCAAAATCATCAACCGTATAATATGGAAGCTCCTCGTGCACCTCAAGTACCACATGTTGCTCCCCAAGCTCCTCAAATACATCAATTGCCTTATCAAAATCCTAATTATCCTGCTCAAGCAATACCTTATCAACAAAATCCTCAATTTCAAAATTTCCCACCACAAGTTAATCAAAATCCTCAAAACCAAAATGGTTTTGTGCGTGGCCCTCGTAGGTGTCCTTGGTGTGATTCATTAGAGCACTTTTTGAGAGATTGTGAACTACTGAAGGCTGCTAAGGAGCAACGACTAGTAATAGATATAGATAAGAAAATCTGTGACTATCGATCCAGGCTACCTTTGCAAGGAAATTATGGTAAGGAAATTATGGTAAGGAAGGAATGAAAAAGCATTATGAAAATATAACCATAACGGACGTAGGAACTAGAGGAGTGAAACTAGAAGCTCTTGATGAACAACAAGTAGAATCAAGTAAACCCACAAAGGAAGGTGACTTTTCCATAGAGGCTTTAGTAAGAGCACGAGATCAGATTAGGAGAATAATAGCTTGGGAGTCACCGATAGAAGATCAATCTCTTATTTCTCACATATCCAATGTAGAAGAAAAACGAAAAAGAGATGAAGCTGAGCCTAGTGAAAGAAGAGTGACTCGAAAACAAACCTCAGAGGGAATAGAAACAATCATAGAGCAAGGAGAAACATCACAATCTAAAGATAAAAAACAAGAATCAGAACCCAATGAACAAAAACAAGAGGAGAAACAAAAAGGGAAGAAGACAAAGCAAAGAAAAACAGAACCAAAGCCTCTAGATAAACAAGAACAATCAACACAAACTGAAGACCAAACACGAGAACATGAACAAAAACAACATCCTGAGCAAAAACAAAAGAAACCAAAGAGAAAACCTAAATCCATCTTGATTTCAGAAATTGAGAGAAAAATAGATCCTATGGAGATTTTAGATGACATTTTGCTTAAGAGTCAAGTGACTATGTCTTTAGAACAAGTTTTCTCTATTGCAAAGCTTGTTTTTAAAGATAACTTTATCGGCCTAATTAAAAGGAAGAGGTTTCCGCTTAATCTAGATACTGAGATGCAAGATTCTCTAGATCAAGATCAAGCTATGAATGAAGCCTTAAACTTTGATGAATCTGATGAAGAGGACTTTGATGATGATGAAGTAAATGTTAATAAAAATTTCTTAGGACCTATTCAACCTGACCATGAAAATAATGAAAACAATCCTGAAAGTCACTTTAAAAGAACATTTTGGTCTAGAGGTACATAAGAGATGCATGTTAAAATAGGAAATGATAAGAACACTATCACTGTAAATGCATTAGTAGATTTGGGCTCTAAAATCAATGTGATTTCAAGAGAAGTCTATGATAAGTTTCGATGGCCCATAGATAAAGATTGTGGATGGCGTATGAGAACTGCAGATAATGGTGTAGGTACCCTGTATGGAGCTTGTGCTAGTGTGCCCATATCCATAGGAGGAATCACAGAAGAGTTTCACTTTTTTATTCAAGATAATTGCTCCTATGAAGTTCTCTTAGGTCAATCCTTTATTTGTGAGAGTCGTATGGAAACTAAAGCCATGGATGATGGGTCTACCTATGCTAGATTTAAGTCTAAGGATGGAATGCAATCACTTCAAGTCATGACGGTAGGATTGAATCATTCTAATGAAAAAATTATTGATGTGAAAAATGATCCAATTCTTAGGGATAAGAAAAACATAGGACATACATTCATGGATGAGACAATAAAGCAGATGAAAATTGGTAGAGATGATGACTTTCTTTTGCCAGCAGAGAGATAAATTTGAGAGAGTTATACGGAGCCATGGAAAAGCCTTTACTATGTATCCTCATGAGATTGGTTGTGTAGATCCTAAGCTAGCTACACCCATGATAATCTTTACTATTCCACATATTCCATGAAATGTTCGCCCTATACCAGTTCCAAAGGCTCACTTACCTGAGCTAATGAAACTACTTAAGGAGAAGATAAACATGAGAATTTTAGAGCCATCTTTTGCACCTTACTCAAATCGATGGTTCACTGTGCCTAAAAAGAATGGGAAACTACGTTTTATTCAAGATCTCCAACCCGTCAATAAAGTCACCATAAGGAATGTAGGAACAAGACCCATTCTAGATGAGTTTGTTGAATCATTTTCAGGACATTCTATCTATTCAATGGGTGATTTATATTCTGGATATGACCAATTCCAATTAGCAATTGATATTCGTGGCATAACCACAATGAAAACTCCTTAAAAGGCTTAGTGCGAATGTGTACTTTACCTCAAGGAGCGACTAATTCTGTGGCTCATATGATGAGTGCTATGAATATGGTCTTACATGACTTTATCCCTCCTATAACTATGCCATTCATTGATGATGTTCCAATTAAAGGGAGTGAGGAACGTGTAAAGGACATTACTTTAGATTCATCGGGATGTCGTAAATTTGTTCTTGATCATATCTCTGATTGTGAAAGAATATTTCAATGATTTGAAGAGGCAGGTCTCACATTTTCCATAGAGAAATCTATTTTGGTGTCAACAAGGTACTTATTGTTGGACATTTATGTGGCCATTATGGTCGAAAGCCATACCCACAAAAAGTTGATGCCATTAGCAAGATTTCTGAAACATGTAACAACACAAGTGAGGTACGTAGATTTCTTGGTGCTTGCATCTTTTATGTTATTTGGATCCCACACTTTGCTCATGTTGTTGATTGTCTTTATGACTTGTTGAGGAAGAAACAAGAATTTATTTGGACTGACAAACACACTCAGGGTATGCGTAAATTGAAGAAATTATTGCTTGAAGCTCCCATCCTTAAGCGTGTAGACTATTCTGCTAACAAACCTATTATATTGACTGTTGATACTAGTCCTATTGGTATAGGTTGGGTCATAAGTCAAGAAGATAGTGAAGGGAATAAATATGCAATTAGGTTTGGTGCCAAAATTCTACATGAAACACAACAAAAATATCCACAGATCAAACGAGAACTATGGGGTATGGTAACAGCTTTGAAAACAGACAAAGAATATTTCATTGGTGCAAATGTCAAAGTTGAGACTGATTGTTTGTCTCTCATTGGAATGATAGCCAATTGTTCATCTCCTGATATAGCCATGCTTAGATGTATCTCATATAGTTCATAAATCTTGAGTTAGTTCATATTTCAGGTAAGTCAAATTCAGTTGTTGATCGAGAGCTAGATTTGATGATCTTGAAAATGATCTAATAAAGAATGTGAACTTAATTGACTATGTTCGACATATATACGAGAATGAGCAATTTCATGAATCTGAGTACGAAGATGAATGGAGAGACATAGGAAAGTATCTGAGTACACTACAACGATTACCTAACTGGACTACGTATAGATTCCGTAACATTAGGAAACGAGCTTATAACTTTTTCCTATGTAATGGTTATCTTTGGAGACATGCTAAGGGTAAGGTTAAGAATCCACAACGAGTCCTAGGAAAACAAGGTCTTCAATAGCAAGTAATGAAGGAAATGCATGAGACATTATGGGCAGGTCATAAAGGATTTTTTGGAACATATGAAAAAATTAGAAGTACCTATTATTGGCCTAGGATGTATGTTGCATTAGTAGCTATGTTTCTACATGTTCTACTTGTCAACTTCATTCATCAGTCAAACATAGAGATCCGTTGCATCCTACTTATCCACCTTGTATTCACTACAAGTGGGTAGTAGATCTTGTAACTATGCCTAAAGGTGTTGACAAAATGCGTTACATTGTACTTGCAAGACAAGATTTAACTAATCATGTAGAGGGACGTGTACTACGATCTAAGACCACTTACAATGTTTGCAAATTCTTGCTTGAAGATGTCATAAGTCGCTTTGAGTACATAGAGAAAGTAGTTACCGATCGTGGAGAGTTAAATGCGAGAGAAGCTAAAGAGTTCTTTGATCATCACGGTATTCGTTTGTCTCTTACTACTGCATATAATTCAGAGGCCAATGGTAAAATAGACAGAGGGCATCCACCTATTGTGAAAGCCATATCTAAAGCATGTAATGGTGACATCAAACAATGGCCTAGATTCTTACCTTTTGCACTTTGGGCAGATAGAATGACGTGCACACGCACTACTGGGTATATGCTTGCTGATCTCATGTACTGTCAAAAACCATTGTTTCCAATTCAGTCTCATATTTCTGCATGGTCAAATTTGCCTTGGTCTGAAAACATGTCTACTGATGATTTTTTGAGTTTGCGCATCTTGATGATGCCGTTGAAAAATTAAGAGAATCTAGAATGAAGAACAAGCATTATTTTGATAAAACTCATCGATTGAGTCCCAAGCCAATTGAAGTAGGAGATTGGGTGCTCATTTATGATAGTACATTTGACTCTCAATATGATGCACACAAAAAGCTTACTCAACGGTGGTTTGGGCCATACATTGTATCAAAAATCAACAACAATGGTACGTATGCTCTTTGTGAATTAAATGGTGTTGCACTAAAAACTTTGATTGCAGGTAAAAGGATAAAGCTATTCAAGAAACGTGATAATGATGAGTACATTTTGGATGAGGACATTGAAGAAGATGACAACAATGAGGCCAATTCATAAACAGGAGTATCCATGTTATTAAAAAAAAAGGAAAAAATATATATATATAAAAATATCATTTCAAGTTCATGTTGCTTTGTTTTTTTCCAAGTTCATTCTATTTTTTTTCCATTCTTGTTTCATGCATGTTTGTTTTCAGTCTTTGCATTGCATTGCATATCCACATCACTCGAGTCAAAGAAAAAAAGAAAGCAAATGATGATTTCTCTACTTGTGTAAAATGGTATCTTAAGTAGTAATTTATCTACTAAGAAATCGGTTATAATCTTGGATTATGGAAAGATAGGACATGTAGATTTAGAGGTTTATTTTGGTGATATGAATTTCATATATAAAGAAGTATATGTATCCTGTATCGAAAACATAATTGTTGAAATCCTAGCTCCTGCTACTGCATGTTTCTACATCCTTAGTCCATCTCACAGCACTTGTATCGGAGTTTAAACGACTGTTCTCCGTCATCAAAAATGGTTGTACCTTGTATCGGGGTTTGATTTTTCCCGTCATAAAAAAAAAAAGAGTTGCTACATGTTACCAGGAAGTTTACACTTTCTTCCACCCCAAAAAAGTGATCGTAACCATAAAGTCGCTGAATCATCATCATCATCAAAAAAAAAAAGAGCAATCCAAAGGAGGATAAAGAGACATAGTAGAATAAATCACGGGCTATATAGGCAGATTTATGCATTAGTGGAGTTTAGTTAGATTTCCTTGCATGTTATTAGAGAAATAGCATATTCATATTTATGTAGGAAAGGAGTTGATCTAAAATAAGCTAAAGATGAAAGATGTCTCTTAAAAATCCTAAATCTTTGTTTATAATCATATTTAAGGTAGATTGCTTTATGAAAAAGGTACAAATTTTTCTTCAAGATGAGAGGCACTGATGCTTAAAACGACTCAATACATCCACTTCCACTTCATATTGATGCTTGTTTTTTTTCTTTCCTGTTGCCAATGTTGCTTGTTCATTTGCATATATGTTGCCTATTTGTTCATGCATATTCATGTTGCCTGTTTCAATTCTTTCTTTCATGCAAATTTTGCTTCATGTCACGTTACCTACTTATTCATGCATATAATCAATTTTCCTTCCATGTTTCTTATGTTGCCTATAAAAGAATTTGATGCCTGGAACATTTTGTTTTTCAGAGATGCTAGAGTGGCCCTTCCGGAGGAATCACAGGTTTAGTGGGGGCGAATGTCATCGAGATTTTCTCTCCTCTCTCACTTGTGAAGGCCTACAGAAAACATATTTGGTGAAGGTAGCCAGAATTCCTCGAGAAGTCCAGGATGCATCAAGGATGTCAAAGGAAGCTCACATACAAAGTTTCAAAGAAATCAAGAAAGTCCATGGTAGCGGTCAAAGCTGGTCAAAGTTGGGAAATTAGGGCAAAAATTTCATTGTCACCAAATTAGATGAAAATTTATATACTTGTAAAGATTGTCAAAGGCAGTCTATAGCCCAAATTTCAGCAGAAAATGGATTTTGTAGCACATTGATATGCTATGTTCATTTTGTAAAAATGTAATTTTTCTAGTTTGATCCTACAAATTCTTGTATAGAAATTTATGCTAGCCATATGGTTTGGCATGTATAAAGATCATATGTGGCTACATATTTGTACAAAATTTCAAAGCTATCAGAGCTTCCTAAACACCTTAATGCCACCTTGCAAGCTTCCAAATGTAGTCAAACTTGTACAAGGGAGATTCAGATGGGAGTTTTTTCTACATATTCCTGAAGGAGATCTTTGGAAACATAGTCCTACAAAGTTTCATCTTCATCAAAGCCTATATGGAGGGTCAAAGAGTACAAAGTCCAGTTTTCAAGATCACCGCAGTTTTCTAGTTTCTGCAAATTAAAGGGTTGAAGGGCCACCACATGGCGAAAGCTGATTGAGCCATGTTGTACGATGAAGATGAGCTCATATTCAAGGGTGGAGATGCACTTATGCTTAAAGCAAGGAGGATCCACGAGTTTTTCCATAAAAGAAGATTTTTTTGACAATCAAAGATCAATAATGCAGCTTTTCTCCAGAAATAGTGGCTTATCTTATCCAAACTGATGTCAGCAGTGATCGGACGGTCTAGATCATCCCTAGATCCAATGGTGGAGAATGAAGGCGCCTAAATTTCACTCATTTACACTAGATTTGATAGAAAGAACAATTCCAAGCCATTGATTTGATTAATCAAATGGTTGTAATCGAAAGTAGTGATCCTAGAGTTGAGAGTTGATTTCTCTAGATCCAAGGGCCCAAATTCATTCAAAAAACTTTATAAACCCTCCTCCAAACTCCTAGAGCATCATTGTTAGGCATCCATAGGGCTCATGCTAGCTTAGGGTTTCCTTGAGACGATCACCCTCGGTTGAGCGAGTGAGGATCCAAGGTGAGCTAGTATGAGTATAGTACCTAGTTTCAAATTTAAGTTAGAACTCCAATCTAGGATAGGCTCTTGAAACCAGCATCTCTATCTTGACTCACCCTCGCTGGAGTGTGTGAGTGAGTTAGAGCTGGTTTTAATGAGTCTTAGAATTCTTTAGTTAGACGTTACGAGCCTAGACATACATAGGGTTACTGGAGTGGAACTCGCCTTCTTACGTGTGACATTCGGTTGAACTGTCATGGTTTGAGGGTCGGAACCACCTTTGATTAGTAGACTGCCTAGCTTGACGTACCACGACGATCTTATACATGTATCTTAATTCAAATCCTTTTAATTCATGTCACTTGTCACTTGTCTCTTGTCTCCTCTCTCAACCTCTTAAGTATTTTTACATGTTATCTATTTCTTCTATGTGTGAGAAGGCTCCACAGTATTGCGTTGAACAAGTGAGGATGTTTCTTTGAGCTTGTGAGTAAACTCTATCAGCATAATTCACTTGCATGCATATAATCCATACATACGCATACATATTGATTAGTTTTTGAAAGTGTATAAGAAGCTCCAATATTGGACCATTCTTCCTTTCGAAACTGGTTTATGTGTAAGGATTCCATCTATTCACGTCATGCATACATATCATCCAAAGAAGACTATGCATATGAATTAGAATTAGGAAGTGTTTAAGAAGCTCCTTCAATGGACCATTCTTCCTTCCAAATTTGATTCGTGTGTATGGTTCTCTTTCATTCTTATCATTCATGTTCATAAATCTAACTTGCACTCCTACTTTCCCATTCCCATAATCATTTCAACATCTCTCTCTTCTCCATACTCAACATTAATTTCAGTTTCATGTCCTTAAACCATCCAACATTCATTAGCTATACACCCTGTGTGTGCCACGACCGGACCTGATCCACCCGGATTGCGATCACCTCCACATCGCTGTGGAGGGAGATGAGTAAAACAAAAAATAAAACTCCAAATTCTCTCTGTAGAATCAACCACGGTGGAGGGAACCTGGAGGAAAACAAAACAAAAACAAATATAAAACTTCTCTCTTCTTTCTCTACGCACATGCTGCGTGCTACAGGCGCTGCCAGGGAAGAAGAACATCTACTTTTTCTCTCCATATCTACCCACTACAGCCTACAGGTGTCGCCACTCATGAGTCATGACTCTTTTAAACAAACCATGCAAAATGGATTTCATCGCTTGAGAGTCCGAAAATCCGAATAGTCACTTCATCGGGGCTCTCTCTTGTCAACTGTCGTGCGCACGTACTTTTGCTGTAGAGAGAGAAGGTCGACGACTGCTAGTGGGTTCACCAATGTCGGGTCGTGTAGATGCTCAGATGTTGGATTAGTCCATCCGCCAAAATCGATCGGCACATGCGGGGTGTCTGTAGCAAACTCAGACTTATGAAATAAGGGTTCTAATGATGAATCAATTTAAATTACCTATTTCTATGATTGAAACTAAGGTCTTTAAATAGTTTAAATAGCTATGGACCGTAAGGACGGGTAGCCTTGTATCTAGCAATAGCTTCCTGGTATGATTTTAAAACTAGTGACTCTTCTGTTAAGCGTTCCTTAATGGTTTCTTCTACTAAATTATCAGTTACGCTAGGGTTTTCTGGTCTATCTAGAGTTGGCAGAAAATTTTCAATAGTTGGAGTATCGAGAGATTCTGGTTGAACTATGGAAAAGTGAGTTAAAAAATTATTCAAACAATGGTTGTGTGAAGAAGAAATTAATGATTCTTCAGTAATCCTATTTTTAACTAATTCATCTATAATGATTTCATTAGTACTAGTTGATTCAGATGAGACTCTAACTTCATTACTTTTTGATTCCTCTAAAGACATCAAAAACAGATAATAAATTAATCAATTCGGGTTTTGACAAAATGCTCTTGCTAATGCTTAAGGTTCAATGCTAATACAAGAGATATGTAAATATGGCTAGCAATAGCTCAAATGAAAACTAAGGGAAATATAAGGTAAATGGTTTGTCGTCAATCTGTCTCTTCACTTTACTTCAGTTCACTGCACTTCAATTGCTCTTCAATCTTCAATTTTTCTGAAAAAAACATTAGAATATTAGTCATATTACAAGAATCATTAAGAAACTTTAAAGACATTAGTCACATACCATTGTGCATACATATGCATAATAACTTGCCTTTAACATACATACATTCTCACAATCAATCATTCTTATGCATTCAATCATAAGTAAACATTGAACTTCAATCCATATACATGCATTTTCACATATACTAACATAAACTCATTCATATGCACTCTAAAGCATACACATTAAAGCATATTAGATGCATTTATGCACATGCTTTCATTAGTTCAATTACATGCTCATGCAAAAAATCATATGTTAACACTCTTTTAAGGCAAAATCATATGCATATTAGCAAAAGCTTAAATCATTACTCCACAATAAATACCTAACAAAATAATTCTCCCTTTATATCTCTCTTTAGTTTGATCTTTCTCTTTCCTAACTTTCTAACTCTCTCTCTTTCTTTCTCTCTCTCTCTCTGTTTCTCTCTCTCTCTCTCTTCCTTTCCCTCTCTCTCTCTTTCTCTCTCTCTCTCTCTCTCTCTCTCTCTCATCTCTCTCTCTCTCTCTCTCTCTCTCTCTCTCTCTCTCTCTCTCTCTCTCTCTCTCTCTCTCTCTCTCTCTCTCTCTCTCTCTCTCTCTCTCTCTCTCTCTCTCTCTCTGTGCGCTACCGCACGCAGCGTTGTATAGGGAGATGAGTAAAACAAAAAATAAAACTCCAAATTCTCTGTGTAGAATCAGCCACCGTGGAGGGAACCTGGAGGAAAACAAAACAAAAACAAATATAAAACTTCTCTCTCCTTTTTCTTCGCATGCGCTGCGTGCTGCAGGCGCTGCCACGGAAGAAGAACATCTACTTTCTCTCTCCATATCTACGCACTACAACCTACACGTGTCACCACTCATGAGTCATGACTCTTCAAAAAAAAACATGCAAAACGGATTTCATTGCTTGAGAGTCCGAAAATCCGAATAGTCACTTCATCAGGGCTCTCTCTTGTTGATTGTCAATGCAACCACCAGCACTAGTCGACCTTCTCTCTCTACAGCAAAAGTACCTGCGCACGATAGTTGACATGTGGAAGGAAGAATTTCTTTTAATCTCTCTCATCCTCTCCTCTCACTACGCTGTCACACGTTGCCTAACAGAGACTGCCATGGAGAGAGGTGGAAAATTTCTCTCTCTGAACTCTATGATACCCTTTGAGCTATCTTATGTCTGTCGTGTGTTCGCTGCAGCTATGGAAACAAAGTGAAGGAGTTTTGTCAGAACACTATGGAGATTCTCTCTCTAACCATAGTCTACACATCTGCCAGACCTGCTGTGATTGATGACAGTAACTATCTCCCTCTCTAACTCTCACTCTTATGTCATCAATTTCTGTGCGTGCCTAGCTCTTGGATCGATAGAAACTCTCAACCATTCACTCAGATTTTGTTCACTCTATGATATGGTTCAATGACGCTCACACATGAGTTACAGTAAGAATGATAAAAGAAATGGCATGGGAAAAAAACGAAATTGCTCTTTTTCACTTTCTCATTCTATGGAACACGCACGAAAAGAAGAACAAGAGCATATGATTACCTGCACGAAAACATTAGGAACTCTTGAGCAAAGCACACATATATATATATACACAGAGACCTTTTTGTATCACTCTTTTTTATTCTACTTTAATTTTTCATCCACTCTTTTACCCACACTTATCCACCATACTTTTATTAACTTTTCTATTTCAACCTCTCTTTTAATACCCTCACTCACACACCATCCTTTTTACCATTTACACAAATAACTACCACACTTTTATCTACTCACTTTAACCACTTTAGTTACACACTTATTTCACACCACACTTTAAACACTACTCACATTCACCACTCATTAATTATCCACTAGTTTCATTTTAATTCAATTACCCTAAATATTTATAATTAAATATTTCATTTCATTTAAGCTTAGGTTAAGAATTTAATTAATTAATACCTTAATATTAATATGCATACACATGATTAAATTAATTATTTAAATCATATTTTACTTTTTAATAAAACAATGCTCAAATTATAAGTTAAATTAATTAAATACGAATTGTTTGAATCCTTGAAACATATTAAAAACCCCCTAAAATCCTTTTGGAACCCATTCAAATCCTTCTAAACCCTATCATTAACCCATTGAAACTTAACTTAACCCTAGCATTAACCCATTAGAATCTTTTGAAACTCTTTGGATTAACCCTACTGACATAAAATCATATGAATTTATGAAACCCTAGGGTTATAGACCCATATTTCTTGCATGTATGAATATTAAAACTCATTAATTGTGTAATTAGGGTAAACCCTAATATGAACATATGTTCTGCTTCATCATTCATGCTTGAAAACACTTTCAAAGTAGTTAATTCCAATCAACGCAACTGATCAACAATGATATAAAAGGTTAGAGTTCACCAATAAAGTTGCTTTCATTTTCTCTAGTCGTCAACTGGAAGATGCAAATCTTCCCGACAACGCGGGAGTCCAGTGGAAGGAGAAGATAGTTAACAGATTAAGAGAAAAAGAGGCAGGCAACTGAAACACACCTTCATCAGGGGATTAGCGGATTAGTTATAGTAGGTGCAAGAAATGAAAAAGGTCGAGAGTTACTTGCACATAAACAGAGAGAAAAATAAGAGGATTACAGAGAAAAAGGAAG
Source organism: Ceratopteris richardii (assembly GCA_020310875.1). Classification (NCBI taxonomy): domain Eukaryota; kingdom Viridiplantae; phylum Streptophyta; class Polypodiopsida; order Polypodiales; family Pteridaceae; genus Ceratopteris; species Ceratopteris richardii. Next base: position 1,925,893 of record CM035420.1, on the reverse strand, counting down.
ATCAGTTTTTAGTGATTGAGGATTGGTTTATTGGGTTTGTGAGAGGCCTTCAATATTATCAGGTACACATTTGGTTTTTGTTCTTCCTTTTGATTGCATGTGGCAGACGATGATATGTATGCAATTGCAGGTCCTAAAATGGACACTTATACTCACATGCTATGAGACGAATGTATGATATTGCAGGTCCTTAATGTGGACAACTTGCACGCTGGTGTAGCTCAGTGATGAGTAGCACCTCCTTTAATGTCAATCCGGGAAGACGTGAGGATGGTATGAAGACCTCGAGCAAGTGGAGGCACAAGTGCGTGAGTGAGAAGCACACAAACATGCACACACATACACACACACGCGCACACACGGCAAGACAAAGAGTGAGAAGCAATGGAGTTCTCAGATTACTTTCAAAAAGCTCTTACAAGTTCGTTTCAATTACAATCTAAACTCAAAAATGAGCTCGCTAGCTCCTTTTATAGTTTTTGACTAGCTTTGGTCCTGTCCAGACCTAGTGTCCGGCCTAGTTAAAAATTAGGTTCCAGGGCTTATTTGAGGGCTCAAATGAGATCTAAAAAATACGAAAATTGGTAAGCAACTACTTCTAAGGCTCCTCAAGCTCGAGGACTCCTCGGCTTGCACAAAATGGAGCCACAAAAAGGTGAACATGGTATTTGTAGGGGTTGTTAGTGATGATAATCACTTTTAATTGGTGTAAGGGTTTTGAAAAATTAAAGGTTGCCTTAGTGCTAGATCTACCTGAGTGCTCGTACTTGCTTCTTCATGAAGAAAATTATTGGCCTACTTGCCAGATCTTCTTTGACTGCCATGTCTGCTTGTGCTGTCCCTTCGCTCTGACTCTCTTCGTCTTGTGGCTCCTTCGGTTCCCTGACTGCTGCCAACACCCCCCCCCACTCTCGCGTCTGTCACCCCTGACAGACCCTTGTCTAGAGGATTTTTAAACATAATATTGGACGACATCGGAGGCTAGGTGGTGTTCTTCGAGTCTTAAGCCACGTGCTAGATCTGTGAGCAAATCATCCCAATTCACAGGTCCGGGAACATCTGGATGAGGCACCCTCAATTGTTCTGAGTGAATAGTTCTCTCCACAGCAAATAATTGGAGGAGATGTGATGGTTTGGGTATAAAGATTTCAGAGTGATATTCCCAGAATCCTGTGATGAACATCTCCTCAAATGTCTATTTAAAGCAGGCTCGGAGGTACTTGATTCTGGCGTGCCAAGCATATATTACTTCAATTGATGGGGTGGTACTCATATCGTACACCAGATCCTGGTTTCCTCTCATGAAGCCTGCTCCTGAGAAGTGGGGGTCCTTAATGTTCTTAAACGTCCTGAAAGTGATCAACATTAATTCGAATATTTTCATACACATCAGGGCCATCTTATCGGGATTATTGCGTCGCCGAATACTCCAGTGACAGATTGTAGAAATCATGTAGTTCATCGTGGGGGGTCCTCGTGGAGGTGCTAGATACACATAATTTAACCATTTTGCGCAGGCTTTGATGTCTCTGACGGCAATAGTGAATTCAGGCCAGGTGCGTCGTCGAAGAACTGGAATGTAACAAGGATTATATTTAATAAACAACGGCATATTATTCTAGGTTCGGACCATTTCAGGATATGTTTCCAAAAGCCTGATTCTCCAGGTGGGTTGATGGATGGACCCACGCTTAGCACTTTCCGGTATATCATCTGGACCAAATTGTGTAGCAAATGTGGGAGGCTTGCCACATCGTCGTTGAATCTCGACGTTGTAATTGGCCAAAAGTATGCAGTATGGCACATATTGGTCATTATTGGTTCCGATCCATCTATGATGAGACATGCTTCTGAAATATTCTGACTTTATGACAATTTCTTCTAGGTTCGCTAGTGATTGGATCTGAATGGCCACCCGTTCTTCATAGGTGTTCGCTGTCCTTTCCAGTGTCTGAAGCCACTCGGGTGCTTCCACTTTCAAGGTGTCTAGTCCCTCTGAGGTTCGTTGCCCTCCTGGCATCGGCATAGGAATATACGGTTCTTCGTACGAATCATCTACCTCAATAGGGACCAACTCTTCTGGCTCTGGTTCTACTACTGGAGAGGGCTGCCTCTCGTATGTCAGTAACCTCTTTTGTAATTCTGCCACCTGCTCAGTTAAGGCCTTTACTTTGTCTGAGGTAGAGGTTGATGGGACACTCTTCGGTTGTTCTCCCTGTTCCTTAAGTCTGCTCCGTAGTGTGTCACGTTCTCTTTCCAAGTCATCATGAGCTTCCAGAAGATCTGCATAGCTTTCCAAAATGGTTTTCATCGTCTCCGTGGGAACTGCTTTGAACTGCTCTAGATCTATCTCGTGGGGAGAGCCTTCCATTGCCGCTTCCAGATTTTCTTCATTTTGTTTCTGCAGTCTCTTGTTCTCTTCAAGTCTTGTGGCCATATGTTTCCTGAGTAGCGCCAAGTTACGTCTGACTCGTAGGTTATCGGCCTGGTATACTTCGAGCAAAGCTTCTAGTTGTTTGACGCCTGATTCTGTCGATGGTTGGGGTGCCTCCAATAGTGTTTGGTGAGCCTGCTCAAGCGTTGTATAACGTTGATTCACATCTGCATTTCCTCTTCCAGCATTTTAAATTGCCTTTGTAAGTTCTGGTGATTTGTTGTCAGTTGTTGATACCGGTCGTCCAGAGCTCTATACTCATTTTGAAGCTGATATACACATTGATTTAATGCTATAAATATACTATTTACATTAAATGATGCAGGGATGGGTGAAGATGCAGGGGGAATGGGGGCGGGAAAGGGAGTTGTGAATGATGTGGATGCAAGTGGAGATGTGGGTGGAGGGGGTATAGGAGATGGATGTTGCATGGGGGGAGGGAGTGGTGCAGTGGCAGGAGATGTTTCCATAGTGTCAAATGTTTGAGTGACCGTGTAAATGGGGATCGTGGGTGGGGTGGAAGTGACGTTAGTGAAGAGAGTGGTGAAAGTGGGCATGGTGGCTCCCCCGAATGGGATTCCCGGAGAGAGTGGAATTCCCATGAAAATTGTGGTGGTAGTGGACGTGGTGGTGATAGTGTCATGTGGTGGAGTGAGTTGTGTAGTGAGAGGTGGGGATGGTGGAGACAGTGGTGCTTCCTTATGTTCGTCTACTTGCGTTGTATCTCCTGGTGCTGATACGTTGATATGAATTTGTTTCCCGGACCTCATGGGACGGGCGGGAACTCTTTTCTCAAATCGGTGAATGTAGGCCATTGCCTCATGAATGGCCTCATCCAATCCTACTGCATCGGCGTGTAGGTTTATGGACTCGATGAACATGTCATCCACGCCTTCCTCTGCCAGCAATTGGTTCATGAGTTTCTTGCCTGCTTCCAGTGACATTTTATGTTATTCTTGAAGTAGCTGCATGGTTCGATATAGTCTTTTTATTTGAGCCGAATACGCGGGGGCACTTGCTAACTCTGAAAGTTCGTCATACCCTTGTTCCTCGTAGGCTTCTTCCTCTCGTTCGGTCTCTTGTTCCTCGACGTCGACTTCTACAACTTGCGGTTGGGTGGGGGCTGACGTTGTTGTATGGGTTTGTGGTTCCTGAGCTCGCTCTGTTTCTGTTTCGAGATTAGAGTCATAGATTAGTCTAGCCACTTCTTCATCAGTGAGATCATTGAGAGTAAAGCCCTGTGGAAATTCCAAATCTGATGGGACGGGTGGAAACACCAGATTGGGTCCCTCTGTACTTGGTCTTGGTAGCCGAATGGTGAATGGTCTAATGCGTCGTGTCTGGGGAGGGGTAATTTCTGGTGTAGTGGTGGCTCCCCTTGGTTGAGCGCAGGGTAATTGGACTCCCCCTCTCATTTTCTTTGATGGAGGACCTGCCGCTGATAGCCTTCTCTGGAACTCCTAGGCCCGGGACCATACGAGTGCCCGCTGAATAGGCACGTCATAGGCTAGACATCGATAGATTATCTTGGTCAAAGCACAACACCCGTGGAGCATATTTTTCTGCTTCTTGTTCCACCGTTGATGGGCTAGGTGAATCTGATCTATGATCCAATGTGGTACGTTGATAGGGAGGCTTTCTGTCTCTGCCAAATACAAGCTAAACCATATCTTCTTTGGGGGCATGGTGAATCTTTGCTGGGCGGGGAAAGCAAAATGTTGCATGACGGTCCGTAGGTGAAGAGCAATGGTCGGTGTCATTGCTACCATATCCTTCAGCTTATTGAGGTCTTTATGTTTCATTCTGCCTGGAACCATTGTTTCCTTTTCAGTAGGAATGTGCATACCATACATGCCCAATGCTTCTCGTACGAGGTTGAGGGTCAGTTTGAATCTTTTAAGTTCGTGCCCCGGCAAGAGTGAGGGTAACACAAAGGTGCTGTCGCCCCCCTTGGCCCTGCTAGGAGTGATAGTACTGATAAGATAAGAACAACGCAAGAAATCCGGCTTTGGTAAGTGGGCCCTGAAATAACTGTCCAAGCCAGCTTTGGTCCATACTGAACGCATGACTTCGGCATTCTGATAGCTCTCAAATTCACGCGTGAAAAAATGGTAGCGTCCGCATTTACCATTAAATTCCAATTCAGCTTCCCAAAAATAGGTTCTATCACCCAACGGTCCTGCAACATCACTGAACCAATGAGCGTGTTTGCCCACTTGAGAGGTGTGCCCCTGGGGAGGATCCTGAATTGGGAGCACATGCACAGCTTGAAGTTCTTGCGGTCTTTCGGCGCCAAAATTTGGTGTAGCTCAGTGATGAGTAGCACCTCCTTTAATGTCAATCCGGGAAGACGTGAGGATGGTATGAAGACCTCGAGCAAGTGGAGGCACAAGTGCGTGAGTGAGAAGCACACAAACATGCACACACATACACACACACGCGCACACACGGCAAGACAAAGAGTGAGAAGCAATGGAGTTCTTAGATTACTTTCAAAAAGCTCTTACAAGTTCGTTTCAATTACAATCTAATCTTAAAAATGAGCTCTCTAGCTCCTTTTATAGTTTTTGACTAGCTTTGGCCCTGTCCAGACCTGGTGCCCGGCCTAGTTAAAAATTAGGTTCCAGGGCTTATTTGAGGGCTCAAATGAGATCTAAAAAATACGAAAATTGGTAAGCAACTACTTCCAAGGCTCCTCAAGCTCGAGGCTCCTTGGCTTGCACAAAATGGAGGCACAAAAAGGTAAACATGGTATTTACAGGGGTTGTTAGTGATGATAATCACTTTTAATTGGTGTAAGGGTTTTGAAAAATTAAAGGTTGCCTTAGTGCTAGATCTGTGTGACTGCTCGTACTTGCTTCTTCATGAAGAAAATTATTGGCCTACTTGCCAGATCTTCTTTGACTGCCATGTGTGCTTGTGCTGTCCCTTCGCTCTGACTCTCTTCGTCTTGTGGCTCCTTCGGTTCCCTGACTGCTGCCAACACCCCCCCCACTCTCGCGTCTGTCGCCCCTGACAGACCCTTGTCTAGAGGATTTTTGAACATAATATTGGACGACATCGGAGGCTAGGTGGTGTTCTTCGAGTCTTAAGCCGCGTGCTAGATCTGTGAGCAAATCATCCCAATTCACAGGTCCGGGAACATCTGGATGAGGCACCCTCAATTGTTCTGAGTGAATAGTTCTCTCCACAGCAAATAATTGGAGGAGATGTGATGGTCTGGGTATAAAGATTTCAGAGTGATATTCCCAGAATCCTGTGATGAACATCTCCTCAAATGTCTGTTTAAAGCAGGCTGGGAGGTACTTGATTCTGGCGTGCCAAGCATATATTACTTCAATTGATGGGGTGGTACTCATATCGTACACCAGATCCTGGTTTCCTGTCACGAAGCCTGCTCCTGAGAAGTGGGGGTCCTTAATGTTCTTAAACGTCATGAAAGTGATCAGCATTAATTCGAATATTTTCATACACATCTAGGCCATCACATCGGGATTATTGCGTAGCCGAATACTCCAGTGACGGATTGTAGAAATCATGTAGTTCACCGTGGGGGGTCCTCGTGGAGGTGCTAGATACACGTAATTTAACCATTTTGCGCAGGCTTTGATGTCTCTAACGGCAATAGTGAATTCAGGCCAGGTGCGTCGTCGAAGAACTGGAATGTAACAAGGATTATATTTAATAAACAGCGGCATATTATTCCAGGTTCGGACCATTTCAGGATATGTTTCCAAAAGCCTGATTCTCCAGGTGGGTTGATGGATGGACCCACGCTTAGCACTTTCCGGTATATCATCTGGACCAAATTGTGTAGCAAATGTGGGAGGCTTGCCACATCGTCGTTGAATCTCGGCGTTGTAATCGGCCAAAAGTATGCAGTATGGCACATATTGGTCATTATTGGTGCCGATCCATCTATGATGAGACATGCTTCTGAAATATTCTGACTTTATGACAATTTCTTCTAGGTTCGCTAGTGATTGGATCTGAATGGCCACCCATTCTTCGTGGGTGTTCGCTATCCTTTCCAGTGTCTGAAGCCACTCGGGTGCTTCCACTTCCAAGGTGTCTAGTCCCTCTGAGGTTCGTTGCCCTCCTGGCATCGACATAGGAATATACGGTTCTTCGTACGAATCATCTACCTCAATAGGGACCAACTCTTCTGGCTCTGGTTCTACTACTGGAGAGGGCTGCCTCTCGTATGTCAGTAACCTCTTTTGTAATTCTGCCACCTGCTCAGTTAAGGCCTTTACTTCGTCTGAGGTAGAGGTTGATGGGACACTCTTCGGTTGTTCTTCCTGTTCCTTAAGTCTGCTCCGTAGTGTGTCACGTTCTCTTTCCAAGTCATCATGAGCTTCCAGAAGATCTGCATAGCTTTCCAAAATGGTTTTCATCGTCTCCGTGGGAACTGCTTTGAACTGCTCTGGATCTATCTCGTGGGGAGAGCCTTCCATTGCTGCTTCCAGATTCTCTTCATTTTGTTTCTGCTGTCTCTTGTTCTCTTCAAGTGCTGTGGCCATATGTTTCCTGAGTAGCGCCAAGTTACGTCTAACTCGTAGGTTATCGGCCTGGTATACTTCGAGCAAAGCTTCTAGTTGTTTGACGCCTGATTTTGTCGATGGTTGGGGTGCCTCCAATAGTGTTTGGTGAGCCTGCTCAAGCGTTGTATAACGTTGATTCACATCTGCATTTTCCTCTTCCAGCATTTTAAATTGCCTTTGTAAGTTCTGGTGATTTGTTGTCAGTTGTTGATACCGGCCGTCCAGAGCTCTGTACTCATTTTGAAGCTGATATACACATTGATTTAATGCTATAAATATACTATTTACATTAAATGATGTAGGGAGGGGTGAAGATGCAGGGGGAATGGGGGCGGGAAAGGGAGTTGTGAATGATGTGGATGCAAGTGGAGATGTGGGTGGAGGGGATATAGGAGATGGAGGTTGCATGGGGGGAGGGAGCGGTGCAGTGGCAGGAGATGTTTCCATAGTGTCAAATGTTTGAGTGACCGTGTAAATGGGGATCGTGGGTGGGGTGGAAGTGACGTTAGTGAAGAGAGTGGTGAAAGTGGGCATGGTGGCTCCCCCGAATTGGATTCCCCGAGAGAGTGGAATTCCCATGACGATTGTGGTGGTAGTGGACGTGGTGGTGATAGTGTCATGTGGTGGAGTGAGTTGTGTAGTGAGAGGTGGGGATGGTGGTGAGAGTGGTGCTTCCTGATGTTCGTCTGCTTGCGTTGTATCTCCTGGTGCTGATACGTTGATATGAATTTGTTTCCCGGACCTCATGGGACCGGCGGGAACTCTTTTCTCAAATCGGTGAATGTAGGCCATTGCCTCATGAATGGCCTCATCCAATCCTACTGCATCGGCGTGTAGGTTTATGGACTCGATGAACATGTCATCCACGCCTTCCTCTGCGAGTAATTGGTGCATGAGTTTCTTGCCTGCTTCCAGTGACATTTTATGTTGTTCTTGAACTAGCTGCATGGTTCGATATAGTCTTTTTATTTGAGCCGAATACGCGGGGGCACTTGCTAACTCTGAAAGTTCGTCATACTCTTGTTCCTCGTAGGCTTCTTCCTCTTGTTCAATCTCTCTTTCCTCGACGTCGACTTCTACAACTTGCGGTTGGGTGGGGGCTGACGTTGTTGTATGGGTTTGTGGTTCCTGAGCTCGCTCTGTTTCCGTTTCGAGATTAGAGTCATAGATTAGTCTAGCCACTTCTTCATCAGTGAGATCATTGAGAGTAAAGCCCTGTGGAAATTCCAAATCTGATGGGACGGGTGGAAACACCAGATTGGGTCCCTCTGTACTTGGTCTTGGTAGCCGAATGGTGAATGGTCTAATGTGTCGTGTCTGGGGAGGGGTAATTTTTGGTGTAGTGGTGGCTCCCCTTGGTTGAGCGCAGGGTAATTGGACTCCCCCTCTCATCTTCTTTGATGGAGGACCTGCCGCTGATAGCCTTCTCTGGAACTCCTGGGCTCGGGACCATACGAGTGCCGGCTGAATAGGCACATCATAGGCTAGACATCGAGGTCAAAGCACAACACCCGTGGAGCACATTTTTCTGCTTCTTGTTCCACCGTTGATGGGCTAGGTGAATCTGATCTATGATCCAATGTGGTACGTTGATAGGGAGGCTTTCTGTCTCTGCCAAATACAAGCTAAACCATATCTTCTTTGGGGGCATGGTGAATCTTTCCTGGGCGGGGAAAGCAAAATGTTGCATGACGGTCCGTAGGTGAAGAGCAATGGTCGGTGTCATTGCTACCATATCCTTCAGCTTATTGAGGTCTTTATGTTTCATTCTGCCTGGAACCATTGTTTCCTTTTCAGTAGGAATGTGCATACCATACATGCCCAATGCTTCTCGTACCAGGTTGAGGGTCAGTTTGAATCTTTTAAGTTCGTGCCCCGGCAACAGTGAGGGTAACACAAAGGTGCTGTCGCCCCCCTTGGCCCTGCTAGGAGTGATAGTACTGATAAGATAAGAACAACGCAAGAAATCTAGCTTTGGTAAGTGGGCCCTGAAATAACTGTCCAAGCCAGCTTTGGTCCATACTGAACGCATGACTTCGGCATTCTAATAGCTCTCAAATTCACGCGTGAAAAAATGGTAGCGTCCCCATTTACCATTAAACTCCAATTCAGCTTCCCAAAAATAGGTTCCATCACCCAATGGTCCTGCAACATCACTGAACCAATGAGCGTGTTTGCCCACTTGAGAGGTGTGCCCCTGGGGAGTATCCTGAATTGGGAGCACATGCACAGCTTGAAGTTCTTGCGGTCTTTCGGTGAGATGTGGCTCAAGGAGGAGTGTTTTGATATCCACAATCTGTGCGCTGGATCCGGCGTGAGAATCGGAACCTCCGGCTTCTGCCATTGTTATTGCTTGCTACTGATTCTGTGAGAATATAGAACCATGTGTTAACATTGTAATGGACAGAATAAACCCGTTGTTGTCCCCGTTACAACATTAACATGAGGTAGATTATGAATCAGTGGTCAGTGAGTGCACGATGAACTTGTGTGTAGTTAATGCCTGGATAGTCCTAGGAGCTAGATGGAAAGATGCACTGTCTGACTAATGCAGTTAGTAAGTGGAGATGAATTCACAGATTGGGGTCGGGGGGTTTATTACAAGTCTTAGGTTGCCAAACACCATGAATGGCTTTTGGTCTTGGTTTTGTGGAGATTCGGGAGGGTTGCATGAGTAATTCTTCTGGGAGTTGTTGTGTCATCGGGACCCATTTACGAGTGAGTCTGTGCGTGCTTCTAGGCGGCAGTGTGTTCGAGTGTATCAGACAAGAGTGGGTGGAGGCTGCTTGAGCAAGTGAACTATGTCGTGTAAGATGTGAATTGTGTGGGACTAGTTGAGCCTGCAAGCAAGCCTTGGGCACCCAAATTTGTCTTGAGTGTGGGTCAGCCTTCATCGACTTCTTGGGTACCCAAATGGATTTCACTTTCTCAACAGATGTTTTAGGAGTCCTCTTATTAGCATCAAGTTGTTGGTTACTAGTAGGAAGTTGAGACCGTTGTTGCGACTTAGTTACGGTCGGCCGCTCGTCTTTCCGCACCCACATTTGTTTCATCGGCTGAGTTGTTCTGCTTCGCGCGTTCTTTTGGTCTCTCGCTTGGAGAGTCTTCAGTAATTGATCTGCCCTTAGTTGCTGCCTCCTTCTGGCCTTTGGAAAAGAAGGGAGTTCCATTGTGGTTCTGACTCCTTTTTTGAGATCTTCATTCTTCTGCATCACATAGCCTTGGACAAGAACAGCATGGTCAACTTCATGTGCACCCCTGGAGGGACCAGGAGTCCGTGTCTTTTCTAGTTCCTTGAGTGCTCCATTATTTAACTCAATTGTAATTCTAGTTTGATTCACCCATACCTGAAGAAGTCCACTTCTTAGGTTTAAGTTGACTGCTTGGTCATAAATCCAGTCTTGACCCAGGACAAGGGGTTCAGTGAGGTCCTCATCTTGACACACTAGTACTTTAACTGTCATTGCCTCATCATGAATATAGAGGGGAAGTTCCACCTCGCCCATGCAAGGGGTTTCCACGCCTCCCAATCCTATGAGATATGCTTCCACACGGTTGACAGTTAATTGCAACTCTTGACAGTAAGACAATTTAACAGCACTAGTGGCTGCACCTGAGTCAATCAAGGCTCTTACAGTCCTTGCACTCTTTCCTTGTCCTATATCTAAGGTTATGAAAGGACGTCGATCAGTTATCCTATGAGAGCTAACACCTGAAACTTCACACATAGCCACGTCGTATCCTTGATCTGCATATGCATCTTGCCTAGGGTACTCTCTACCTTGTCTTCTTAATTTCATTCTCCGTATGCGCTCTAGGGCTTCTGCTTGAGCTTCTTCTCGAATTCGCTTTTCTTCCTCTTTACGTTGCTTAGCCGTATTGAGTCGACTTAGCATTTCCTCTGTGAGAGGTTCCTGGTACAACTTGACTCTGCATCCGCTGATATAACTTGGGAGAACATCGCCTTCTAATGTGGCTAGTTGCATTGCTCCACTTGTTGAGATTCTGTTAATGATCATGGGTCCGTAGCCTCTCTTCTCCAATTTCCTCGCATGTTGCTTCAATGTGTAGACTAAAACTAGATCTCCTGCTTTCAAGCCCTTATCCTTCACATGGGCATCAAAGTATGCCTTCTGTCATTTCTTTGCTGCATATATCCCTGCAGCTGCCCTCAGTCTTGTTTCTCCTAATCGTTCAAGGTCAAAAAGTCTAGAGGAGAGTTCATGACCCGTCCATTCGTGCTCTTGTGCTACTTTCAATGTAGGTATTAAGAAATCCAAAGGTAGCACGGCGTTTTGGCCAAATACCATCTGAAAGGGGGTGGCTTGGAGTACCGTTTTGTAGGCGACTCGGTATGCCCAAACAGCATGGTGTAGCTGTTTGTCCCAATCAGAGCGTTTATTGTTTACTAATTTCGTCAGTACATTGCATAAGATCTTATTGGTGCTCTCAGCCTGGCCATTTGCTTGAGGATGATAGGGGGCAGATTTCTTATGAACTACCAAGAATTCTTGGAGCAGATTTTCAATAACTTCATTCAAGAAGTGAGTGCCTCTATCACTAACTAGTTCTATAGGTAGCCCATATCTTGTGAATACATTTTCAAACAAGAATTTAGCTGTTGTTTGAGCATCATTTTTCATTGTGGCTTTTACCTCTACCCACTTTGTTAGATAGTCTGTCGCAACAATGATATATTCTGCATGGGAACCCCTAGCTGGGGGATTAATAGGACCTACGAAGTCTATTCCCCACTTAGAGAATGCATGTCCACCCATCATAGGTTTCAGTGGCATCTCATCTTTACGTATAGGATACTGAGTTCTCTGACAGACATCGCATCGTTTCACATAGGTATGTGCGTCCATGTGAAGGGTCGGCCACCAGAAGCCCGCAAATAGTATTGCCTTGATCACCCGATCTGGTCCAAAGTGTCCTCCTGCTACACCTTGGTGAGCAGTTTCCAGGATCTTGAGATATTCACTTTCATGGACACATAGCCTCAGGTAACCATCTTTACCACGCTGTATAGATTATCACCAATGAGTGAGTAAACCTGGGCTTCTTGTTCTAAACTCCTTTTCCTAGCCAGAGTCATGTCTGGAGGGAATGTTTTCGTCCTCAGGAAGGCTACTAGTGGTTCACTCCAATCTGGCACAATGGACACTTGATAAAGAGTGGCATGTTCCACAGGTGGTTTAGTGCAACAGATCGGGCATTCCTTGCATAACCTTTGTACATCAGCTTCCATAGTTGGCCAATGTACTCCGAGTCTCCTTAGTGTCTGTAAGGTTCGTTGCTTTGAGTAGTGTTGCTCTAACGCACCTACATGTGCTAATTGCAACCATTTATTGTACTCGTCCTCTTCCACACAACAAGCCAAGATTCCTTGATCTGTGTGCTTGTACATGCTTCCTGCCATGATGTGGTACTTTTGGGCTTTCACTACCTCTCTATTTTGCGTGTTTATTACTGGATGGTTAGGTCCGTATGTCAATACTGGCACTAATGGCTTAGCCCACTGCGGTACAACTTCCAAATTAAACAAGTAAGCATCAGGAAGGTCATGTGATACTCCTTGTGGGGCTTCTCCCGATGTGAGCCTAGAAAGGTGATCTGCTCTCAAATGAGTCCTCCCTTTCCTTACCACAACCTCGAAATCATATTCCATTAGCAAGAGAAACTATCTTACTAATCTTCCTGTATTGCATGGCTTGTTCACGAGATATAACAATGCTTGGTGGTCAGTAAAAAATTTAAACTTATTTGCAAGCAAATAATGTCTAAATTTCTTAATTGCATATACCATGCCTAAGCCTTCTCTCTCTGTAGTGGTATAATTTCGCTCAGCTGCATTCAATTGTCTATTGGCATAGGCAATTGGAAGATCCATACTACCTTCACCAGTAGGTTGAGCAAGCACAGACCCAATAGCATAATTGGATGCATCCACGTGAACATGGAATGACTTATTCCAATCCGGTGTGGTTAAGATTGGTGCTGAACATAATCGCCGTTTAAGCTCATTGAAGGAATTCTCACATTCATCAGTCCACTCAAAGTTTGTCAGAAGTCCATACATGGGCTTTGCAATGACAGCATACATGTGAATGAACCGGCGGTAGTAACCACAATGTCCCATGAAAGCTTGCACTTCCTTGACATTCCTTGGCCTAGGTAGCTCTGCTATGGCTCTCACTTTCTCTTCGTCAGTGGATATGCCATTCTTTGACACTATGTGCCCTAGAATCTTGCCTTGCCTGACCATGAAAACGCACTTTTCTGGGTTTAGACACACTTGATATTCTCTACATTTGTCAAAGATTTGTCTGAGTTCAGGAATATGGGTTTGTCTAATGTTGGAATGAGCACAAAGATCATCAACATAGACTTCTAAATTCTTCCTCAGGAACTCCTTAAATACATGGCACATCAGCCTCTGGAAGGTAGCTGGTGCATTGGTAAGCCCAAATGGCATCACACGAAAGGCAAATATACCCCACTCTGTGGCAAAAGCTGTCTTATGCTGATCTTCTGGAGCTATGGCTACTTGATTGTAGCCCGAAAATCCATCGAGGAAGCTATACACTTCCTTGCCTGCCACTCTTTCTAAGAGATGTTCTGTGATGGGAAGCGGATAGTTATCTCGAATTGTGGCTGCATTGACCTTCTTCAAGTTAATGCATACGCGCAACTTTCCATTTTTCTTGGGCACCACTACAATGGGGGATACCCACTCAGTGTGCTCAATTTCATAGATAAATCCAGCTTCAACCAGCCTATCTATCTCCTCCTTAATCTTGGCAGCGTAATTATCGTTATATGTATAGGGCTTTTGCTTAGAGGGTTTGGCATCTGAAGTCATGGGGATAGTGTGTGAGCATATATCCGGGTCAACACCTTTCAAATCCTTGTAACTCCAAGCGAATACATCTCTGTATTCTCTTAGCAAGGCTATTAACGCATGCTCTTCTTCCTCTGTTAGGTCATGGCCTATGTACGTGCATCTCTCCTCTCCTTCTTCTAGGGCCACTACTATTCTCTTGGTGGTTTCTTTTTTATCATAGGCCTCTCCTGATTGTGCCTCTCGTTTAGGCATTCTTATCATGACTCTCCTGTCGTCTATCTCATACTTCTTAAAATTTTCTGGGACCTCAAACAAAGATTCTTCCTCTTCTGGTGAGACTTCTCTCTTCTTTCGTTTCTTTCCTTCTTCCTTTGGGGTCACATGTGTGGCTAATCTTACATCATTTGTAAGATCTCCATGCCTCTGGGGTTGAAATTCTACTTCATGGAAGTATTCTTCATCTGATGCAAAAGGTGGGTCCATAATGATTGACTCTTGATCGGAGTCACTTGCATCCTCAAATGCATCAGAGCTAGGTTCGCATTCTTCTAGAACTGCCTCTCCCATGATTGGCTCTATGGAGAAGACTGAAATGTCATAGCCATCCTCATCACAGTGAGGTGTCCATTGTTCTTCATTGATGGCCACATCCATGGTTGCTAAAATTTCTGCCCAGCCGTGAGGTTCAAATTCTTCGTCTGGAAAAACTACAGGTGCATAGGCTGGGTCTTGAATTGATCTATGGTTTTCGTTTGCACCTACCTCTCTGGCTTTTTCTCTCTTCTCTTCTTCTACTGCTACCTTACACATCCATAAGTGAGTGTCTTCATGCATCCATGAGGATCCTGATCCTATGGAATGCACCGATTCTGTATCATCTTTGGCTCTATGGATGGGATTCCATTGGATAGAAGGTACATCTCTATGAGAGTAATCTTTGAGATTTACTTTGGTTGTAACACCTAAGTGTTGCAAATACAAGGAATTGGTTCCCCAATCCTGTACCACTTGCAACTGCCGCATAAATGGTCTTCCCAAAATCATCTCATAGGCATGATTTTTGCTGAAGTCACATATAGCAAACGTATGCTCAAACTCGACACCACAAGTGGTGAGAGTTATTCCTTCTAGCAATCCTAAGGGTCTCTCAATACGACCATCGGCCATCTGCAATTTCATTCTCGTTGGCCTGAGTGCTGGCTTGCCCCAACGCTTCCATAGGGAAGTGGTGGCAATTGCAACTCCTGCACCTGAGTCCAAAATCGCCTTGGTGGTGTACTCCTGGTAGGTAATGGGAAGATAGGTGTTCCCTTCTTCACCTTCACACATATCTCCTATCTTATCTAAGGGTATCTATGGCACTGTCCTATGTGATCCTACCTGGGAACGAGGTTTTGCTATTTCTGGTACTTGTTTGGCGACATGTTTCCATACTTCAGGTCTAACCTTAAGTAGCTCTTCCAAAGTGAGATTGCACTGCACTTTGGTGTTCTTCACTACCTCTGTGTTCCTAGGTATGACCGAATCTTCGTTTCTTACCATGACTGTGGGTGCTCTCATACAAGTGGACTTTGCTTCCCAGGGGCCGGTGAAATGGGGTAGTTCTTGTAAAGAATTAGACTCGAAGTCTAATCTTTCTTGAGATTGGGTACTCTCCTGCTCTCCATAAATGGATGGGATGTCTTGTGGGAATTGGTCATGTGCATCATCCACAAGTTCAATGGGAGGAGGAACTTCACTCTCTTTAGCCCATTTGTCTTCTTGAATCTCGCGTAGGAATTCTGGTGTGAACCGATTCATAGAAGATGATGTGTCTGGCTCCGGAGAGTTAGGAACATAGGCTTCAGGCACATAGGCTTCCTGGGCAGGAATGCTTACCCTTCCACTTGCCTTGCCCTTGTGTTGAGAGGCTGGTTCCTTTTCTGATTGTGCCATCAGCTTCTCTATTCTTTCTAGGGAAGGGGGGTTGTCTGGTTCAGTGGAATTGGGCACATAAGCTTTCGGTGGGGGATGGGTCATGTTTTCGCTTGTGTTATCTCTTTCTTGAATTTTTTCTTCCTTGGCCGATCTTGCAATTATGCCCTCTAACTTTTCTAGAAGTCCATCCAAGTGTAATTGCGTCTTGGCTGAGCCTGAGTAATTGAAAAGGCAACTGGCTTCAAACATAGTCTGAGCCAATGCGACCATTTTCCCGCAAAGCTTGGTTCTTTCTATCTCTAGGTCAGCTCTAGGGTAGCACTTGTCATGATCCGTTACAGTTGGCCCTTCTTGGATTCTGGCCTGATAAGCTTTAAGCATCATGTCTATGTCTTCAGGAGTGGGATCAGCTAATACTGATCCTACTCGGGGTGGTGGGTGGGTTACGTGGGGTGTATTAGAGGGTGGAGGGATGGAGGGTGATGGGGATGGTAGTGGTGGGAATGTGTGAGAGTGCGGTTGAGATGTGATCTCTATGATTTTTGCTTTGGTTTCTCTCAAGCTTTCTTCAAGTTCGCTCATCTTTTTTGCCCATTGCCTTTTCATTCTTTCACGACTATCCTTCCAGGCTCTAGTCCTTTTCTTTGTCATGCTCTCGGTTTCACTAGCCTCTGGGTTCTTATCCTGGTTTACCCCTTGGTTCTGCTGCAATGCCTGAGCTCTAGTCACTACCTGCACTGGTGCGGTGGATGTCACACTTCCTCTGGAGTCTACCACCAACCCAATAACGTTAATAGGAGTGATTTTTGGCATATTATTAGGATTCTTAGGGCAATCTCGTAAGAGATGCTCCTTTCCACATTCTTGGCAAAAGCCCTGAATTGTCACTGACTGGGGTTGTGTAGGTGGATGCAAGGGACAATCACGAATGAGGTGATCTCCCTGACATCTGTAGCATGGTCCTCTAGGGAATGGGGGTCTTACCTGCCTAGGTTGAGGCTTAGGATTGGGGTTCGTATACATGACGTTTGTGTAATCTGACTCCCAACTAGGTTCACTCGGTTCCTCACTGTAGTAGGACTCACCATGTTCAGGAGATTGCATGTAATAAGCATGGGGACTATCGACATGTGTAGAATCAAAGCTATGGTCACTAGGGTCACTTTCGGAAAGCAGTGGGGTTACAGGGACTATAGCTCTATTCAGGTTTTCTTCTGCTGCTGCATATTTTACTGGGATCACATTAGCTGGGGCAGGGGGTTGTTGTGCTAACACAGGCTGAGGCCTTTGGTGGTTTTGGTATGGTTGCTGATAAGGTTGTTGTGGCTCGCCATATGGCTGTGGAGGGTACGGGTTCTGGTATCTTCCCTGTTGAGGGTATGGCTGAGGGTAATTTTGCCTAACAGTTTGTTTGTTATATGGGCAGTCTTGCGCGGTGTGGTTGGTGTACCTTCGTTCTATAGTGCAGTACTGGCTACTAGGATTAACTTGGGGTTGAGCCATAATGGGACATACATTCGCCATGTGGTCGCCACCACAAGTGTAGCACCTTTTCACAGGGGCAAACCTTGGGATTTGTTTGTTAGTGACACCTAATTTCTGAGCTACTTTCTCTGCAAGTTCCTCAATTGATGTGGATTGCGTGGAAGAGAGGTTAGAGGCACTATCTGAATCTTTGTATATCTTGGAAAGCTCTAACTCCTCCCCTAAGTTATCCTCAATGTCAATACACATGCGTACACACTCTTCTATGGTCCTAGGGTCTTTCAAGTACACATATGATCTTAATTTGGTACTTAGCAATCCATCCAAGAATAAAGCCACTTGCTTAGCTGGTGTGGGTAACTCAGGGACAGGGCATCTTTCAAGATATTGCCTAAATCTTCTTCCTGCAAGTCTCACGGTTTCTTGAGGGGTTTGCTTGAAGCTGTGAATCAGCGAGGAGGTATTATGCCTTCTGCCACTCTTAGAGAATTTAATAATGAAAGCCTCTAGGAGTTGGTCTATGCTCCTGAACTGCCTCTCATTTAGTGGCTGAAACCATGTTAGGGCAGTGTTCCTAAGGGTCAGACCAAAGGCATTGTACTGCGTGAATAGATCCTCCACTTGGTCAGCTCTCAAGACTTGCCTAAACTCAGCCACATGATCGTATGGATCTCCAGTGCCATCGAAGAAGTTCTTCATGGACTTAACTAGCTGAGTCGGTCTCAAAGTCCTTGTGTGCTCTCTAGGTCGTGGTAGAGGGAACTCATCCGCTTTTCTTTGATTTCTG
This sequence comes from Ceratopteris richardii, assembly GCA_020310875.1. NCBI lineage: Eukaryota > Viridiplantae > Streptophyta > Polypodiopsida > Polypodiales > Pteridaceae > Ceratopteris > Ceratopteris richardii. The sequence goes on along the minus strand of CM035420.1, from coordinate 1,907,879 downwards.
TGAGCTCTAAGCATCTCAGGTTCTACTCTATTCGTTTCTGTCCTTGTTCTTTCTCTGCCCCCTGAGGTGGCAAAGCTTACTTCTGGCCTATCTCTATGTCTGTCTCTTTGAGTTCCGTGAGCATGGGAGGTTCCAGCTCCTGGGTGACCAAAGGACACGTTCGATCTTGGTTGGGGGAAAACAAATTCACCCTTCCAAGTGTAAGCATGCCTATCATTTTCTGTAACCACAAAGATCCTCTCCGAAGCGTGATCTAAGTAGGTCACTCTGCCTGGGCTATCAGGATCCTTAAACTCGTAGATCATGATTGTTCCTATATCAGTTGGCTGATCAGATTTATACCTCCAAAAGGCTTCGTCAGTTTCTCGATTGAGGAGCAAATCTATGCTCTTATTATCCTGGGGAATCCACTCTAGTGTCATGATCCTAGTGAGAACCGATTTGCCTCGAGGGGTTCTAGGTTCTGTACCCATGTTTCCTTGCTCTAGGTCCCCTAAGTCCGCTTCTGAGATCACATTTCCAAATTTGTCCGTCCTATCTGGGTGACTGGTGACTACGTATATGGTTCCTTCTTTGTCCAAGTATGCTCCGTTTTCAAACTTGACTGCTGGGTGCTCTAATCCAATGGATTGATCAGGATTCTTAATCTGTACCACAGATCTTCCCAGGCCATCCTCATAGATGCTGGCACCTAATCGGTTGGTCCTAAGGTATTCCAACTGCGTTTTGTAAGGGCCTTCTACTCTGTGCAAGTATGGCACTCCTGAACTTCCCGTAGGTCTGTCCATGCCTTGAGACATCTCTGATTCACTAGTATCAGAGTTAGGGTAATGCGAGTGGTGACTCAACTGCTGGGCCCAAGACCTCGCAGTATGATTGACACTAGCCTCTGAAGACCTAAGGCTTTGTCTATCTCTTACTAGGTGTCGTCCTGATCTAAGGTTCATATGCCTAACTGATTAACCCAATTTTTCTCAAGTACAACCACGTTTCTGAGTCCTTTGTATCAACTACTTAATCCCCTTTTTATGTTGATTATCGTGTTTATACTCTTGTCTGATATCACGTCGTTAGGAATACTTGAGTTTAATTTCGCACTTTAGTTTGGTCGTTTCACGTTAGGTTCTTTTCCTTTAAGGTTGTCGTTCACACACATAGGTTATCTCTTGACTTGAACTTGATTTCTTAGATAGTCTTTGATTTATCTCGTGCCTATCGTCGCCTGGAATTACTTCTAACACTACCCGCACTTAGCCTAAACTAAGAATTGACAGAGGGTGTTGCGGGTTTTCCAACCTTGAAGTCCTTTCCTTGTGTTGTTGCCCTGGTGTGCCCAGGACGCGTGTTCCCAAGCCTCCACTTACTCTTGCTTTGTGTACCCTTCGCTGCTCTCAAAGGACCTGTAAAAGGCCCACTGTTAGCTCAAGACTTAAATTCAAAAGACAGAACCCATCACTTTCATTCATGTAACACCACCAATTTGCACTATGATTTTTTGGACACAACTCTAGAGATCCCTGAATTTTGTTCCCCCTGAGTATGGTCAACTTCAAAATACCCTATCTAATATTCCTGATCTTAATTTAAAAAATCACAACAAACGGATTTCGTATGAGGAAGTTATGCCAATTCAGGGTTTTGGGGCTAAAACAGGATTAAACTAGGTTAACAAGCAAACAGGAATTCTAGGGTTACTTGGGTCGTGCCCTCGTAATGCAATACTACACCCTTGCGTTTGTCCCACACTGCCAAATTTTAGACCATTATTTTTGCCTTAAAAATTTGACCTAATTTGCCCTTCTAACGTGTTCGCAAAGTCTGTCGATCGCGATTGACAGGTCAGTCGTGATCGACGTGTCGATCGCGATTGACAGGTCCGTCGTGGCTGTCAGTCGCGATTGACTGGTCAGTCGCGATTGACAGGGGTTTCGAGAAGTCAATCAGTCGTGGTCAAAGGGTTGTTGACTCTGTCAGTCGCGATTGATGGGTCGATCGTGATTGACAGGTCGGTCACGAGGGTCTGTCCGTCGTGGTCAAACAGTCATTGACCGTGTCGATCGCGATTGACAGAGCCGTCGTGGGCTGTCAGTCGTGATTGATGGGTCGATCGCGATTGATGACTCGATCGCGATTGACACGTGTCACGCGTATGATCCGTCGGTCGTGGTCAATCGGTCGTTGACTCTGTCGGTCGCGATTGACAGAGCCGTCGTGGGCTGTCGATCGCGATTGACAGGTATGTCCGTCATGGTTTGTCGATCGCGATTGATAGAGCGATCGCGATTGACAAAAATCTGATGAATTTCAAAAAACTAAACACATTTTTGGGAAGCTCTAGGCCTGTAGATCATGGTTTTGCACTTTGTTTGGCAATTTGAGCATTTTTTCTGTCGGTCGCGATTGACAGAGGTCGGCGACACACAGACAGTTACTACGAATTCCGTACCTGCGCAGAGTGCTGGGGACGATGATGTGGCCTGTACCTGCAAGACAGCTCAAAAAACATGCAAAAACAGCACACACAATTTCGCTCTCTCGCTCTCTCTCACAAGTGAAATGAGGGAAATGAGGTGGAGAAGGTGATATGATCAAAAACTGAATTTTTCGCGATGATGGAGATGGAGGTGGAAGATGGTGATGGTGATGATGGTGATGATGGTGGTAAGGTAAGAAGGAGAAAAATAGGAAAAGTAACGAAATTACCTACAACGCCAATGTCTCCACTCTACGTCTTACCATCACACGCTCGTCCTCAAAGCTCGATCCCCGGCAACGGCGCCAAAATTTGGTGTAGCTTAGTGATGAGTAGCACCTCCTTTAATGTCAATCCGGGAAGACGTGAGGATGGTATGAAGACCTCGAGCAAGTGGAGGCACAAGTGCGTGAGTGAGAAGCACACAAACATGCACACACATACACACACACGCGCACACACGACAAGACAAAGAGTGAGAAGCAATGGAGTTCTTAGATTACTTTCAAAAAGCTCTTACAAGTTCGTTTCAATTACAATCTAAACTCAAAAATGAGCTCTCTAGCTCCTTTTATAGTTTTTGACTAGCTTTGGCCCTGTCCAGACCTAGTGTCCGGCCTAGTTAAAAATTAGGTTCCAGGGCTTATTTGAGGGCTCAAATGAGATCTAAAAAATACGAAAATTGGTAAGCAACTACTTCTAAGGCTCCTCAAGCTTGAGGAATCCTCGGCTTGCACAAAATGGAGCCACAAAAAGGTGAACATGGTATTTACAGGGGTTGTTGGTGATGATAATCACTTTTAATTGGTGTAAGGGTTTTGAAAAATTAAAGGTTGCCTTAGTGCTAGATCTGCGTGAGTGCTCGTACTTGCTTTTTCATGAAGAAAATTATTGGCCTACTTGCCAGATCTTCTTTGACTGCCATGTCTGCTTGTGCTGTCCCTTCGCTCTGACTCTCTTCGTCTTGTGGCTCCTTCGGTTCCCTGACTGCTGCCAACACACGCCTTGTGAGGTTTTATATTACCCTGCTGAAAACCATTGAATTGAAACAAAAACTGAGGGACGTGGTATTTGCTCTTCCCCTTAGAGCAAGTATTCATATCCTTGTACTGATGAGTGCAAGCCTTTACCTAGTTGTGTTCATTGTATTGGACGGATCTCGTAAACTGATTTTGTGTAGTTCTCGAATGGCATGTTAGCCGAGAGCATTTCTTTTGCCTATATTGAAATCATGTATTTTAACTAAGGAGTGGTTTCGTCCTACACTATTGTCATTTGTCATTAATCCTCTGTTTGAGTATCTACAATACCATGTATCTATTGAGATCATGCCTGCTGACAAAAATGTTAAAGGGTATACTTCCCTAAGGAGAACCTCCCTTGAGTAGGGGAAGTACTGGAAGTGCATATTGCATGTTCTTGTTAAAAGTGGGTACTGCAGTACCTCCTCTATAGTTTGGCATGCCCGATGGGACCCTTGCATTTCTATGAGAGGTTATGTGCATAGTAAATAATCCTTTTCCATTATGTTTGCCCTATTGCATCTTGCAAGTAGGTACATGACCCATACTCGAGCAGATAAGGAGCCTCTTTGTGTATAGAGGAGCCTTAAAACATCAGCTTTACCTTAGAATAGTGAACCTAGATCCCCTCTACCCTCTTTGAATTTAACTATTGATTTGGGTGCGACACCAATGTCAAAGGAAAAGCATAGGAGAACATTAGATTTCTCTTCAGATACATTAGAGGAAACACCAGTGCCAATGGAGGATCTCTCTCACTTACTCTCCAAACTGAATATCAAGTTCCCTACCTTTAAGGGACAAGCCTATGAGGATGCTGATGATCATGTGAGGAGATTCATCTCCTTATGCCGTGGACGAGGTCTGTAGAATAGAGGATGCAATGCTGGTCCTCTTCCCATCAACGTTGGAAGGCCTTGCTGACAAATGGTATAGTCAATATGCAGATGGCCATTTTTCTACATGGGAGGCTTTGAAGATGGCGTTCTCATAGACATTTCGACCAAGTGACTCCTCGGAAAGAGATCTAGATCAACTAAAAAACCTAAGCCTAAGATTAGGTGAATCCTTTCACGAACTTCACACTAGAACAAAAACACTTGTTTCACATCTGCCACATGCTCCAGGTGATTTCTTGGTTAAAAAATGGATAGAAAAAGCTCTGCTCAGGTCATCTCAGCAGAAGCTACATGAGTGTCTTAGATTGGATGCAACCCTTAATGATTTTGTTGCAGCGACATCACGCATTGAAGAAGCTAGGCAACATTTTGAAGGGGATACACAACAAAATTATGGAGCTGAACTAGAACCTATATGGCAATTGAGGAAAGAATTGGAGGGATTGACAATGCAACAAAATCACCAAGAAGAGAAGGTGTTTCCATCGTCGCGTTGCACCAATGACGAAGAAGCCCAACTTCATCACGAGTTAGAAGATTTGCAGACCACTCAGGATATAAGAAGGAGATTTGGTGTACAATATGTAACAACAGTGGACATTCCAATGCTAATTGTCCTAACACGGTAAGTGGTCAATTTTGTGGAAAGGATGGGCATGAAGCCAGAGACTATTACTACCTCAAGGGTACACAACAACGAGGTAACTCTCAAGCTTTGGATTCATATTATGCTATTACTTCAAATGCACCTAATAGAGAGGAGAAAACACCAATAGCCAACTGCAACTACATTTGGAAGAAGGATTCGACTTACGAAAAACTACTAGGTATACTGTGGACACTCAGGTAATGCCCTCTTTACTCCAAGAAGAAGATACATTATTGAATTGGATCCTAGAAATTACTGAGTGTTGCACAATCGAAATCAATGAAATAGAGGACGAATTTGCAGATGGAGTTGCAGAAAAAGGCCATGAAGTTCACAAGGAGTTAGAGAATGAGGATTTGCACTAGAATACAAACTTTGAAGGGGCATGAAGTATAGAAGTATTAGGGAAGGAAAGTTATGAGCCTGAATGCACAGAACATCTCCCCTTTTCATATTTACCTCAAGGGTGGACTAGAGAACATATTGCAGAGTATAAGCTAAATTCCATTCTTGCATACAGTGGGGATGATTTCTCAAGTAAGGCTAGTCCTGAAACACTTGTTCAAGAAGTAAATCAAGGAGATGAAGAGAACCCTCAAGTAGTCCACTTGGCCTCTTGGCTATGGCATTGTCCCCCTTTACTATAGAACGTTACTTCTTTGCTTTTTATTTATAAAAATATCTTTGCATGGTCCTACAAAGATCTAACAGGGATACCAAAGGAGCTTGGATTACACCGAATACCCTTAGTTAAGGGACCCGTGCTTGCAAGAAGTAGGCCGTATCGACTCAATCCAAAGTATGTAGAGGCCTAAAGTTGGAAATTGCAAAACTAGAAGAAGGAGGTATAATTGTTATAGTAGAGCATTCCAAGTGGCTTTCTTCTATGGTTATTGTACCCAAGAAAAATAGTGGAAAAATAAGGTTTTCTGTTGATCTTCGTGTCTTGAATAAGGTAACTGTTCAAGATGGATTTCCTCAGCCCTTCACAAAGCAAGTACTTGAGGAAGTAGCCGAACACACTTTGTATAGCTTCATGGATGGTTTTAGTGGCTACAATTTAGATAGTGATCCATCCTGATGAGAGGGACAAAATACCCTTCCTTACTCCATGGGGCACTTATGTCTATACCCGCATGGCTTTTGGCTTGAAAAATGCACGAACTTCATTTAATAGAACAATGTATCTGATATTGCGCAAATGGTTAACAACCTTTCTACGCATTTTCTTGGATGACTTTTCAGTGTTTTGAGGCATAGATAGAAGAGAAGCAGTTCAAGATTTCCATGATCATTTGGAAAATCTAAAGGAAATCTTTGAGCAATGTCTCAAAATAGGTTTGAACTTAAATGCTGCCAAATGTGATGTTTTGGTCACTAAAGGCACTCTCCTTGGTCACATAGTATTTGCTGAAGGGATAACGGTTGACCCAACAAAGGTTACTGCTATCCCTTCCATCCACAAACCCCAAAGGAAGTGCAAAGTTTTTTGGGCCATGCAGGATACCATAGAAGATTTATATGAATGTATTCAGAAATAGTTAAACCCTTGTCAAGGCTTACCAGTAAAAAGGTCCCCTTCTCATGGAGTCCTGAAGCTAAGAAAGCATTTTGTGAACTAAAATTGAGGTTATGTACTACTCCACTTTTAAGTGTTCCTAACTGGTCATTGGAGTTTCATGTGCATACAGACGCGAATCTTCATGGTGTTGGTGCGATTTTGGCTCAATCATCATCACACAAGATTGATAGACCTATCTCCTATGCTAGTAGGATACTTACCAAGGCAGAAAGGAACTATAGTACGACCAAAAGGGAAGGTTTGGCTATTGTATTTGCTCTTCAAAAGTTTTGGCATTACCTTCTCCGTGTACATTTTATAGTCATATCGGACCATCAGCCCTTGAAGTACTTGATAAACAAGCCTAGAGTGGCAGGAAGAGTTTGGTGATGGTTACTCCTGTTTCAAGAATTCAACTTTGTTATTCATATTAAGCCAGGAAGAGAGTACTACATGGCAGATCAAGTATCTAGGACCGCAATGAGCGAGAAGGCAATATGTAATACTCATGAACTGGTGGATAATAATCTCTTCCTAGTAGCAACTCAAGCTCAATGGTATGATGGAATTCTGCATTTTCTCACTATTGGAAAACTCCCAGAACACTTAACACCTATAGAAAAGAGAAGATTACTCCTTAAAACCAAAGCCTACTTACTTATAAATGGGAATTTATATACATATTGTCAGGATGGTATCTTGAGAAAGTGTGTTTACCTAGAGGAGGTAAACCTTTTACTGGAGGCAGCACATAGTGAAAGGCATCAAAAGTGGGAAGATTTGGCTCACAGAATCGTCCACAAAGGACTATGGTGGCCTCATATCTATCGATACGCGAGCAAGTTTGCTAAAGAATGCCACATTTGCCAAAGATGTGCTCCTATGCCAACGAAATTGAATTTCCAACCAGTAGTCATATCTATAGGATGGCTCCCATTCGAACGATGGGGTCTTGATTTCATAGGACCAATTAATACAACTAGTCAACTTGGGGGTAAGATGTATATTTTGATGGCCACATGCTATGCAACTAAATGGATAGAGGCTAAAGCTACTCTGGACTGCACATCCTTAACAGTAGCTAAGTTTTTGTATGAACGTATTTTCTCAAGATTTGGTTGCCCACTGGAAATCACTAGTGATAGAGGCACACATTTTGTAAATCAATTGCTCCAATTTATATTTGTCAGGTACAGGGTCTTTCATAAAAAATCTTGTGCCTACTATCCAAGGGCGAATGGCCAAGCAAAAAGCTCCAATAAAAGTTTGATTGGGTTGCTACACAAATTATCCTTTGATCATCAAAGCTTTTGGCCAAAAGCATTGATCGGTGCACTTTGGGCTTTCCAAACTACAAGAAGGGGAACCACTAGTGAGAGTCCATTTTGCTTAATATATGGAAAAGAGGCATTGGCACCATTTGAATTTATTATCAAAAGAGAAATTGGAGCCAGAACCATTGGAATTGAACCTCCTATTAGGAGATTGGTCACATTAGAAGAATACAGAGAAGGGGCAATGCAAAAACTTCAGGTAACACAAGAAGAGTTCAAAAGAGCGCACAACAGGTATCTTAAGTCCAATGAAGTATAGGAAGGATCCTTGGTTTTGGTGCACCAAATCCCAGTAGTTTCAACCAAATTAGCACCCAAATGGATAGGACCATACAAGGTGATAAACGTATTACCACAGGGAGCAGTGCATTTAGAGGATTTGCAGGGTAAGAGGATACCTCTGGTCAATATCTCGAGGGTGAAGAATTACCTGCATTAAGTCAAGATTGAAGAAATTTATTCATTGTACATACCGTATTTCATTTAGTGTTTGTAGTCTTATTTAGATAAGCAAATAAAGGAGGAATTGCATCGGGACGGTGCAAAGACTTTATGTAAGGGTCTGTAGCGCGGCACAAAATTCTCTCTCTCTCTCTCTCGCTCTCTCTCTCTCTCCCCACCATCTCTCTCTCTCTCTCTCTCTCTCTCTCTCTCTCTCTCTCTCTCTCTCTCTCTCTCTCTCTCTCTCTCTCTCTCTCTCTCTCTCTCTCTCTCTCTCTCCCTCCCTCCCTTCCTCCCTCCCTCCCCGTAGTCCCCCGCAATCCCCGCCCTACCAGTCCCTCTCTCCCCCACCCGGAGCCCCTGCAAACACTCCCCCCATGTGCCCCACCTTTTCTCTCTCTCCCCCACCATTCCCTCTCTCCCCCACCCACTACCACCGCAATCACTTCCCCCAAGTGCCCCTCATTCTCTATTTCTCCCCCGCCATTCCCTCTCTCCCCCACCCGCAGCCCTTGCCGCCCACAGCCCCACCACCCCCTCCTACTCCCGCCCGTAGCCCCCACAACCCACCCTCCCACGCTTCCCTCTCTCCCTCTTCCCCGCAGCCACCCCTCACCACTCCCTCTTCCCCACTGCCACCCCCCTCCAACAGCCCCCTGAACACCCCCATCACTCCCTCTTCCCCGTTGCCATTCCTTGCCCACAACCTCACCTAGAGCCCATACAACCCCCCCCCCATCACTCCCTATTCCCCGTAGCCACCCCCCACCACTCCCTCCTCCCGAGAAACACCCTCCGCCACTCCAGCTTACCCACAACGACCCCCCGACACCCTCTTCCCCACACGATCTCTCTCTCCATACACATAGATAGACCAAGGGTTTGGGGCAAGGAATTAAGAAATTCAATAGTGTTTTAAGATATCGCAACGGTGGAATCAAGTTTACACATCGAGTAACTGCTAAGTGGTTGCGGTCTTCTTTTCGGGTTTCCCAAAGGACACTACTCCTATAGAGCTTGGTAGGGGATTGCAGAAACGTGACTCTCCCACACTCCACCCACCCTTCACTCCACCCACCCTCAACTCCAGCCACCCTCTCGCAACTCCACCCACCCTCAACTCCACTCCACCGTCTCCCAACTCCACCCACCCTCAACTCCACTCCACCCACGGCAACCCCAACTCCACCCTCCCTCCACTCCACCCTCGCCCAACTCCACCCACCCTCCATTCCACCCACCTCAACTCCACCCACCCTCCACTCCACCCACCCTCCACTCCACCCACCCTCAACTCCACCCACTCTCCAATCCACCCACCCTCAACTCCACCCACCCTCAACTCCACCCACCCTCTGCTCCACCCACCCTCAACTCCACCCACCCTCCACTCCACCCTCTCCCAACTCCACCCACCCTCAACTCTACTCCACCCACGGCAACCCCAACTCCACCCTCCCTTGACTCCACCCTCTCCCAACTCCACCCACCCTCAAATCCACTCCATCGACCGCAACCTCAACTCCATTCACCCTGAACTCCAACAACCCTCAACTCCACCCACCCTCCACTCCACTCACCCTTAACTCCACCCACCCTCAACTCCATCCACCCTCCATTCCACACACCCTCAACTCCACCCACCCTTCACCGACCCTTAACTCCACCCACCCTCCACTCCACCCACCCTCCACTCCACCCACCCTCAACTCCACCCACCCTCCACTCCACCGTCTCCCAACTCCACCCACCCTTCACTGTTGGTGTAAATAACAAGCCTACACATTTGGCTTGCAAGATATCATGAAGACTCTACATGCATGAAGAACCATAAGAACATATGCTAGTGATTACTTACCACTTTACCTCATGTAAAAGTCTAATTGACTTGGAATCTTTTGTAATCACCTACCTAAGTGAGTCGTGGAAAGAGCTAGCTCAATTGATTGAGAGAATATCTCCAAACTTGTAGAAGCTTGATTAGAGGGAGCCAAGAATTTGAATTTGAATTCAAATTCTTACACATTTCATATAAAAGATGAACTTGAAAAGTCGCGTATAGAGAGATCACTCCCGAGCTTCATTCTACTGTCATTGAGTGTGTGTGAGGACTACATCATATCCTAGACCTCTCTACACCATTAGGCAATGCTGGTCATGCCAATGGATTTGTATACAAGTGTTAATTTATAGATACATTTACATTATTCATCTCTTTGTTCACTGCTTGTCTACTCCAAAGTTTGTCAACTTGTCAAGGGCATATCGCAGTCATATACTCCACCAAATGCAGTGATTCAAAGCTTGTTGGATTCCGCTCAAAGTCATCTACATGCTGACAAAGTTTTAAGGGATTTCATTCAGCCAATTCAGAGAAATCGTCGTCGAGGTGCTCACTGGTCTATCTCTGCTACAGTCCTAAAAAGTCGGGGGTATATCAAATCTTGCTAAATTAATTTCTCTTAGCATAGTTCATTATTCTACATCATTCCACTTGAAAATGGTAGCTTACTAAGCTAATTGAATACCCCTAGAAGGAATTTTATCAATTGCTACTGTACTGGTCACATTGAGAAAAACATTGAGCAGGTGTCAAGACCAAAATAGAAGGTTTTCTTGACTTTGTGACTTCCAAAGTTATCTGTTTTGATTCAATCATTGCACACTTCATTTCCAAAGGACATAGGCAATTTCTTGGTGTCATTGGAAAGCTAAGGAAGTCTACTAATCAAGTTTGAAGTTAAAGAGGGCTGGTACAAAGCAGGTTTTAGCAGTACCTACTCAATCTCTTGGATCATCCATCCATCTTTTCCCAACAGTGGTATCAGAGCAAATAAGGTAAAATGGGAGATGGTTTTCCTTCATATATTGACAAATTGGACAAGAACAACTATCAAGCTTGGTCTCTAAGGATGAATACCTACTTGCAAGGAAGGAGTCTCTATGGATACATCTTAGGAGATGAGGAATTACCCTCATTCAAAGCAAGAGGACTACCAACCAAGGAGGAACAAGAGAAGCTCAATACATGGTGTGCAAAAGATGCATTGGCAAGGTCTTACTTACTCAACTCTATATCTGACTTTCTTTTACCTCATATCAGTAATTGTAAGACTTCCCAAGAGACTTGGGAAACCTTGTCATCATATTTTTCCTCTAATACAAGGGCTAGGAAAAATCAGTTGTGGATTGAATTCACAACACTAAGGAAGCAACCTAAGCAAGATGTTTCAGAATTTGTGACCAAGATTAAGGATGTTGCAGATCAGTTAGCAAGTATAGGAGAAGAAATTGAAGAAGAGAAAATAGTGAGGCAGGTAAAATGGAATCAAGGCTGATGACAAGTGGGAAAGCTTCACCACTGCAATGGATCTCTACATGGACATGCACACCCTAGATCTCACAACTCTCATGGGACAACTATTTACACATGAAGCAAAGCTCACGAAGAATGGAGATACATCCAAAGGTAACAACTCTTCTGCCCTATACACTGATAAGAAGTCTAAGGATAAAGGCAAGAGTAAGAAGGTAGAAGATGAAGGTTCTACCTCCCAAGCTAATTATGCACGGAGAGGTAGATCTTCAAGAGGCAGGGGCAGAGGAGGTAAGCAAGGTAGGGGGAGACCCTATAATTCATCACCATGTAACATTTGTGGTTTATCAAATCACACCACAGATGAGTGTTTCAGGAATTACAAAAATCAGAGAGGAAGAGGCTACCAAAGAGGTGGATACTCACAGTCTAGAGGAAGGTTCAACAATCACCAAGGCCACAACAACAATTACAACAACAACTACAACAACAATTACAATGGCAACTACCAAGGAGGATTCAGAAATAGAAAGGACTACAACAACTACACAGAGGAGCAGGATGACTCTCTCTTGATCATGAACATGACTTCAAAGTGAGGTACAAATGATGATCACTTATTTTATATTGATTCAGGGTGTTCAAATCATGTGGCTGGTAATGTGGCACTACTCTCTGATCTTGAGGAACCAAAAGGTAAACACCAAGTCCAAACAGGTGATGATACAAAGCATTCTGTAGTTAAAGTTGGAAATGTGAAAACTTGTGATGGTAATCAGAATTTGTTGAGCAGGGTACTTTATGTACCAACAATTACAAAGAACTTAATGAGTGTTGGCCAGATTGTAGAGAAAGGTTTGCAGGTCAGGTTCAATCTATATGGAGCATTTGTGGAGGACCCCGGACATGGATTCAAAAGGATAGCTAAAGGAGAAAAATCAGGTAGACTTTTCACCTTTGAATTGGAAGAAACAAAAAATATTGCTTTATACAGTTATAAGGATTAGACACTTTCAGAGCTTGAGATTTGGCACAAGAGATTAGGGCATATAGGAGAAAGGACCTTGAAGCAAATATGGAGGGACCAATGTGTGCTTGGGATACCTAATGTATCCAAGCAACATATGATTTACAAGTGTGGTGCTTGTCAATTTGGTAAGTCTCATAGGTTACCCTTCTCAAGGAAAGGATATATGCATGAAGACTATCTAGAACTGGTACACACAGATGTTTAGGGACCTAGCAAAGACCCCTCATTCTCAGGTTCAAGGTACTATGTGTCTTTCATTGATGACTATAGCAGATGGACTGTGTTATACTTTATGAAGCACAAGGATGAGGTGTTTAATTGTTTTAAGAAATATCTTGCACTAGTTGAAAATCAGATAGGAAGAAATTTGAAGAGGCTAAGGTCAGATGGAGGAGGTGAATACTTCTCCAATGAGTTTGAGGACTTCTTGCAGGATAGAGGCATCAAAAGGGAAATAACCACAAGGTACTCTCCTGAACACAATGGGATAGCTGAAAGAAGAAATAGGTTAATTGTTGAGACAGCTAGATCTATGCTTAATGAGAAGAAGTTGCCTAACTATCTATGGGCAGAGAGTGTCTCTACTACCACTTATCTCATAAACAGGTTACCATCAAAGTCACTTGATGGTATGACACCTTATGAAGCTTGGCATGGTAAGAGACCATCATTAGATCATTGCAAAATTTCTGGATGTGTAGCATATGTACACATACCTTCACAGGTTATAGGTAAGCTAGATCCAAAGGCTGAAAAATGCATTTTTATTGGATATGACTTAAATAAAGAAGGTTACAGGTTTTATAACCCTACCAATAAGGGATTCATGGTAAGCAGAGATGTGATTTTTGATGAGAATGATTCTTGGTATGAGAATGAATGCAGGAAGGTCAAACTACCCTATGATTTGGAAGAGGAATTTCCAAAACTTACAAAGGAGGAACCAACTCAGAAAGAAGACTCAAGTTCAGATGATGAAGATACAATCAACCTTGAAGAGTTCAAGGCATGGAAGTCCAAAGGAAAAATGAAGATGAAGAAGCTTGAAGACATACCTGAATCTTCAGCTCAACCTTTTAGAAGATCACAAAGGGAAAGTAAAAAACCTATCAGATATGGGTATGATACATCTCTTGTTACTAAACATTCAGTTTATCTTGCCAAGGATTAGTTAAATGAAGAACCAGGGTCATATGAAGAAGCAATCACAAAATCAAAATGGAAAGAAGCTATGGATGAGGAGATTGAAGCACTCAAGGAGAGTGATACCTGGGAGTTAGTACCCAAGAAGGACTCCATGAAGGTAATAGGATCCAGATGGATCTATAAATTGAAAAGAAATTGTGATGGCACAATTAACAGGTACAAGGCCAGATTAGTAGCCAAGGGTTTTGCACAAACCCAAGGCATTGATTATGAAGAAACATTTTCTCCTGTGGCCAAGATGCCAACAATCAGAGTGTTGGTGAGTGTGGCTGCATCAAAGAATTGGAACATGTACCAATTGGATGTCAAGAATGCTTTCTTGAATGCATGGATTTCAGAAGAGGTTTATATGTCACAACCTCCTGGCTATGAAGACCCTAAGAAGGTAACTTATGTTTGCAAATTAAAGAAGGCTTTGTATGGATTGAAGCAGGCACCAAGGGCATGGAATTCCAGACTAACTACATACCTCCAAGACCAAGGATTTGTTATGAGCAAGGCAGATACTTCTCTGTTCATAAAGAGAAGTAATTCAGAGGTAATATATCTTTGTGTTTATGTTGATGACATCATCATTACAAGTAATGATGTCAATGGAATTAGATACATCAAAAACCAGATGATGGAGTTCAAGATCAATGATATTGGATTATTGAAATATTTTTTAGGGCTTGAATTAGTTTACACTAATTCAGGGATATACATTACTCAAAAGAAGTATGTATAGGACATGTTGAAGAAGTTTCAATTGCAGGATGCTAAAGTAGCAAACACTCCAATGGAGGTGAGCCTAAAGCTAAGTGCCCATGAAGGTGATGAAGTCCAAGACATTACAGGTTATCAGAGTATGGTGGGTAGCTTGAACTATGCTACCTTAACTAGCCAACTCTAGCCACCCTCAACTCCACTCCACCCACGGCAACCTCAACTCCATCCATCCTGAACTCCACCCACCCTCAACTCCACCCACCCTCCACTTCTCTCACCCTCCACTCCACCCACCCTCAACTCCACCCACCCTCAACTCCATCCACCCTCCATTCACAACACCCTCAACTCCACCCACACTTCACTGACCCTTAACTCCACCCACCCTCCACTCCACCCACCCTCCACTCCACCCACCCTCCACAGTAAAAGTGTAAGAAGATAAATGATTGTTGCCGCCAACCATTCGTGACGACTACCTATTTTTCAGGATCTATTTCAAAACTAGAGGCCAAGACCATATTTGATCTACCCCTCTAATTTTGGGGCAATCAATCGGCACATATTCAGTGAGCGTGAGAAATCGGCAAGGCCCTCTTGGTCTATTGGAGCATATAAAAGCAATGTGCTAATACTGATTGGGGAGCCTATCTTTTCGGCATCTCTTTTGGTCCTCTCTTTGCATTCTATGGCTACAAGCCTACTGTTGGAAGTCACTCTCTCGTGAGGATACAAAGCCTGCGCTTCCCAATGGAGGGCTAATAGCACTATAGTGTAAAGAACTGGCTTGGTTTTGTCATTCAATGTGAGTCAGTGGTATTTCCGTGCTCTTCCCCTTAGAGCAAGTCTTTGTATCTTTGTACTGATGAGTGCAGGCCTTCATTTAGTTGTGTTTGATGTATTGGTCGGATCTTGTGTACTAATTTTGTGTAATTCTAGAATGGCATGTTAGCCCAGAGCATTTCTTTTGCCTATATTGGAATCATCTATTTCAACTAAGGATTGCTTTCGTCCTTCACTATTATCATTTGTCATTAATCTTCTATCTGAGTATCTACAATACCATATATCTATTGCAATCATGCCTGCTCACATAAATGTTAAAGGGTATACTTGCCTAAGGAGAACCTCCCTTGAGTAGGCAAAGTACTGCAAGTGCATATTGTCTGTTCTTGTTAAAAGTGGGTACCCCAGTACCTCCTCTACATTCACTTCTCTATGCAATGGCAATCTTATGGCAAGGCCTAGAAAACATTCCACAGCATTTCGGCTATATTTCTAGATATATGCACCAAAAACTGAATGTTCACAAGTAATCTCAATGGTTTCCCTCTTGTTCTAAGCACTCCCTGCATCTCTATGCACTTATATGCTCAATTTTTACCTCTCAGAAAAAATTTCGATAGAGTCTCCTTTGTCCAAAGTGTATATGAGCCAATTCAACTATAGTGAATGCACTCCAGAAACCCAAACTCTGGGTAAAAGCATCAATAAAAACACGTAATGTAAGCAAATAATCTCTAATGCAAGGCCTCAAAAATCATACATTCATCCCGTGATCGATACATGAGGTCTTTGGACTGTCTTCTCTTGGGCCTTCCACCTATATCACTAGAGTATCTCCAAGCATGAGAATACCCCAGTTAAAAACCTTACCCCCATCCCTCAGTTTTTCTTTAAATTCAATGGTTTTTAGCAAGGTAATATAAAACCTCACAAGGCGTGCAACTTGTCCACATTAAGGACCTGCAATATCATACATTCGTCTTATAGCGTGTGAGTAGTGTCCATTTTAGGACCCGCAATTGCATACATATCATTGCCTGCCACATGCAATCAAAAGGAAGAACAAAAAACCAAATGTGTACTTGATAATATTGAAGGCCTCTCACAAACCCAATAAACCAATCCTCAATCACTAAAAACTGATCTTCCCTTTTCTCTATAATCCCTCTTATTTTTCTCTCTGTTTATGTGCAAGTAACTCTCGACCTTTCTCATTTCTTGCACCTACTATAACTAATCTGCTAATCCCTTGATGAAGGTGTGTTTCAGTGGCCTGCCTCTTTTTATCTTAATGTGTTAACTATCTTCTCCTTCCATCTGGACTCCCTCGTTTATTTAAAAAAGGGATTGCCTAACACCTTCGATGTGCGTGCGAAGAGCTAGGCAAGTATGTGCACCGTGGGGGGGCAAGCAATAGGATGCATTTCCGCTCTGATACGAGCTTGAAGGAGTAGTGCAGATATGGCGATAATCAATACACACAGACGAGTGCGAGGAGAGAAAAGACTTCTGAAAAAGTTTTGCGCGTCGGTGACGGTGAAGTATTTCATTAATCACATACATAATTAAGTACTCACATATACATATGTTTACACATTTAGATGCACATAAATTGACACACAAATAAATAGGAGAGAGAGAGAAGAGTGAATTTTTGCTATTACTTGAAAGGCACAATTGATTAAAACAATCTTACCTCGTATCGAAGCCCTTGTGAGTGTGGAATATTTCATTTTGTGCATCAATTTGAGGTATTGAAGTACTTAAAAGGGGTTTTAGTTGTCCATCATCATGTTTGTGGCTCTGAAGAATAGTCTACACTAGATAAGAAAATCAGAGCTTTTTTCAAGTCTTCTCCATGCGTATGCTCATTGGTATGCATATTTCTAAGTTCATTGGTATGTCTCTTGAAAGCATTAAGCGTTGGTATAAGCATCGGTAATACAGACCCTTATACCGAGGCTTATACCAATGCCTATATTGGTAGTTTGCTACTGACGCGTATACCAACCCTTCTAGTGACATCAGGGCAAATCGTGCTTTTTCATTTTCCTCCGTAGAAGCATCAGTATACCCCTGATGTGTTATAGTGGAAAGTGAATATCTTGTTTGATCTACTTTTAGGTGATTGATTGATTGATTAAATGCAAATCAACCACCATAAATTCATGGAACTTGGGCTCTCTCTTTCTATTTTTACATGTATAAAGCTCAAGGCTTCTATAATGGTAAAAGATCCATGAAAAATCTTTTAAAAAAGTACAATAAATGGGCATAACTAAAAGAACTCTCCAACTGATATTTTTTCAATGTAATCCAAGTGACAACTTTTGATGTAGATCAAATCCACCTCAAGCATAGTGTAAGCTTGATGTTCCAACAAGTGCTATGTTACTTTCCAATGACACCAAGAAATAGCCTATGTCCTTTGGAAATGTTGTATGTAAAGATTGAATCAAAACAGATAACTTTGGAAGTCACAAAGTCAAGAAAACCTTCTATTTTGGTCTTGACACCTGCTCAATGTTTTGCTCAGTGTGACCAGCACAGTAGCAATTGAAAAAATTCCTTCTAGGGGTATTCAATTAGCTTAGTAAGGTACCATTTGCAAGTGGAATGATGTAAAATAATGAACTATGTGAAGAGAAATTAATTTAGCAAGATTTGGTATAACCCCGACTTTTTAGGACTGTAGCAGAGATAGACCAGTGAGCACCTCGACGATGATTTCTCTGAATTGGCTGAATGAAATCACTTCAAACTTTGTGAGCATGTAGATGACGTTGCACGGAATCCAACAAGCTTTGAATCACTGAATTTGGTGGAGTATTGACTGAGATATGCCCTTGACAAGTTAACAGACTTTGGAGTAGACAAGCAGTGAACACAGAATGTAGGCTATGATGTAGTCCTCACACACACTCAATGACAGTAGAATGAAGATCGGGAGTGATCTCTCTATACGCGACTTTTCACGTTCACTTTTTATATGAAATGTGTAAGAATTTGAATTCAAATTCAAATTCTTGGCTCCCTCTAATCAAGCTCCTAAAGGTTTCGAGATATTCTCTCAATCAAGTGAGCTACGTTTTTCCAGGAATCAATTAGGTAGGTGATTACAAAAGATTCCAAGTCAATTTGACTTTTACAATTAGGTAAAGTGGTAATAAACCACTATCATATGTTCCTATGGTTCTTCATGCATGTAGAGTCTTCATGATATCTTCCAAGCCAAATGTGTAGGCTTATGATTTACACCAACAGCTCCCCCTCAAGCCAAACATTTTGGCTTAAGTCTTCATCTTCAATCTTTAAGTATATCCTGCAATCCAATCATAGATTTGAACCTGAAAAGTTTGGTTCCATCCAAAGCTTTAGTCAGCAAATCTGCACATTGCATGTTGGTTGGCACATAAGTCAGTTGAATGTCCTTGCTTAGCAACGTCTCTCTCACATAATGATAATGAACTTCTATGTGTTTGGTCCTAGCATGATAGATAGGGTTAGCTGCAAGGTGAAGAGAACTTGTATTATCTCCAAAGATAGTTGGAGGCCTAGTATATAATCCTAATTCTGTATACAAGAGCTTAATCCAAATTGCTTCTTGAGTGGCATTAGCTAGCCCTCTATACTTTGCCTCTGTAGAAGACAATGCCACAGTTGGTTGCTTCTTTGCAGACCATGAAATTGGTTTGTCACCTGCAAAAGAAATGTATCCTGAAGTGGTGCTCCTATCATCCTTGCATCCTGCCCAATCTGCATCTGAATAGACTTTTATATCAATATCTGAAGTGTAAGGAAAATACAAACCATGGTTCTGTGTACCCTTGAGATACTTCAAGATTCTCTTGGCAGCTTCTAAGTGAGGTATCCTTGGCTTGTGCATAAATTGACTTAGTACACTAACTCCATATGCAATATCAATTCTGGTTAAGGTAGCATAATTCAAGCTACCCACCATACTTTGATAACCTGTAATGTCTTGGACTTCATCACCTTCATGGGCACTTAGCTTTAGGTTCACTTCCATTGGAGTGCTTGCTGCTTTAGCATCCTGCAAGTGAAGCTTCTTCAACATGTCATGTACATACTTCTTCTGATTAATTTATATCCCTGAATTAGTGTAAACTAATTCAAGCCCTAAAAAATACTTCAATAATCCAAGATCATTGATCTTGAACTCCTTCATCATCTGACTTTTAATATATTTGATTCCATTGACATCATTACCTGTAATGATGATGTCATCAACATAAACACAGAGATATATTACCTCTGAATTACTTCTCTTAATGAATAGAGAAGTATCTTCCTTGCTCATAACAAATCCTTGGTCTTGGAGGTATGTAGTTAGCCTGTAATTCCATGCCCTAGGTGCCTGCTTCAATCCATATAAAGCCTTCTTTAATTTGCAAACATAAGTTACCTTCTTAGGGTCTTCATAACCAGGAGGTTGTGACATATAAACCTCTTCTGAGATCCATCCATTCAAGAAAGCATTCTTGACATCCAATTGGTACATGTTCCAATTCTTTGATGCAGCTACACTCACCAACACTCTGATTGTTGGCATCTTGGCCACAGGAGAAAATGTTTCTTCATAGTCAAGGCCTTGGGTTTGTGTAAAGCCCTTGGCTACTAACCTGGCCTTGTACCTGTTAATTGTGCCATCAGAATTTCTTTTCAACTTATAGATCCATCTGGATCCTATTGACTTCATGGAGTCTTTCTTGGGTACTAATTCCCATGTATCACTCTCCTTGAGTGCTTCACTCTCCTCATCCATAGCTTCTTTCCATTCTGATTTTGTGATTGCTTCTTCATATGAACTTGGTTCTTCATTTAACAAATCCTTGGCAAGATAAACTGAGTGTTTAGTAACAAGAGATGTATCATACCCATATCTGATAGGTTTTTTACTTTCCCTTTGTGATCTCCTAAAAGGTTGAGCTGAAGATTCAGGTATGTCTTCAAGCTTCTTCATCTTCATTTTGCCTTTGGACTTCCATGCCTTGAACTCTTCAAGGTTGATTGTATCTTCATCAACTAAACTTGAGTCTTCTTTCTGAGTAGGTTCCTCCTTTGCAAGCTTTGGAAATTCCTCTTCCAAATCATAGGGTAATTTCACTTTCCTGCATTCATTCTCATACCAAGAATCATTCTCATCAAAGATCACATCTCTGCTTACCATAAATCCCTTATTGGTAGGGTTATAAAACCTGTAACCTTTTTTATTTAAATCATACCCAATAAAAATGCATTTTTCAGCCTTTGGATCTAGCTTACCTCTAACCTGTGAGGGAATGTGTACATATGCTACACATCCAAAAATTTTGCAATGATCTAATGATGGTTTCTTACCATGCCAAGCTTCATAAGGTGTCATACGATCAAGTAATTTTGATGGTAACCTGTTTATGAGATAGCTGGCAGTAGAGACACTCTCTGCCCATAGGTAGTTAGGTAACTTCTTCTCATTAAGCATAGATCTAGTTGTCTCAACAATTAATCTATTTCTTCTTTCAGCTACCCCATTTTGTTCAGGAGAATACCTTGTGGTTATTTCCCTTTTGATGCCTCTATCCTGCAAGAAGTCGTCAAACTCATTGGAGAAGTATTCACCTCCTCCATTTGACCTTAGCCTCTTCAAATTTCTTCTTGTTTGATTTTCAACTAGTGCAAGATATTTCTTAAAACAATTAAACACCTCATCCTTGTGCTTCATAAAGTATAACACAGTCCATCTGCTATAGTCATCAATAAAAGACACGTAGTACCTTGAACCTGAGACTGAGGGGTCTTTGCTAGGTCCCCAAACATCTGTGTGTACCAGCTCTAGGTAGTCTTCATGCATATATCCTTTCCTTGAGAAGGGTAACCTGTGAGACTTACCAAATTGACAAGCACCACACTTGTAAATCATATGTTGCTTGGATACATTAGGTATCCCAAGCACACATTGGTCCCTGCACATTTGCTTCAAGGTCCTTTCTCCTATATGCCCTAATCTCTTGTGCCAAATCTCAAGCTCTGAAAGTGTTTGATCCTTATAAGTATATAAAGCAATGTTCTTTGTGTCCTCTAACTCAAAAGTGAAAAGTCTACCTGATTTTTCTCCTTTAACTATCCTTTTGAATCCATGTCTTGGGTCCTCCACAAATGCTCCATATTGATTGAACCTGACCTGCAACCCTTTTCTACAATCTGACCAACACTCATTAAGTTCTTTGTAATTGTTGGTACATAAAGTACTCTACTCAACAAATTTTGATTACCATCACTAGTTTTCACATTTCCAACTTTAATTACAGAATGCTTTGTATCATCTCCTGTTTGGACTTGGTGTTTATCTTTTGCTTCCTCAAGATGAGAGAGTAGTGCCACATTACTAGCCACATGATTTGAACACCCTGAATCAATATAAAATAAGTGGTCATCATTTGTATCTGTCTTTGAAGTCATGTTCATGATCAGAAGAGAGTCATCCTGCTCTTCTGTGTAGTTGTTGTAGTCCCTTCTAGTTTTGAATCCTCCTTGGTAGTTACCATTGTAATTGTTGTTGTAGTTGTTGTTGTAATTGTTGTTGTGGCCTTGGTGTTGGTTGAACCTTCCTCTAGACTGAGAGTATCCACCTCTTTGGTAGCCTCTTCCTCTCTAATTTTTGTAATTCCTGAAAACACTCATCTGTGCTGTGATTTGATAAACCACAAATTTTACATGGTGATGAATTATAGGGTCTCCCCCTACCTTGCTTACCTCCTCTGCCCCTGCCTCTTGAAGATCTACCTTTCCCTGCATAATTGGCTTGGGAGGTAGAGCCTTCATCTTCCACCTTCTTACTCTTTTCTTTATCCTTAGACTTCTTATAAGTGTATAGGGCAGAAGAGTTGTTACCTTTGGATGTATCTCCATTCTTTGTGAGCTTTGCTTCATGTGTAAACAGTTGTCCCATGAGAGTTGTAAGATCTGGGGTATGCATGTCCATGTAGAGATCCATTGCAGTGGTGAAGCTTTCCCACTTGTCATCAGCCTTGATTCCATTGATTACCTGCCTCACAATCTGTTCTTCTTCAATTTCTTCTCCTATGCTTGCTAGCTGGTCTGCAACATCCTTAATCTTGGTCACAAATTCTGAAACAGCTTGCTTAGGTTGCTTCCTTAGTGTTGTGAATTCAATCCACAACTGATTTTTCCTAGCCCTTGTATTAGAGGAAAAATATGATGACAAGGTTTCCCAAGTCTCTTGGGAAGTCTTACAATTTCTAATATGAGGTAAAAGAAAGTCAGATATAGAGTTGAGTAGATAAGACCTTGCCAATGCATCTTTTGCACACCATGTATTGAGCTTTTCTTGTTCTTCCTTGGTTGGCAATCCTCTTGCTTTGAATGAGGGAAATTCCTCATCTCTTGAGATGTATCCATAGAGACTCCTTCCTTGTAAGTAGGTCTTCATCCTTAGAGACCAAGCTCTGATAGTTGTTCCTGTCCAATTTATCAATGAATGAAGGAAAACCATCTCCCATTTTACCTTATTTGCTCTGATACCACTGTTGGGAAAGATGGATGGATGATCCAAAATATTGAGTAGGTACTGCTAAAACCTGCTTTGTACCAGCCCTCTTTAGCTTCAGACTTGATTAGTAGAATTCCTTAGCTTTCCAATGACACCAAGAAATAGCCTATTTCCTTTGGAAATGTTGTATGTAATGATTGAATCAAAACAGATAACTTTGGAAGTCACAAAGTCAAGAAAACCTTCTATTTTGGTCTTGACACCTGCTCAATGTTTTGCTCAGTGTGACTAGCACAGTAGCAATTGATAAAATTCCTTCTAGAGGTATTCAAGTAGCTTAGTAAGCTACCATTTGCAAGTGGAATGATGTAAAATAATGAACTATGCTAAGAGAAATTAATTTAGCAAGATTTGGTATACCCCCGACTTTTTAGGACTGTAGCAGAGATAGACCAGTGAGCACTTCGACAACGATTTCTCTGAATTGGCTGAATGAAATCACTTCAAACTTTTTCCGCATGTAGATGATGTGAGCTGAATCCAACAAGCTTTGAATCATTGAATTTGGTGGAGTATTGACTGAGATATGCCCTTGACAAGTTAACAGAATTTGGAGTAGACAAGCAGTGAACACAGAGATGAATGATGTAAATATATCTAGAAATTAACACTTGTGTACAATCCCATTGGCATGACAAGCATTGCCGAATGGTGTGGAGAGGTGTAGGCTATGATGTAGTCCTCACACACACTCAATGACAGTAGAATGAAGCTCGGGAGTGATCTCTCTATACGCGACTTTTCAAGTTCACTTTTTATATGAAATGTGTAAGAATTTGAATTCAAATTCAAATTCTTGGTTCCCTCTAATCAAGCTCCTAAAGGTTTGGAGATATTCTCTCAATCAAATGAGCTACTTTTTTCCACGAATCAATTAGGTAGGTGATTACAAAAGATTCCAAGACTTTGACTTTTCCAATTAGGTAAAGTGGTAATAAACCACTAGCATATGTTCCTATGGTTCTTCATGCGTGTAGAGTCTTCATGATATCTTCCAAGCCAAATGTGTAGGCTTGTGATTTATACCAACAACAAGTACACTACCACTTGCCAATTATAGTCGTAACTTCTGTGCAAGACTTTACCGATTAACAACTATAGACTTCAATGCGATACAACCAAAATTCAACAATATTTACACAACAATAGTACGTGAGAAATAATTGCATGATCAAAGCACCACAATAAGAGATAGCCACTCATATATACCTTGGTGTCTTCTTTATGCGATCCTTGTCTGAACATTTTATACATAAGACAAAAAGGTACATCTTCGCAATCTTGCCTTTTCGATCAAGATTGTTCACGGAAACTACACCAAAATGACAGAAAACATTTACAGAGATAAGTCTTGTTGCCTAACATGAGGATTTCTTCAATGTGAAGCTCTTAAAGAAAGCATCTTGTACTGATATATAGATCTGGGGACTGATTTCAAATTTTATAAGACATTTTCCTGCTTCATTTACCAAGGTGAACTAACACAACTTGGCCTTATATTATTCATTCCCTTGTATATTGTAAGGGTTTTCCAATACTTCATAGCTAATTTCAAATGCTTGTACATATGGATCCAGATCATCCCCCAAAAAACCCCAAACTTTGAATAAAACATCCTACCCAGACTGGTCTTCTCAAGGGTAAATCTTCTCTAGTGCTACTTGTAGGACTAAAATGTTTAGTGGTCTCCATTACTTCATCTGAATCAGAGCTAGTCACAAACAATTCTGATTGAACTTGAGGAAATAGTGTGCTGGTCTTGAGAATATCTGATGAATATGATGGAATTATTGTTGGTGATTTCGAATGCCAATATCCTTGGATTCTACCTCTATAAGTGGCTTCCTAAAATTCTAGAAATTACAAAATGCAGACATACATTTGTATCAATTTCAACATTCATATGCCATTCCCTAGCGGGATTACTAATGTTAATTCTTTGCTCTCATATTAATTAGAGAGAGAGTAAAGAGTTCTTGGATGGAAGGATTCTCTGAGTTCAAAAAGCTCTTGCTTTTCCTACTATGTTAAGTTGTCAGATCTTACCACTTCATCAAAAAATTTGGTTACCCAAGTGAAGACCTATAACATGTTTGATATCCATTTACAAGATCATTGCTTCCACCCTATCTAGGAGACTCAATCCTATCATGAAGGATATCATCCTCCCTGAGCAAAAAGGGTTTATCAAAGGTCGATTCATCCTTGATGCCATTATTTCTCTTTGGGAGAGCATTGAGTATGCCCAAGACTCCAACCAACCTTTTTACTTCTTGAAAATAGACTTTGATAAAGCTTATGATAGAATTGAGTGGGATTTTGTGCTTCAGTTCCCTCATGACATTGGGCCTGGGAAATGGTTCATCAGAGCTATTAGAACCCTTTCTAGAAATGCTCACTCTAGAATTGTTATTAAAGGTATCCTTTCTCCTCATTTTAGACTTAGGAGATCTATGAGACAAGGATGTTCCCTTGCCCCCCTCTTGTTTGCTATAGCTACTAATGCTCGTGGCTAGATCCTAAAGGATGCCGTGAATGAGAAGAGGCAAGAAGGTATCTCCGTCCCTAGAGTTTTTTGGGAAAAACACTCTCCCCATGTATCCCATGGGAGTTGAACCCAAGAGCTCCTCCTTCACATCCTTGAGTCTTACCCATTAAGCTAAGTAGATCACTTGTTCACAAGACCTTGTAGTAAGTCCAAACTCGAGATCATTGGTCATACACACGGATGACCAAATGGTGTCCGATTTTAGATTTGTCTGAATCGGTCAGACCCCTAGATCATAAACTTACTTTATTATATTCTTCTCCCCTTGGGAAAATATATTCGTCCTCACAAATAGAGCTATATATCTACTGTAGGTAACCCCCCCGCCTCATGTTCTAAAATTGGAAGAACATGGTCATGTTCTAAAACTAGAAGAACATGTCTCATCTCTGTGGGGGCATCCCTACCCAAATGATTCAAAACATTGTCTCGCTTTGCACTTTGATAAACTAGTCAAAGTACAAAGTAGTGAATGAATAATAAGGGTGGATCTAAAAACATTCCTCACCAATTCACAGTTTCTTGATGTGTGATCTAGGCATAAACATGTGAACTAGGTGGATTTAAATTACTAGTCCATTCCTGGGCATGACTCGTGCATGGACTTAGTAATGAAGGCGGGATTCTAATCCCTTGCAAAACTTTAAGAACTCTTGATTCCCTTGAATTTAATTTGGAAAAATTGAAGTTTGGTTGTCCCAAACATCTAACTTGGATGTTTGTACAATTGTTAACACCTATCCAACAATTATTTGATTTTTTTTAACCCGACTAGAGGACTACTTTGTCCTAATGAGTTTAAAAATCCTATATAAAATATAGGAGAAAGTTTACCATTTTCTTTGAGTCAACCATGTTGATATATTTAGGTAGTGATGTGTGTGAACACTCTAGGACTGCCGAGGCACTTTTTTCCCTCTTTAGGAGGTTTTTTTCCCCCGGCTTGTATATACACCTATTGCCCTAATGGGCTACTTATCTTTGTACATTCTCTAGTAATACATTCAGTATTGTGTGTTTGTGCTCCAAGCTTCTTCTTCTTCCTTGTGCTGTTCGCATGCTTCCGCAGACCTCTATCTCCAACAATTCGTATCAGAGTAGGTCGTCGCTTCTTCTAGGGCGCCGTCGACACTCCTCCGTTTGCAGTCTCAGATTCGCACGAAATTTGGTGAGCATACTCAAGGTGTTTCTGACATCAAAACAGCTTCGATTTGTGGTGCCGAAATCGCGATCTGAGCTCGTTTCGGCCTCCGACCGCACTATCGTAGCGCTTGTGCAGGCTATTTCGTCCTTTTGTGCCAAAGGTATTTTAGTCACCGGCCGTGGCTGAAAGCAGTGATGTATTCCGTATGTTGGTTGTTGAGGATAAGTTGGATGGTACCAACTACCCATTATGGGCTTATATGATGCGACATGTACTGGTTGCAAAAGGATTGTGGAACATTGTGCAGGGTGTTGAAAGACGTCATGTTACACGTGTAACGACAGGTACTACAAATACAGGTGTTGGAGCTGATGAAGATGGTGTCGAAGATGATATTCCGCAGATTCCTGTTCATGCTACTGTTTCTGTTGCACCTATTACAGAGCAGATTCGTTGGGATGGCAGAGATGCCCAGACACATGCATTGATAGCTTTGTCTGTCAAACATGCCATTATTCCTCACATTCGCTCTTGCATAACAGCAAAGGATGCTTGGGATACTCTTACCACTTTGTACCAGGCTAGGAATGAGGCTCGTGTGGCTTACCTCCGAAAACAGTTGGAGAGTGAGCACATGAATGAAGGTGATTCTATGGACAATTTTCTTACAAAGATCAAAGACTTGAAGGAACAACTGATTTCTGCTGATGAGGTTATACCAGATAGCTCACTTCTGCAGACCGTTCTGAATGGTCTTCCTGATTCATATCAGAGTTTTGCCTCTACTCTTCGGTTGATGATGAAAGGCAATCCGAATGCCTTGTCATTTGAGGAATTAGTCTCTGTTCTGTTGTAGGAAGATCAGTCCAGGCAGAACATGTCCATTATGTGTGTTGCAGATCAAGCTTTCCTGGCTAGTCAAAAGGGCAAAGGAAAATGGAGCTCTTCTACTAGTAAGCAAAAATCTGCAAATGCTGCACAATCGAAGAACCAGGATAAAGATGAGAAGAAATCAGAAAAGCAGAAATTGTTCTGCAAGTACTGTAAAGGAAATGATCATATTATAAAGAACTGTCCAAAACTGGCTGCTAAAGAGGCAAAGAAGAAAGAGGCTGGAATGGTTGTTGCAGAGGCCTCTACACAAAAAACAGAGTCTGTAAATCTTGTGCAGGAAGAAGAATGGGCGTTTACTACTGTCTGTAGTTTTGACCCATCTTCTCATGATCAGTGCATGTCTGCAGTAGACTCAGATGTTTGGTACTTTGAGAGTGGGGCGACCAAACATATTACCTCGCAGCGCAGTTTCTTCTCTTCACTCGAGCCTGCCCCTACAGGGAATACCGTCACATGCACCAATAACTCCTCTTATCTTGTTATGGGAGTTGGTAAGATCATTCTGACTACTGCTGATGGTAGTTCTTTCACTTTGCCAGATGCTTTATTTGTGCCAGGGATCAAAAAGAACCTGTTATCAGATTCTACATTAGCCAAGATTGGCTTTGAAATTCGTTGATGACAGGTGTACAGTCCATGATCTTTCAAATGGCAATGTGATTATTGCTTCTGGCATTTTATGTCGTGGGCTGTATAAGCTCATAGACTATGAAAGATCTGTGAATGATTCGGTATGTGCAGTTCATGATTCTCAAGCAATGTCAGATGCAAAGCTTTGGCATGCACGCTTTGGTCATCTGAATTTTGCTAGTTTGTTACGCCTGTAGAAATCTGAAATGGTATCCTCTTTGCCCAAACTTGAGGCACCTGGAAAACATGTTTGTGAAGGCTGTATTTTGGAAAAAATGCAGCGTTCTTCCTTTCCAAAAGATGGTTCAGTTCGGGCTACGCAGAAATTGCAGCGTGTACATAGTGATGTCTGTGGTCCTATGCAGACACCCTCTTTTGGAAATTACCTTTACTTTGTGAATTTCATTGATGATTTTTCCAGGCATGCATGGGTATATCCACTCAAAGCAAAGTCCGAAGTGTTCATGTGCTTCAAACAGTTTTTGGTTTTGGCTGAAAATCTGTCAGCATGTAAAATGGGCACCCTCCGTTCTGATCGAGGGGGGGAATATATGTCTTCAGATTTTAATGCATTTCTGGCTCAACGTGGGATAAAACACCAGTGTACAGTGTCGTATACACCTCAACAGAATGGAGTTGCTGAACGAAAGAACAGGTCACTCATGGAGATGGCGAGGTGCATGGTCAAAAGTCAGGCTTTACCACATAGTTTCTGGCTTGAGGCTGTCATGTGTGCAGCATATGTACTGAACAAGTGTCCCACTAAAGCGTTGTAGTCTATCACTCCATATGAGGCTTGGCATGACCGCAAGCCATCTGTTGCTCATCTGCGTGTTTTTAGTTGTTTGGCATATGCATTAGTGCCTGAACAACATCGCAGAAAATTGGATGATAAGGCAGTAAAATGTATTTTTGTTGGGTACAGTTCTGAAAGTAAAGGCTATCGTCTGTATCATCCACAGAATAAACGCATTCTGGCTAGCCGTGATGTTGTCTTTGTGGAAGATGCTATTCAGCCATTGCTTTCATGTACTAAGGAGACATCTGTTAGCTCCAAAGACATGTATGATACTTTGATGCCTCTTTTTACAGGTGGACAGTCTAGTGCTGGTCCTAATGAGGCAACTTCACAGCCTTTGTAGGTTTCATATGATGATGCAGATCATTCCATTTCTGATGCAGATTTACATGATGCACTTGTTGATGAGAGAGCTGATATTGAGCAGGCAAAAACTATGCCAAAATGGTTCATGCAGACTTTGCATGACAACAAATTAGATGCACCTTTGTCATATCGTACTCGTTCAGGCTCTCATAGTGCCTCCTTTGCATTAGATTGCTATGCTATGGCTGCATCTAGTCTCTATGATGAGAATGAGCCTGTTTCTTTTGATGAAGCACAAAATTCAGAAAATTGGATGGCTGCTATGCAATCTGAATATGATGCTATAATGAGGAATGGTACATGGTCTTTATGTGACTTGCCTCCTGGCAAGAAGGCCATTGGCACTAAGTGGGTATACAATCTGAAGCGTAAACCTGATGGTACAGTTGATAGGTATAAGGCTAGGCTTGTTGCAAAGGGTTATGCACAGGAAAGAGGCATTGATTTTGATGAGACCTTTGCACCTACATGCCGTATGACTACTGTTCGGAGCATTTGTGCACTTGCGGCCCATCATGGTTGGAATGTACATCAGTTGGACATTAAAACAACATTTCTGAATGGTGACATGCATAAAGAAGTGTATGTTTTTCAGCCCCGTGGCTTTGTGCAGAAAGGGCATGAAAACCAGGTGTGCAGGTTAAAGAAGGCATTATATGGTTTAAAGCAAGCACCACGTGCTTGGTATGAGAAGATACATGCCTATCTGATTGCACATGGTTTTGAGAACAGTCCAACTGAAAGCACCTTATATGTTAAGCGTGCTAATGATGTGCTTCTGATCATTGTTGTCTATGTTGATGACATGCTGCTCGCTGGTCCTATTGAGACACATATTGCTGATTTTAAGGCTGATTTGCATGGCTCATTTGAGATGTCTGATTTGGGGCATTTGCATCACTATTTGGGCATTCAGTTTATGCACATTGATGGTGGAATGGCTTTGTGTCAAACGAAATATATTGACACATTATTGCAGCGTTTTGGCCTTGAAGACTGTAAGCCTATTGCCACTCCTATGGAGACAGGTTTACGATTGATTCTTCATGATGTTGGAGATGCGTTTGATGCTGTTCTCTATCAGCAGGCTGTTGGATGCTTGATTTACTTATGCATTACTCGGCCAGATATTCAGTTTGCTATCTCACAGATGAGGAGGTTTATGCATTGCCTAGGAGTCACGCATTGGAAAGCGGTTAAGCGCATCTTTCGCTACTTGAGTGGTACTCGGCTACTTGGGTTGTTTTATCCCAAGGGGGGATCACTACCGCCAGATCTGCATGCTTTTTCTGACTCAGATTGGGCTGGTTGCTATGACACTCGTGTGTCCACCAGTGGTTTTTGCTTCATGCTTGGTACCTCATGTATATCTTGGTTGAGCAAGAAGCAGCCTACTGTGGCCACTTCCAGTTGTGAGGCTGAGTATAGGGCAGCTTTCACAGCGACTGTTGAGTGTGTGTGGCTCAGACGCCTTTTGGCTGATTTGGGTGTTGGCCAGTCTTCTGCCACCACCATCTTCACGGACAGTCAGAGCACATTGGCAGTTGCGAGGAACCCTGTGTTCCATGCTCGCACTAAGCACATTGAGGTGCATTATCACTATGTTAGGGAGAGGTTCTCTGATGGGGAGATCAGCTTGGCATATGTGCCCACGCAAGAGAACATTGCACACCTTTTCACAAAGGCTCTGCCTAGGGAGAAGTTTGAAGCTTTCCGCAAAGCTTTGGGCTTACTTCCTTTTGTGGAGTGATTTCCACATAGCTTGGCACTTCCTTATACATGAGTGCTAGCTCCTTGTTCACTGCATCACTCCCAGGGGGGATTTGTTGATATATTTAGGTAGTGATGTGTGTGAACACTCTAGGACCACCGGGGCACTTTTTTCCCTCTTTAGGAGGTTTTCTTCCCCCCGCTTGTATATACGCCTATTACCCTAATGTGCTACTTATCTTTGTACAGTCTCTAGTAATACATTCAGTATTGTGTGTTTGTGCTCCAAGCTTCTTCTTCTTCCTTGTGCTGTTCGCGTGCTTCCGCAGACGTCTATCTCCAACAAACCATACTATAACTTGACCAATTCAAATTCAAAATGAAAATTGTCCAACTTGGGACACTTTTCTCAAAGACGTGAGCTAAACCTTCTTGGGAATTGTCAATCCGCTGAGAAATTCCTAAGTTCTCTATTCTAGAGTATATTGGACTCTAGGAAATCATTTATGCTATAACTTGAAGCAAACCCAAATGAATAAGTCAATCTTGAACTTGTCATCCTTCGATATTTGAAAAGGTTCTTGTAGAGAACATCTATCTAGGATGTTTAACTTAGTTAGGTGGTTCTATCCAGCTAACCCTTGACTTTTATGAAAAGAATCAGATACCATATCTGAGTCAAATCCAAAAGTTTCGGAAAGCGGAAAGAAAGAACTAAAACTCTGTTCAACCAATTCAGATTTCGAAGATACGTAAACTTGCTATGAGTCAAACTCTAGATAAATTAGGACTTTAACTTCTCAAAGATGTGTTCCAAAAGGATATTGAAGCTTTTTTTCCATCTTTAAGAGAAATAAGCTAGATTCTCAAAATGATTCAAAGAAAATCGGAACCACCATCCAACCACAAGATACTAGTATGGTAACCAACATTAGTGTGCCGACCCACTGAGGTTTTGTTGATGAGTTTTGTATTCAAATAATGCTTCACTTGAGATTAAGTTCATGTCATATTCAGTCTTTCTAACTCCTTACAGGGAATGCAATTCTTGTGCATTTCTTTGAGTCAAAAGAGTGAATTTACCAAGTTATACTAGGAACTTGGTGCTTGACTTAGTCAATCAAATCCTTGGTTGAAAAGATTAACTCAAAATCAAAGTCCAACATTTTTTAAAAATTTATCAAATATTTCCGACTAACAACACTTAAGCTTGAAGTGTTCTAAGAAGATCTTGGAAGTTACTTAATTTATATCTTCTGTTTCCTTGACCTTGAAGCTATCTTGAAATATCTTGAGATACTACCTTTATCCTCCTTGAATTTAAACTCTTTCTTTGAAGTTTTAATTCCCTTGAGTATCAAACCTAACTTCAAGATCCAATATAGGACTGAAAGATAATTTTCATCCATGGTCCGATGTCCCATACCATCTTTCCTACATCAATCTGAGTACAGAATTTGGTGTCCCATGCCACCCTATTTTATATTCACATTAATGTGTGGGTGATACTTATCCTAAAGTTTAAACATCTCTTGATAGAGTACCTTCTTTCTTCAATTCTTTATGAGAATTTTGAAGCTTTAGGCATTAACTCTAACTAGATTTTCTAGGTTTTGTTTCCTTCACATGATCGTTTCACGATCTTGTGCTTTCCTTTGGAAACTAGATTGGAGTACTACGGTGTTCATAGGGATGATTAAGAATGACTGCCACATAGACAAACACTATCACGACACAGATTACTAATCACTTAATCATACTCACAGAGATTCATAGATTAGGGATAGAAAGTGCTTGCATAACAAACATGCTTGCAACATCACTGCTCAACAAGTCAGTCTCACAACCTTAATGATTTGTCTCGTGTACGTGGTGGGGGAAACTTCATATATGAATAGACTGCTTACATTGTTTGCAAATAGTCGGGTACCTTTTCTGTTCATACTAAGAAAATATAGATTTGATTACAAATTAATTTACTCTGTGTTGATCAGAGTGCCTCATGAATTAGCCTTTGGAATTTCAAAGATTATTAGCTTTACAAATAGAACACTTTTCAGATCCGCCATCTGTAAGTTTTGTATGAAATAACAATATGTATTGAAAGTGATTTTTCATATTTCGATCACTCAATTGAACAATCCAAAGAGGATTTTGCGCACTTTGAGCGAGCTACATGTAATTTACATTCTGTTATAAGAACTCTTTTATGAATCTTCTACATGTTGTAGTGCATTGAGAGGATTTCTGATTGAAGAGCACTAAACCACTTTGTCCAAAATCTTTCCAATTTCCTACTCTTACTTCTATTTCCTCTCTTACAATATGAATCTCTTGCTTTAAATGAATTTCACTAGCATCAATGCATGTTCAATAGATAGTATGAAAGATAGCATCAGCTCACAAATGCGATAAATTGAATGAAAACTTGCTACACTTAAATGGTTACAGAAGTTACCCATTTCGTGGATAAAAGAGAATGTGAGAGAGATCCGGGGAAGGGGGGGGGGGACTTAACACGAAATCTACGTTATTGGGCGTTTGATAGAAACGTGGAAGCAAATGCTTACCGAATATGATGGCAAAGGGCGATTTAACATCATGTGGTAGAGAGAGAGATGAGGGGGCATAGGGAATCTTTTTTTCTAGAATAAGTATGTATTAGTGGAACGAAAACTTTTTTTTTTTGAGCCAACAGGAAAAGAGAGTAAATTAATGGAAAAAGTTACAAAGTATACAGGGAAGCAGAGATCCCATCTAACACAAGGGACTCAAACAACCACAAGGGTTACACATTACAGACCATTATGAATCTATCTTGGGAGTAACATTCTAATAGGGACTCCCTCCATTAACTAGGAGGCAGGGACTTGATAGTATCATTGAGATCATTGAGACTCTGTATACTAGTCAGAAATAATATTTTTCTGAGGGCACACAGAAAGTTCTTTTTGCCATTTTTAAACAGGGTTTGATTTCTACTGATCCATATATGCCATAAGATGTGTCCCCTCCACAGGTTCCAGAGAACAAGATCAAGTTTATTACAGCAGCCAAGAAGAATCTCACTGATGCCAAGTTTAGGGATCTTCTTTATAGCCAAAATAGGGTCCAGCAAACTCCAGAATTGTCTGGCATGCCAACAATTAATGAACAGATGGGTTAAATCCTCTTCCCTGCTACACAGAGAACATTTTCCATTATTGGGATTTACTCTCTTTGCCCTGTTGCCTGTCCATAGGCCATTATGCAATATCAGCCATTCCAAGAAGGAATGTTTGATGTTGAGGAGGAAAGCCCAGATGACTTTGAATCTATATCTCCACTGATTTGCCAACCAGTTGCATCCCCATCTACTGTTTAGCTTGTTTACCACACAGAGAACTGAGCCTTTGTTCAGTTTGAACCTTTGCCACATATCTTTGGCAATATCCTCGATGTGAATGTAACTGATCCTGCATTCCTCCATCTTCTCCTTTAAGAGGGACTTCATCTCCAACAAGATCTGCAAACAACCAGAGGAGCATTGATTCAGATCACGGATAGAATCATCAGATACCAACTCACCAGAACTGAGGAACCACTCCCAGTTTCTTATTCCAAGCTTGAAACATTTATGCTCTCTAATCTCCACACTTTTATTCTTCCATAGGGCAATCCAACCCAGCCAGGGAGATTCCTGCATAAAAAATTTAAGATTAGTAGTATACTTGGAGCTTGGGGAGAAACAAGCCTTGACCTTCATCCACACAGACCAGAATCTGCAGGAAAGGGTACTACCAACAGGAGAAAAAGTGGTAGGGGAAATCACAATGTCCCAAAGGTGGTTGTTAGTCCAAGCTTTGTAGTTCTTGACATGAAATTTATGAATGTTCCTTTTAAGGAGGATAGCCCAAATGTCAAAAGAGCTTAAAGCCCTGAGGATCCATTTAGAGGCCATATTCTCAGCCATTTTTATGGGGCAGATGATTCCTAACCCACCTTCATGTTTAGGCAGACAACATATCTTCCAAGAAACCTTAGACACTTTATTATCCTGAACATTACCTCCCCATAAATACCTTCTAGCAAGGGCAATGGCCTGACTTAATTGCTTTTTTGATGGGCTCCAACAAGCCAGGAAATACACCAGGGAAGGGAGAAGGTAATGCTTCAATATGAAACATGTGTGAGACAAAGAGGCATATACATTATACCACCTGAACATTTTTTCCTTAAATTTATTGATCAACCAGTCCCATCTTTGTTGCATAGTAACATTGAACCCCATGGGAATGCCCAACAGTCTGAAAACAACTTGATCCTACAAGACAAAACAACGGGAATTAGTGATGCAGATAGGAGGCAAGTGACATAAAGATGAGGTACCATTTTTCATGATAGCATCGAATTTTGATTACATTGCAGCCATCCAATATTTATAATTTTGTGCTTCATCAAATTAAACAGGCTCAGTCTCGTCACAAAGACTAGAAGCAGCCATGGCATAGCAATCTGATGCAAAAGAGGCACTATGGGAGCCTCTGAACTTGCCATTTTGGCATAGTTTTTGCCTCCTCAATATTAGCTCTCTCATCAACAAGTGCATCATGCAAATGGAATGATCTATATCATCACATGAAACCTGTAATGGTTGAGAAGTTACCTCATTAGGACCAGCACTACAGTGTCCACTTGTAAAAAAGGCAGTAAAGTATCATACATGTCTTTGGAGCTAACAAATGTCTCCTTCATATATGAAAGTAAAGGGTGAATAGCATCTTCCACAAAAACAACATCATGGCTAACCAAAATGCATTTAGTCGGTGGATGATACTCACGATAGCCTTTGCTTTCAGAACTACACCCAACAAAAATATATTTTATAAATTTATCATCCAGTTTCTTATGATGTTGTTCAGGCACTAATGCATACGCTAAACAACCAAAAACATGCAGAAGAACAACAGATGGCTTGCGACCATGCCAAGCCTCATATGGAGTGATAGACTGCAATGCTTTAGTGGGACACCTATTAAGTACATATGTTGCACACATGACAAACTCAAGCCAGAAACTATGTGGTAAAGCTTATCTTTTGACCATACACCTCACCATCTCCATGAGTGACATGTTTTTCCATTCAACAACTCCATTTTGTTGAGGTGTATATGGCACTATACATTGATGTTTTATCCCACGTTCAGCCGAAAATGCATTAAAGTTAGAAGACATGTATTCCCCCCTTGATGAAAACAGAGGGTGCCATTTTACATGCTGACAGATTTTCAGCCAAAACCAAAACCTATTTGAAGCATACAAACACTTTGAACCCTACTTTCAATAAATATACCCATGCATGCTTGGGGAAATCATCAATGAAAGTCAAAAAGTAAATATAGTTTCCAAAAGAGGGTGTGTGCATAGGACCACAGACATCACTATGAACAAATTGCAATTTCTGAGTAGCTCGAACTGAACCATCTTTTGGAAAGGAGCCATGCTGCGTTTTGCCAAAAATACAACCTTCATAGACATGTTTTTTGGGTGCCTCAAGTTTGGGCAAAGAGGACACCATTTTAGATTTTTGTAGGCATAACACACTAGCAAACTTCAGATGAACAAAGTGTGCATGCCAAAGTTTGCATCTGACATAGCATGAGAATCATGTACTGCACATGTTGAATCATTCATAGATTTTTCATATTCTATGAGTTTATACAACCCATGACATAAAATGCCAGAAGCAATAATCATGTCGCCACTTGATAGATCATGAACTGTACATCTTTCATCAAAAAATTTAACAACCACGCCAATCTTGGCTAGTGTAGAAACTCACAATGGATTTTTCTTGATCCCTGGCACAAATAAAGCATCGGAGAAAGTAAAAGAACTACCATCAGTAGTAGTCTGAATGATCCTACCAACTCCCATGATAGGATAAGAGGAGTTGTTAGTGCATGTGATAGTATCCCCTATAGGGGCACGCACAAGTGAAGAAAAGAGATTACATTGCGAGGTAATATGTTTGCTTGCCCCACTATCAAAGTACCAAACTGATGGAAAGTGTAGTGATAGGTATTTGTCATGTCCAGACCTAATCAAGAGGTCCTTAAATTATGGAAAAATAATAACTAGGAGACAAGGGGCCTATTTGTTAAATGTATCTGATTTCTCCTAAATAACTATTTTCTATTTTTTTTTATGATTCCAACAATGTTTTTCATGTAATCTGAGAAGGTCACTACTTAATAAATAAATAGCCCCATGTGTTTTCTTAAATGGCATTCTAAGTTCAACTGTAAAGGTTCTAAGCCCACCGAATCACCTATAATTTGGGTGGATTTTCTAGATATTCCTATTGAATTATACCCATGGGTGGAAAAGCTAGGGAAAGTGCTTGGAAAAGTACTTGGACAAAGATCTAGAGGAGGTTGTATCAATACTAAACGCGATCCTCATATCCTTGTAGAAATTGATCTTTCATAGCCCATAAAAGCCTCTGTTGGGATAAAGAACTCTGATGGTAAAAAGTTGCATGAATAGAACATATTATATAGAAGCTTGTCTAGCCACTGTTTTAAGTGCTATAAACAAGAAGACCTTATTAAAGACTACCCTATGTTGAATCGTAAAAATAAAGGAAGTATTGTAGGTAATAAAGAGAACTGCATAAAAAAAGGATACTCAAAAAGCAAACCAGTCCTCCTGAATCCAACAAAACAAGTGTTCCAAAAAGGTAGAAGAAAGACAAGTATATTTTGTAATTCATATGATGTTCTATTGGAATAAGTTTATAATTCTTTTAAAAAGAGATAAGATCAAATAGAAAATGAGGTTAGCTTCAACAAAGAAAACTCCAACCCTAATATGCAAGTCACCCCTCTACTTGATAGGGATTGGAGAACTTTCAATAATAGAAAGAACCAAAAGCTGACCATTGATCATGACAATAAGGATGTAAGGAATGATACTAATATAGACTCCAAGTTTACTAATGAGGTTAAATTTGCTTATGATAAACATAGATTAAAGCAAATGGAATTAGATTTCTCTACTCAAGAGGAAGATAACTTAAGGAATAGTGTTCTAAAACAAGAGAACATCTCACGACAAAGTAAGCCCAAAAAAAAAAGAAACAACAAGAACCTCACTGGTTCTTAGCTTAAACCCCACAAAACAAGCAGGAAGAAATTATTTCTCTACCTTTTCTGTTGCTCATGGATCATTAAAAAAATCACCTCCTTAAACACTAAAGCTCTCAATGATTTGATAAGGGCTAAAGCCATGGACCCATGGTTAGAGAAAGTTTTACTTCTCATGAAGTGGTTTGTATGCAGAAAATCAAAAGTAGTGCTACCCCTTTGATGAATCACCTTAAAACTCTTGCTTCTCATTTTGATTGGTTTTTTACTTCTCACCCCCATGGTAAAGGGGGTGTGGCCATAGGTATAAAGCCTTCCTTCTCTTATTTTGTAAATAGGGTTATTTGTAGTGCGTCTGATCAATGGATTTCACTTAAGATGGTGGACCCTTTTAACTTCTCTATTGTTAATATTTATGCTTCTAACATGAGTAGTAAAAGAAGCATTTGTTGGAAAGAAATAAGCTCCCTAGAAGGGCCTTTTGTTTTGATTTGTGATTTTAATATGGTTACTACTGCAATTGATAGGTTGGGGAGTAAAAGGGTAGGTATTAGTGGCTCTAAAAATGTTAGGTGGGTTGGACTTCACAATAGTTACGACCTTTTAGATGTCTCCCTAAAAACTCGTTTTACTTGGTGCAATAACCATCCTAGCAATCTATTGGTTGCTAGATTGGATAGATGCTATATTTCTTATCCCCTCTTCCATAGTCTTTTGGAGATGAATTGTTGTGGTTGATCAAACCTTCATTTTGTCTAACCATAAGCCTTTATCTATCTCCATAAAAAGGGTAACCCTAATTATAGAGATGGATGGCCTCACCTTGATGCTAACCTTTTCAATCTGCTTAGTTTTGTCCATAAGAACAAGGAGACCATTCGTTATCAATTTTCTTCATGGCATCCTCCTAAAAGTTAGGAGAATTCTATTAGAGCTATCCAAAAGCTTTTAAAACACTACAAGTAGATGGCTAAATGCATAAGAGTCCAAAGAGAGCATTGATAGTTCTAGCTCTCTTCAAAAGGCTCTTGGTCTTCAATAGAAGCTAAGATGTGAGCAATACCTTGAAGCTAGTATGCCTCTGACTTCTTCTAGAAATGTTTCGAGGGAGAAGTTGGATACACCTAATAAATGGATGTTCTCTTTATTGAAAAACGAAACAAAAAAGGGATTATATCCCCTTGTTGAGGAAAATGAATGGTGGGATTACTAACAATATAAAGGATAGTCTACAAGAGGCCAAAAACTCCTTTATGGATCTTTTCTCTAGTGCTCCCAAGTGGGGGGAGGATGTACTGAGAGCCACAATGTGCATTTCTTTAAAGAGAAAGAAAATGATGTCTAAAATCTTGGCCTCTATCTTGGACTTGCCCCTCTTTACCCGAGAGATTAAAGAAACCATCGATAAATTGAAACCCTATAGGTCTCCTAGTCTTGATGGTATAGCTAATGAGTTTTTTTTTTGGTTCCTAGAGAATTCTCTTGATGTTTGAAGACGTGTCTAGGAAATGTCCTCTCCCTATCCACATTAATGCTAGAGTGATTAGGTTGATTCATAAAAGACTAAACAAAGATGATCTGAATAACTGGAGACCAATAACGTGCCTCACCACCATCTACAAAATCTTCTTCTCCTCCTTATCCAAAAGTCTCTACCACATTATGCACCACATCATTCTTCCTAAACAAAAGGTTTTCATTAACGGAAGATACATTTTGGATTCCATTATCTCGCTTTGGGAAGGGTTTGTTTGTGCTAAAGACTTGAACCAAGGTTACTACTTTTTTAAAATGGATTTTGACAAAGCCTATGATAGAATTGAGTGCAATTGTATTCTTCAATCCCTTTAAGACATTGAGTTGGGAAAAACTTCATCAAGTATGTTAGTAGTTTGTTTGGAAATGCTTAATCTAGAGTGGTCATTAATGGTGTTTTGTCTGAGCCCTTCAAGATTTGTAGATCCATCAAATAGCTTTTCCTCTTGCACCTCTCCGTTTTGCTATTTCCAATGATGCCTTAGGTTGGTTGGTCAAGGATGATATCAACAAAGGTAAAATTAAATGTATTAAGACCCCTAACTCTCAAACTCGATTAGGATTGCAAATGTTTGTCGATGACAAAAATATGTGCAGTAATGTTGATGACTTGTTTGCTTCCTCTTTCATTCAATGCTTGAATGCGTTTTGCTTGGCGAGTGTTTCATTAAAGATCAATAATCACAAAACGAAGTTCAAATCTTCCAATTATATCATTCCCTTTTGTGTTACTTGCATTGGTTGTGAGATTATTCAGGAAGGCATCATTTTGAGACTGCTGGGTATTGCTATGGGTTTCTAAGTAACATTCCAACAGAGGGTGGATTGGATATTAAAAAAGGTTAAAGGTAAATTTTTCATATGATATGATTGTTCTTCTTCTCTAAACCAGAGAGCCTTTATTCTAAATCACTACATTTTTTCCTTGTACCATATATTTTCTTTCATGTTGGTTACCTTCTCACTACCTTATCCAAGAGGTTCCTCTAGGGCAATAATGATCAAATCACTGCCTTATCCAAGAGGTTCCTCTAGGGCAATAATAATCAAGTTCATAGAGTCCCTAACTTGCTCAAATCACTGCCTTATCCAAGAGGTTCCTCTAGGGCAATAATGATCAAGTTCGTAGAGTCCCTAGAGTCTCCTCGTCTATATCATGCTTGCCTAAGTGAGGAGGAGGTTTTGGTATTCATTGTCTAGTCAAAATGGTTGACTCCTTGTCTGCTAAGTGGATAATAAGGTGTCTTTCTTCTAAGGATATCTGATATGTCCTTATAAAGAGAAAAACTAAATTATTTTCTATTAAAGTATACAAGTCATTGCAAAACAACCATGTTTGGGATATAATAATCACTCCATAGCTATTCCCTCCAGTTGGAAGTAACCTCATCTAAAAGTTATAGGGAAGTTCGATGAAAGTCAAACCTGCTTACATTCCTAATCATGATTACTTGTCCAATATTTGTTTTTATCTATAGGAATCTCCATGGCTAGTTTGGATTGCACTTTAGAACAAGTGCTTTCCAAACAATAGAGAACATAACTCCTTCAAGTTTGGATTTAGAAATTAGAAAGATTGTATGCCCCTGATATGTTGTAGTGTTTAAGGAATATTCCTAATTTATTGTAGAGATATGCAGAACAATAAAACAAGCTATTGTTCAGATCTTAACCTTAAAATTTATGAAGTTGGTATCAATATGCCGAAATAGTTCAAGAAGAATAAAGGTTTCATTGCTAGTTTTGATGTCAAACTCAGCAGTTGGTGGAATGTCTAGTGGCCTCAGAGATATAGATTTAGTTGTCTTTGGGCCTTCTCTACTCAAATGAAGCAAGCTTTCTTTTAGTGGCTTATTATCTATAATGGATTTTTGACATGAACAAGATCAAAATTGTGCAAAATTAATGATCAGCATTGTCCTTCTTGTGGTAGGGAGGAAGATTTTCATCACCTTTTCATTGAATGTGCTCATGCCAAGAGATTTTTGCATTACATTGTTGGATACTTGAAGTTGAAAAAGATTGCGAGCTTGGATACTTAAGAAATTCCTGATGGGTTCTACCAAACACATGGATATTTCTCTATGGT
Organism: Ceratopteris richardii; assembly: GCA_020310875.1. Taxonomy (NCBI): domain Eukaryota; kingdom Viridiplantae; phylum Streptophyta; class Polypodiopsida; order Polypodiales; family Pteridaceae; genus Ceratopteris; species Ceratopteris richardii. Next base: position 1,866,038 of record CM035420.1, on the reverse strand, counting down.
AGATTTGGAGATCTCACACTTTGTGGTACATCTTACTAAGTAGGAATTACAAAAAAATTCATAACACAAATACGAACTTCCTTTTTCTTCTACAAGGAGTTCTTGCTAAATCACGTTGTCAAAGCTTTCTTCTTATGAAAGATGCCCTTAATGAGGGGCAAAGCTTCAAAGACACTATGTTGGAACACTTACCAAGTACATGGAAGGAAATTTTTTTGTCCTTGTATTCCCCTCACAGGATACAAATGTATTTAGCTGTTGGTTATGAGTTACCCTAGGTGTTAGTTGTTTCTACCCTTTTGTTGTTGTACCCTTGTAAGCTTCTTGTTTAAAGGTGATGCATGGGCTCTTGCTCCTTGCATGAATCATATAGATTCAAATCGTTAGTTTATTTTCTGTTTGCTCTAAAAAAACAAATTTCTTTTACCTTTTATATGAGAAATTTTGATATGCCTTTTTGGACAATGAAAACCACTTTGAATACTCCAATACCTCAAATACATTATCATCAATGCACACAATGAAATATTCCACACTCACAAGGGCTTCCATAAGAGGTAAGACTGTTTTAACAATTATTTCTTTTCAGTTCGAGCAAAACTTCACTCTTCTCTCTCTCTCTCTCTTTGTATGTATGTATATATATATATATATATATATATATATATATATATATATATATATATATATATATATATATATATATATATATATATATATATATATATATATATATATATATATATCTCCCTCTCTTCTCACCTCAAGTCTCACTCTTCTCTATCTTGTCTCCATCATCCCAACTTTCCTCTCTCATTGCTTCAATTTTAACACTCGTCATAATTGAATCTTTATTCATTTCCTTCTTGCAACCTCACATTTCTCTTAAAGTGTTTCATGTGTGGCCACAAAGAGGGTAAAGGAGCATGCAGGAGAGACAAATTTTGAAAGGAGGATGTTATGGGTCTCTCACGTACTTATTTTTGAGATCCTTAACTCCTTCCTCACCTTCGTGCTTTACAAATTTCTACTTGAACATATCCTCTACTTCTCAATACATCAATTCTAAATGTTATGCAAGCTCCATGGCCTCCACTTCTAGGTCCCCCTAGACCTACAACATGCATGTTCTAAATTACCATACATATTCCCTTTGGTGAGGATGAATGGATCAAAATTCATCAAATGAAGAATCAAGAGCATGGAGTACGGGTCTCCAAATGGTCATGAAAGGGCAAGGTTATTGCATTGGGATCCAATAGGTCAAAACAATGATCAATCAAGTCTCAGTGTAGCATGTCTACATGCACATTCACCTTGTAGTTCCTCTCTTCCATGACACAAGGCTACCACCTAATAGAACACACTGTGATCTTCTTTATTTTGACTGCTTATTTGCTTCTTTTGGACTTTCATGTTTGGCTTGCAAAGAAGATTGATTTTGGGTCCATGAATATATCATTTTTTAGATGTTTTCTTATGCGCTCAATGTATTTTCTTGGAACTATCTGCTTGCAGATGAAGCTCACACAAATGGATAACACCAAGAGCTCCATCTAGAAAAAGCGTGTAGCAGAATCTTGTAGCCAATGTTCGATAGCATTCTCATGGAGGCAACTCATAGAAAGTTATACAAAGATGTATAAATCTCATTAAATGCCAAAATCTTCACTAACCTTGTAAAGGTGATAATTTTTATGTGTGTCTCTATATTTTTAGAGCTATTCATGGTCTTGAATGTCAAGGCGATAACTTGCTGCTATTTGTAAGGACATTGAAAACAATTTGTCAAAAATGATATTTACTATGAAACTTGTTACATTATCAATATAAATACAAGTAAACTATTTAGCAAGAGTCTAAGTAACAAGACCACCTCACAAAGAGAGATTAGGTATCCACCCAACTAACTCCAACCACATATATTACTCTAGGACAAAGGGTGCATGTCCTTGGACACTTTTGAGTGTCCATCCAAGTGTTTCTCGTGTGGAAACTTGATTAAGGTCAACCACATGGTACCACATGGACACTTAATCAAGTGAGCCTCCTCCTCTCAGGTACACCCCACGTTGTCACTAGGAGAAGCTTCTTCTCTTGGAGTTAGACGTGTACAGAAGCACGTGAATAGCACAAGGAAGAAGAAGAAGCTTGGAGCACACACACGATACTTAATGTATTACCACTAGAATTTACAAAGATTAGTAGCCCATTAGGGAACTAGATGTATATACAAGCTGGGGGAAAAAAAACTTCCTAAAGAGGGAAAAAAGTACCCCAGCAGTCCTAGAGTCTTCACACACATCACTACCTAAATATATCAACAAATCACCCCTGGGAGTGATGCAGTGAACAAGTAGCTGGCACTCATGTAAAAGGAAGTGACAAGCTATGTGGAAATCACTCCACAAAAGGAAGTAAGCCCAAAGGTTTGTGCAAAGATTCAAACTTCTCCCTAGGTAGAGCCTTCATGAAAAGGTCTGCAATGTTCTCCTGCGTGGGCACATATGCCAAGATGATCTCCCCAGCAGAGAACCTCTCCCTGACATAATGATAATGCACCTGGATATGCTTAGTCCAAGCATGGAACACAGGGTTCCTCACAACTGCCAACACCCAAATCATCAACTGTCAGTGATGATGGTGGTGGCAGAAGACTAACCAACACCCAAATCATCCATAAGGCATCTGAGCCACACACACTGAAGAGGTGCTGTGAAAGCTGCCCTATACTGAGCCTCACAACTTGAAGTGGCCACAGTAGGCTCCTTCTTGTGCAACCAACATATACATGAGCTACCAAGCATGAAGAAAAAGCCACTAATGAACACACAAGTGTCATAACAACCAGCCCATTTTGATTTAGAAAAAGCATGCAAATCTGGCGGTAGTGATCCCCCCTTGGGGTAAAACCTTTATCACTTGCCAATTCTTGACACTTGGGTAATGCATAAACTTGCTCATCTGTGAGACAACAAACTAAATATCTGGCAAAGTCATGCGTAAGTAAATCAGGCATCCAATAGCGTGCTCATAGAGGACAACATCAAATGCATCTCTAGCATCATGAAGACTCAATCGTAAACCTCTCTCGATAGGAGTGGCAATAGGCTTATAGTCTTCAAGGCCAAAATGTTGCAATAATGTGTCAATATATTTTGCTCGACACAAAGCCATTGCACCATCAACTTGCATAAATTGAATGCCCAAATAGTGATGCAAATGCCCCAAATCAGACATCTTAAATGAGGCATGCAAATCAGCCTTAGAATCAACAATATGCTTCTCAATAGGACTAGTGTGCAGCACGTCATCAGCATAGACAACAATGATTAGAAGCACATCATTAGCATGCTTAATATATAAGGTGCTCTCATTTGGAATGTTCTCAAAACCATGTGCAATCACATAGGCATGTATCTTCTCATACCAAGCACATGGTGCTTGCTTTAAACCATACAATGCCTTCTTTAACCTGCAAGCCTTGTTTTCATGCCCTTTCTACACAAAGCCACGGGGCTGAAAAACATACACTTCTTCATGCAAGTCACATTTCAAACATCCAATTTTAATGTCCAACTCATGTACATTCCAACCATGATGAGCTGCAAAAGCACAGATGCTCCAAACAGTAATCATATGGCATGTAGGTGCAAAGGTCTCATCAAAATCAATGCCTCTTTGTTGTGCGTAACCCTTTGCAATAGGCCTAGCCTTATACCTATCAAATGTTCTATCAAGCTTAGGCTTTAGCCCATCCTAGTGCCAATGGCCTTCTTGCCAGGAGGCAAGTCACATAAAGACCAAGTATCGTTCTTCATTATAGCATCATATTCAGATTGCATAGCAGCCATCCAATTTTCTAAATTTTGAGCTTCATCAAATGAAACAGGCTCATTCTCATCACAAAGACTAGATAGAGCCATAGCATAGCAATCTGATGCAAAAGAGGCACTTAGAGCCTGATCGAGTATGATATGACAAAGGTGCATCTAATTTGCTATCACGCAAAGTTTACACCAGCCATTTTTGCATAGTTTTTGCCTCCTCAATATTAGCTCTCTCATCAATAAGTGCATCATGAAAATCTGCATAAAAAATGGGATGATCTACATCATCACATGAAACTTGCAACGGCTAAGAAGTTGCCGCATTACGACCAGCACTAGAATGTGCACCTATAGAAAGAGGCAGCAAAGTATCATACATGTCTTTGGAGCTAAAATATGTCTGCTTAGTACATGAAAGCAATGGATGAATAGCATCTTCCACAAAAATAACATCACGACTAACTAGAATGCATTTAGTTTGTGGATGATACAGACCATAGCCTTTACTTTCACAACTGTGCCCAACAAAAATACATTTTACTGCTTTATCATCCAATTTTCTGTGATATTATTCAGGCACTAATGAATATGCCAAATAACCAAAAACACATAGATGACCAACAGATGGCTTGCAATCATGCCAAACCGCATATGGAGTGATAGACTGCAGCAGTTTATTGGGACACCTATTAAGTACATATGCTGCACACATGACAGCGTCAAGCCAGAAACTATGTGGTAAAGCCTGACTCTTGACCATACACCTCGCCATCTCCATGAGTGACCTGTTCTTTCGTTCAGCAACTCCATTTTGTTGAGGCGTATACAGCATTGTACACTAGTGTTTTATCCCATGTTCAGCCAGAAATGAATTAAAATTAGAAGACATATATCCCTCCCTTGATTAGAATGGAGGGTGTCGATTTTACATGATGACAGATTTTCAACCAAAACCAAAAACTCTTTGAAGCACATGAACACTTCGGACTTCTCCTTCAATGGATATACCCATGCATGCCTCAAAAAATCATCGGTGAAAGTCACAAAGTAAAGATAATTTCCAAAAGAAGGTGTCTGCATAGGACCAGAGACATCAATATGTACAAGCTACAATTTCTGATTAGCCCAAACTGCAACATCTTTTGGAAAGGAGGAACGGTGCATTTTGCCCAAAATACAGCCTTCACAAACATGTTTTTTGGGTGCCTCAAGTTTGGGCAAAGAGGACACCATTTCAAATTTCTACACGCATAACAAACTAGCAAAATTCAGATGACCAAAGCATGCATGCCAAAGCTTTGCATCTGACATAGCCTGAGAATCATGTACAACACATCATGAATCATTTACAGATCTTTCATAGTCTATTAGTTTATATAGCCCACAACATCAAGAAGCAATAAGCACATCGCCATTTGACAGATCATGAACTATACATATGTTATCAACAAATTTCACAACCAAGCCAATCTTGGCTAATGCAGAAATTGATTACAAATTTATCTTGATTCCTAGCATAAACAAAGCATCCGACAAAGTGAAAGAACTACCATTAGTAGTAGTCAAAATGATCCTACCAACTCCCATAACAGGATAAGAGGAGTTGTTGGCTCATGTAATAGTATTCCCTATAGGAGCAGCCTCGAGTGAAGAGAAGAAACTACGCTACGAGGTAATATGGTTGGTTGCCACACTGTCAATGTACCAAACATCTGAGTCTACTATAGATATGCACTGCTCATGAGAACAAGCAGTAGTAAAAACCCATTCTCCTTCTTGCACAAGATTAGTAGACCTTCTTTTTGGTGTAGAGGCCTCTGCAACAACCATTCCAGCCTCTTTCTTCTTTGAATCTTTAGTAGCCAGTTTTGGACAGTTCTTTATGATGTGATCATTTCCTTTACAGTACATGCAAAACAATTTTTGCTTTTCTGATTTCTTTTCATCTTTGTCTACCCTCTTCGATTGTGTAGAACTAGAAGATTTCTACTTACTAGTTGAAGATCTCCATTTTCCTTTTCCCTTCTGACTAGCAAGGAAAGCTTGATCTACAACAGGCATAATGGATGTGTTCTGCCTAGAGTGATCTTCCTACAAGAGAATAGAGACTAACTCCTCAAATGACAAGGCATTTAGATTGCCTTTCATCATCAACCAAAGAGTAGAAGCCAAAATCTCATATGAATCAGGAAGAACATTTAGAACGGTTTGCATAAGTGAGCTATCTAGTATAACCTCATCAGCACAAATAAATTATTACTTCAAGTTTTTTATCTTTGTTAGAAAACTATCCATAGCATCACCTTCATTCATGTGCTCACTCTCCAACTCTTTTCAGATGTAAGCAACAAGAGCCTCATTCCTAGCTTGGTACAATGTGGTAAGTGTATCCCAAGCATCCTTAGCTATTCTACAAGAGCGAATGTGAGGAATAATGGCACGTTTGATAGACAAAGCTATCAATGCATGTGCCTTGGCATCTCCACCATCCCAACAAATTTTCTCTGTAGTAGGTGTAGCAGAAATTGCAGCACGAACATGAATATGAAAAATACCATCATCTTTGACACCTTCTGCATCAGCTTTAGTACCTGCAGATGTAACATTTGCAGGTGTGATAGGATGTTTCTCAACACCTTGCACAATGTTTCACAGTCCTTTTACAACCAGAAATACCTTGATACAGAAATTTGACTATATCTCAAAAATTTGAACATAACTACCTAGACAAATTCTACTAAACCTATAGTAGAGTTCGAGACACTAAAACTGGCGAACTGAAAGTGGTATATACCTTGGGCACAAAAATACAAAATAACATGCAAAAGCGCAGTGATAGTGCATTCAAAGGCCAAAACGAGCTCAGATTGCAATTTCGGCACCAAACAGTGAAGGAATCTTGAGCTTGGAAACATGCTGAGTATGCTCACCAAAATTCGTGCGATTCTGAGACTGCAAACGGAGAGGTGTCGACGATGCCTTAGATGAAGTGAGGACCTACTCTGATACCAATTGTTGGAGTTAGACATCTACGGAAGCATGCAAATAGCACAAGGAAGAAGAAGAAGCTTGGAGCACACACAAAATACTGAATGTATTACCACTCTAATGTACAAAGACTAGTAGCCTATTAGGGCAAGAGGCATATATACAAGCCTCGGGAAAAAACCTCCTAAAGAGGGAAAAAGGTACCGGGCGGTGTTCCTCTAGGGAAAAGGGTGCATGTCCTTGGACACTTCTGAGTGTCCATCCAAGTGTGCCTCATGTGGACACTTGATTAAGGTCCAACCACATGGTACCACATGGACACTTAATCAAGTGAGCCTCCTCCTCTCAAGTACACCCCAAGTTGTCATTAGGAGAAGCTTCTTCTAGGACTAAGGTTCCCACACCTTAGGATAAATCAAGCCTTAGTTTGAGACCTTTGATATGGGAGTTCAATTGATTGAATAAATCAAAGGGTTCAATGGCCATACTTAGAGATACTTTCCGAAGGGTTTCTCATAGAACGCCAAGGGTTGTACAAGGGGCTTTGGACCCTTAAAACCCATGCTTGGACCCATATTTATACAATGCTATTTGATCTAATTTTTCTCTTCATTTATTTAGCATGACTGCAAGATTTGATCGAGTGGTGGTGATGGAGAAGGTAACCAAAAGATGAAGTTGAGAAATCCTTTTTCACTAGGTACCTTGATCTTTTTTTTTGCACCATTTTTAGTTGCATTGCATCTAAAGTATGCATATTTTAAGTTCAAAAGAGTCCATGTTTTAGTTCCCATAGGTGCATGCTCATTTTCACATGCGAGGTATTTGTAAAACTAAAAAATAAGAGTACTTTGAGATATGAGTGGAAATGAGAAAAGAATTATGAGCAGAGTCGAGAGTGGAGTTATGAGTGGAGAGATTCTTTTGGTACAATTCTTGAGAATGGTTTCCTTATTTGCACCATAATTGAGAATGATTGCACATATAGTATGCATGATTGAATTGTAAGTGCATGTGTGCTTTCAAACCCGTAGGTGTATGTGTGCTTTCAAACCCGTAGGTGCATGTCCAATTGCACATTAAATAAAATATAAATACATGAAGAAATTTTGAGTTTTAGAATGGGTGAGAAGCTTCTATCGCAAGTGCCACATGCCCTTTTTGACTGCACAATGATGTTTGTTGATGCACTCAAACGTATGCATGAGTAGGGCCCACTACATGAGTAGGGCACGTATGTTTCTTAACTCATGCTTTTGATTCTTCTCACTCTACTTGAGTTTCAAAAAGACTTGTAGATGTAGGTACAAGTATGGTTGATGGTGTGTTTAGAGGGCATAGAGGTTTGGTGGGGTTGGATGTCGTGGAGATTTTATCTCCAATAATTCACTCTTAAGTTCATGAGGAGGAACTATCTTTATATTGATGCAAAGTAGTGATGAAGAAAAGGCACAAGAGGTCTTCGATAGTGTTTTGTCTCGAGATGTAGTAACATGGAATATATTGATCAATTCGTTTACACAACGACATTATTATGAGGATGCATTGTACCACTTGAAGTTAGGAATCATGAAGCTATAGTGCAAAATCCTATAACATATGCTTGTGTGTTAAAAGTTGTGGTAGCATCAGAGCATCTCTCAAAGGCTTGAAAGTGCACACAATGATTGGGAATGATGTGATCGAAACTGATCTTGTTGCAGGTAATGCCATGCTCAAGATGTATTCAAAGTGTGGCTTAATTCATGAAGCACAAGAAGTCTTATGATGGAAACCTTAGAGTACAAAGAATATAGGAGGAACACAGCCCCTTACGTGCGAAGATAATACGTGAAATCATAGGTTTTTTTCAACTATCTTTCCTATGGAATTCTCATGAGAAAAGCAAGGAGGAAATTTAGTGGCTGAAAGGGGGAGATCCACTCTCTTCTTCATCCTCCTGAGCATCATTATCAAAGTGCAGATAGAACTCTGAAGAAAGAACAAAAGGGGATTGTGTAGAATCAGAGAGAAGCAAACGAGGAGTATTGGCACTCGTGGGCTGGAAGACAGCAGTTCTAATTACGATATTGGGGAACACTTTGCAGAGATGTCTTTGATTGCGAACGAGCACCACGTGTCATAGGCAGAGATTTGCGAATATTAAGGCTAAATATTGAGAAACTACTGAGCATGTTTCGATTTGAACATCTTGTTTTCGTACAAATCGGAATAAAAAATACAAAGTTTTCTACACTTACTCTACTTTCCTCGAATCTTCGTAATTCTTCTCATAAAATAATCGGTTGCAAACTGATGTTTGGGCTTGAAGAATTTGATGGAAAATAGGAAAAGATTCGTAGTCACATCAACAACTTGGAAAGAAAAGAGGATACATACTGAAGAAAAGAAAAATGATGGTCTTGAAGGAGCATTGTTTTGTTGTAGTTTTTGGGAAAAGACAAGAATGCTGTTCTCTGATCGTATTCCCGAGCATCCTTACTATGTTATCATGTATTGTCTTCTTCCTCACAAAGATGAATCCATGGTGGTAATATCATGTCCATAGGGTTTGAATTCCCTTGCTTCCATCGAGGAGGATGATAATGTCGCTGAAGACGTGTAGCTGATTGGTACCTAGTATTATGCAAATGTAGAGGGATGTAACTACTGGTGGTCGTCGTTGTTCCTGAGTTACTACATTAACTACCAGCATGCTTTGTGTTTTTGCATTACAAGGGAAATTATCTATGGAAATGGTGGAATATTCACAAATAATACAATAAATTTGATTGAAAGCATAATTTGTAGTGACATGGCCTGGATTGTTGCATTTGACACTAAAAACATTTCTCAATGCTTTCTCAAGTTTGTTTTTGCTAGTCTATATCCAATCTAGGTCTTTTGGAAATCCTCCAATTTTATGTGCCATTTGTAGTCCCAGATATATAGCTACATCTAAGTTCATTCCTCAAATACACTAGATGATCATTATTTGTCATAACTAGGGGGTTCAAACCATTAATGAACCACTGTGTAATAACATGTGTGGGTAGAGCAGCATTATTTACCGATAACTATCTGAAATGTATTCAAAAATTGCTAGCATACTCTTGCAATCCTTGTTTTGATTTATGTTTGTTGTTATGTAAGAAATCAAAAATTTGAGTTGGACTTTTCTTCAATCAAAATCTATGTAGGAAGGCATCTATTACTATGTCATATTGGTGGAAATGGTTCAAGTCAAATTTTCTTACCCATTTGGAAGTCTCATTGATTAGATTTGAGTGGAACACTTGTGCTCTATATGCATCATCTCTTTTATTTTCCAATACTCCTTAATTAATTTCAAAGGCTCACACATGTGCGTCTCGGTCATCCGATGGAAATCCATCAAATTTGGTGTAGGTTATGCCCATCGGATACAGCCCTCGCAATGGTAATGCTATGTCTGCCATGGCTCTAGGACTAAAGTCTTTGACTCTATCTACCATTTCTTCATAATCCAAACTTGTGGGGAATAGTTTTTCCACAAGTTGCACTCCTTTTTGATAGGTACCGAATTCCATAGATTAAGGGGTTTTGGTTCACTATTTATAATTATCGTTCTATTACTCCAAAAATTTAGGAAATATGATCCAATTCGTTCTTCAATTGGTGTCCTCCACCCTGCAGTGGTGCTTGTTGGTCTTATGAGAGCTCCTTTTGTGATTTTGGAAATGTCTACGTGGACAGTCTGATTTCCTTCTTTTCTATCTTGGTCAACTACTCTGATTTCCTTCTTTTCTATCTTGGTCAACTACTGGTTCTAGAGTGCCGAAACGTTCACTGAACACCGGAATTTTTTTAAAAACATCTTGAAGAACTCTCTCGTATTGTGTGCAGTTCGAAATCAGGGAAGTTCTTTCATTTTGGTGCTTCCTTATTTGATTTCTGATGATTGCTTTTAATTTTCTCATCTAGGACAATCACATCTTTAGTTCTTTCCCGTGGTGCATCTAATGCCCTATTTACTCATATTAGTTGCTTATGACTCTCGTACTTATGATTTTCTTCACTAGATCTCATCATTGGCATGTAGTCTACATAGAAGCACTCGCTGGTAGGATCGCTATTGATAGCATTACCTTTTTGATTATGGAAAAGATAGGCCAAATCAGGTTCTTGGGTGGGATCACTTAAATTACTGTAAGTCTCTATATTTTTCCTAATTATCTATTCTCAGAAGCACTAGTCACTCAACTAAATAACATCACTCGTACCATACAGATATCAAACATGGACACTACAGACAACTAGCTTTGAACTCCCAATAGACGTAGAAGATACAGGAATACACCGAAAAAAATCTCTCCACCCATTTACCAACAAAGATCCAATATATATTGCTTTGTTACTAGACAATCGACTTATGAACCCAAAGAGTCACAATAATTTCTTAGCAAATTACACATAAGCGCTCATACAACTACACTACTACTTGCCAATTACAATAGGAACTTCTATGCAAGACTTTACCGATTAACAACTATAGACTTCAATGAGATACAACCAGAATTCAACAATATTGACACAACAATAGTATGTGAGAAACAATTGCATGCTCAAAGCAGCACAATAGGAGATAGACACTGAAATATAGCCTAGTGTCTTCTTTATGTGATCCTTGTCTCAACTTTCTATCGATAAGAGAAAAGGGTACATGTTTGCAATACTACATTTTCGATCAAGATTGTTCACCAAAACTACACCAAAATTACAGAAAACATTTAGAAAGATAAGTCTTGTTGCCTAACACGAGGATTTCTCTAATCTAAACCTCTAAAAGAAAGCATCTTGTACTTATCTGGAGAGTGACCTCAAATTCAGTAAGCCATTTTCTAGCTTCATTTACCAAGGTGAATTAAAACTCCTTGGCCTTATATTATTCATTCCCCAGTATATTTCAAGGGTTTTCCAATACTTCATAGCTAATTTCAAATGCTTATACATGTGCATCCATATCATCCCTCAAAAGACTCCAAACATTGCATAGAACATCATACCCGAAATGGCCTTCTTAGGGGTAAACATTCGCTAGTGATACTACTTGTAGGACTAAACTATTCAGTGGCCTCCATTACTTCGTCTGAATCACAGCAAGTCACAAACAATTCTTATTGGACTTCAGGAAATAGTGTGCTAGTCTTGAGCGTGTCTGATGCGAGCTACATGTAATTTAGATTCTGTTATAAGGACTCTTTTATGAATCTTCTACATGTTGTACTGCATTAAGAGGACTTCTGATTGAAGAGCACTAAACCACTTTGTCCAAAACCTTTCCAATTTCCTACTCTTACTTCTATTTCCTCTCTTACAATATGAATCTCTTGCTTTAGATGAATTTCACTAGCATCAACGCATGTTCAATAGATAGTATGAAAGATAGCATCAGCTCACAAATGCGATAAACTGAATGAAAACTTGCTACACTTAAATGGTGACAGAAGTTACCCATTTCGTGGATAAAAGAGAATGTGAGAGAGATCCGGGGAAGGGGGGGGGGGGGGGGGGGGGGGGGGGCTTAACACGAAATCTACGTTATTGGGCCTTTGATAGAAACGTGGTATGATGGCAAAGGGCGATTTCACATCATGTGGTAGAGAGAGAGAGAGAGAGAGATGAGGGGGCATAGGGAATCTTTTTTTTCTAGAATAAATATGTATTAGTGGGACGGAAACTTTTGCTCGTATGCTTGGAATTAAAAAAGCAAAAGAGAAAAAAAAAATCCATTACCTTTTGATTGGTTAGAGGACATCAATCACTCCATTGACTACATCAGAACAACGGAGAAACTATCCGAAGTTTTCTATGAAGTAGCTTGGGGAACGTGATACTGCATTTTCCGATGCATAGAAGGGATGGTATTAAGATGTTATAAAATCGTTTGCCATTTCATTGGTTGCGCACGGACTGAGGCCTCACAACAAGTGTTGCTAGTGAGTGGTAGTAGTATTGGTTGTAGGTGGTGGAGAGGAGTACGTCGGCGGAGGGGGGCTGGAAACAGGTGGGGGTGGAGACGAGTATGTAGGCGGAGGGGGGCTGGAAACAGGCGGGGGTGGAGACGAGTATGTGGGTGGAGGGGGACTCGATGTAGGTGGGGGTGGAGATGAGTATGTGGGTGGGGGTGGAGACGAGTATGTGGGTGGAGGTGGACTCGGCGTACGTGGGGATGGAGACGATGTGGAGTACGGGGGTGGAGGGGGACTCGATGTAGGTGGGGGTGGAGATGAATATTTGGGTGGGGGAGGAGACGAAGGGGAGTATGTGGGTGGAGGAGGAGAGTAAGTGGAGTATGTAGGCGGAGGCGGAGATGAATAGGATTGAGGTTTATATGAGTTTGATGGTGTGGAGGTGTATGTGGGAGAGGGGGGTGACGTGTAGGTCGTTTTGGGCTTGTCATATTGCGGTTTGGGCTCATAGGTATGGGGCTCAAACACAGGTTTGGGTGTGTAGTAAGGTTTCTCATAGATGGGCTTCTCATAGACGACTTTGGGCTCGTAATGAGGAGGCTCCACATAGGTGATGGGCTTAGGCTTGAAGATGGGTGTTGGCTTGTAGTATGGCTTTTCATAGTGCTGATCATAGTAGACAGGCTTGGGTTTGTAGACTGGATGATCAGCTTCTTGGTACTCTGGTTTCTCCACTACTACTACAGGCTTGTTGTAGTAAGTCTTCTTGTAGACGGGTTGGGGTGCGTAAACAGGTTTGACGTAGGTATATTCCTTCCTGTGGAAATGCCGATGATGCTTAGGTTTGTAGTAGTAGTAGTGAGGTTTCACATGATACACAGGCACGTACACCACTTTGGGGTGGTGATAGCGGGGCGTCTTGTAGAGGACCTTGTAATGCACAGGCCTGCGATATGGCTTGTCTACTACGTAGACCACCTTCTTCACGTACACGGGCTTGCGGTGATGATGGTGATGGTGATGGTAGGAGTTAGAATAGGTGACGCTGCCACTTTCTTCGGCGGGAGAGTAATAAGCAAGCGCGGTGACGAACAAGGAGGCAGCGAGGACGGAGACGAAGATCTGAAGAAGGGGAGGGGGAGCCGCCATGGCGATGGAGATGCTCACAGCAGGAAAGGCGTGCTGGAGACGAGGGCGGGCTCAAATATATATGAAGTTGAGAGAGAGGGAGAGAGAGAGAGAGAGAGAGAGAGAGAGAGAGAGAGAGAGAGAGAGAGGGCGGGTTGACCCCTGAAAGACGCGTTGTGTGTGTGTGTGTGTGTGTGTTTTCTCCAGAGAGAGAGAGAGGGAGAGAGAGACTATTTGGAGGCAGACAGCGCGGCAAAAGTGGGTTTGGGCTTCTTTTGGAGAATAACAGCAGGTCACTCGGAGACTCGAGTATATTATGGCATCTGTTGAGAGCCGGCCGGCCCGCGGTCAGCCGAGCGTGAAGGAGAATGCACCGTGCACGTCATATGAGGCAAAATTTTGCGTTTATATAATGTTCATTAATACGTTAATGGAGTCAATCAAACAAATACAACATAGACATGGCGTGTAATGTAGTTAGTTGCCCAGGTCGTTTCTCTGTCCTTCATGTCCTGCCCATCGCATACATTGGACCCCCGGCGTTTTATTGAGCAAGGGTAGGCATGGCCTTACACGAGGCTTTAAGAGACGGCATGAGGGTAAACATTAATTTTGGATAGGCAACTCCGTCAAATCATTCTGTGATGCAGCCAGGAGAACGCCCAATGCTCATCTATTCTCAACCCTTGTTGCTTCTGCGGACATCATCTTGCGGACGCATTGACGAATGATCAGCAGCAGTGCAATGCCAGTGAGGACCATTCTGGCTCTTTGAGTGGATCTAGAGCTCTAGCCCGCTCATACGCAGATATGGCTAAAGCTTTATCAATGCAAAGTACTCCATCAACTTCGCATTGCATAGCAGCTAATGTCTCTAACCCTCTCTTTTGTACGGACAAAGGTAGAGGCATAGCTGATGAAACGCCCATCATTTAGAGGTCGATTCGGTTGATTCTGATGATGAAGACAATTCCTTGGCAATCTATAAAAATAGCTTCGCCAATTGGCAAAATGAACTGATGGGAAGTGCTTGGGAGAGAACGTGGACAAAGATCTAGAGGAGGTTGTATCAATACTAAATGGGATCCTCAGATCCTTATAGAAATTGATCTTTCATAGCCCATAAAAATCTTTCTTGGGATCAAGGGCTCTGATGGTAAACAATGCCACAAACACGGACACCTTAGTAAAGACTACCCTCCGTTGAAGCTTCAAACTAAATGAAGTATTGTAGGTGATCAAGAGGACTACATAAAAAAGAAAGGTACTAAAAAGCAGCCCAGTTGTGAGTGAACCTGGCAAAAAAAAAAAGTATTCCCAAACGATAGAAAAAGACAGTTAAACTTTTCAATTCATATGATGTTCTATTGGAAGAAGTTTATAATCCTTTTAAAAAAGAGATAAGATCAAACAGAAATTGAGGGTAGGTTCAACAAACAAAACTCCGATCCTGATAAGGAAGACACCCCTCTGCTTGATAGGGAACAAGAAAGTAATGAACATGACCCTAATAATAGTAATGATGATCAGAAGGATTGGACCGCTTTGAATAATAGAAAGAGCTAGAAACTAAGAGTTAATCATGGCAACAAGGAGGTAAGGAATGATGCCAATATAGACTCCAAGTTTACTAATGAGGTTAATGCTTATGAAGAACAAAGATTAAAGCAGACGGAACTAGATGATTATGCTCAAGAGGAAGGTAACTTGAGGAGTAGTGTCCTAAAACCGGATAACATGATTATGCTCAAGAGGAAGGTAACTTGAGGAGTAGTGTCCTAAAACCGGATAACATCTCTCGACAAAGTGAGTACAAAAGAAAAGAAACAATAAGAACCTCATGTTCCTAGCTTAAACCTCCGAAAAACAAGCAAGAAGTAATTGTTTCTCTCCCTGTCCAAAAGAAAAGAAACAATAAGAACCTCATGTTCCTAGCTTAAACCTCCAAAAAACAAGCAAGAAGTAATTGTTTCTCTCCCTCTTCTGTTGCTTATGGATCATTAAAAAATCACCTCCTTAAACACTAAAGCTGTCACAGATCCTATAAGGGCTAAAGCCATGGACTGATAGTTAGAGAAAGCTCTACGTGTCCTGAAGTGGTTTGTATGTAGGAAATCAAAAGTAGTGGTGTTCCTTTGATGAATCACCTTAAGACTCTTGCTTCTCATTTTGATCGGTTTTTTACTTCTCACCCCCATGATAAAGGGGGTGTGGCCATAGGTACTAAAAAAACATATGGTTTTTACCTTTTATATGATAAATTTTTGTATGTCTTGTAGAATGCATATACATACAATATACTTATAGATCCATAAAAAATGATATGCAGATTACTAATCTCAGCTTGCCATTTGAGAGGAACTTTCAAAGAACACCCATTTTTGATAGGCCAAATGGCACTTAACAAGCAAAGTGCATGTCAATTTTAGGCCCTGATACCATCTTATACATCAGTTGCATTCATGGACTTTGAAGTAATAATGGACTGGAAGGTTAAAGAATGAGGACCTAAGAAATCAACACTGGAGGAGTTAGTTATGCATGTTCACGCTTTGAGTCAAGAGATTAAGGTCTCTTTATGCATACCAATGAGCATAGACATGGAGAATAATTGAAAAAAGCTATAATTTTCTTATCTATTGTAGACTATTTTTCAGAGCCACAAACACGATGATGGACAACCAAAACCACTTTTAAGTACTTCAATACCTCAAATTGATGCACAAAATGAAATAATCCACACTCACATGGGCTTCGATACGAGGTAAGATTGTTTTTATCAATTGTGCCTTTCAAGTACTAGCAAAAATTCACTCTTCTCTCTCTCTCTCCAATTTATTTGTGTGTCAAGTTATGTGCATCTAATTGTGTAAACATATGTATATAAGAGTACTTAACTATGTATGTGCCTATATGTCTATTTGGAATGTGGTGTGTATGAATGCCTACGTGTATATGTTTAATTGTGTGTGTTGGAATGTTAAATGAGTATTTATGATTGCATGTGCATATGTGAGTATGTGTGGTACCATATATGTATATGTTTACTTTAATATGTGTGTTCATGTTGTGAGCAACTGTATGTATATGTCTATCTATGTGCTCTATGTCTGCATATATGTGGTTGTGTATATATGATTATGTGTGTGTGAAAGTATGTAAAAATGTATGTTTGTATGTAATCTATTTATGTTTGTATGTAGTCTATATACGTATGCATCTAAATTAAACTTTTACTGAAATAAAACTAACAAAGTCAAAAGAAAAAGTAAAAACAGAAATTAAATAAAAACAAAACTATATGTGTGTGTTAACTGTGTGTGAGTTTGTGTTGTATGAGTAGTGTGGGATACGTGCGTAAGTTGCGTGCGGTTGCATGAAGAGTTTAGGTGAACGTGTGCATGTGCAAGACTGTGTGTGAGTGGGAGTTAAGTGCAGTGTGTGTGTGCATGTGTTTGTGTCTGTATGAATATATATATATATATATATACACACACACGAGGTGTATGGTGTGTTGTATTTTTTTTATCTCTTTTCTTGTAGTTACCGTCCACACTCAACAAAGAGGGAGAAGCAAGACGCCTACACAATCTTGTAGTTACGGTCCATGCTCAACAAAGAGAGAGAAGCAAGCCGCGTACACAAGGAAGTATAGAGGTAAAGAAATCCAAGAGTATGCAAGTGGAGAGAGAGAAGTAGGCCACGCGCACAGAGAAGTACATGGATGAAGAAACGAAAGACGCTCCACATGCAGAGAGAGAGAGAGAAGTAGGGTGTGTGCTACCATGGAGATTTTATCTCCACTAATTCACTCTCAAGTTCATGAGGAGGAACTATCTGTATATTGATGCGAAGGAGTGATGAAGAAAAGGAATAATAGGTCTTCGATAGTCTTTTGACCTGAAATTTAGTGACATGGTATACATTGAACAATTCATTTACACAATGGAACATGATTTTTAAGTATGGAGAAAGAGGAAAATTACTTGATCATGGAAAGAAGATGGGTAGATTGTTCACATTTGACATGGGTACACCTCTTTATGAGAACATGTATGCCAATAATAGTGAATACTCAGATATAGCTGAATTATGGCGTAAACGAATTGGTCACATTGATTTGAGAAAATTGAAGTCCATGGAAAGCAAATGTTAGTGCATGGACTACCAAGATTTGATCATTTAAAGTTTGAAAGAATTTCTGAAGCATGCGCATTTGGAAAACATCAATGTATGAAGTTTCCAAAAAGAGAAGTTTGACCTGCTAGAACAAAATTAGTTGGTGGTTCGCTATACTTTTTGATATTGGTTGACGATTATAGCCGATATACATGGATTTACTTCTTGAAGCATAAGAGTGAAGTTTTTGAGTGTTTTGTGAGATTCAAAAATATGGTTGAAGAGCAATTGGGAATGTATATAAAATGCATACGATCAGATTCAGGAGGAGAATATATCTCAAGAGAATTTGATCAATACCTTAGTGATCTTGGAATCAGAAGGCAATTGTCTTGTAGATACACACCACAACAAAATGGTGTTGCATAACACAAAAATCGTGTGATTGAGGAAGTTGCTAGAGCCATGTTGAATTAAAAGAACATGCTAGATATGTTTTGGGCAGAAGCTTATCATACCGTTGTGCATGTTATAAACCAAGCTCCAACATGCATGGTTCATGATCTCACTCCTTATAAGAGGCTATGGAAGCATAAGACAAATGTGAGCTATTTACAAGTGTTTGGAAGTACTTGTTATGCACATGTGCCTAGTCAGTTGAGACACAAGTTTGAGGCAAAATTTGAAAAGTGCATATTTGTTGGATACTCAAAAGAGAAGAAAGGATATAGTATAGTGAGCAGAGATGTCATATTCGATGAAAATGCATCATGGTACACAACCAAAGACATGCCTATGATAGAGAATGATATGGATGATTCTATGCATAGTGTTCATGATGAGCCAGGAACAGGTCGTATGAATTTTGACGATGAAGAGAGTCAAGACTATGGTTCATATGAGTTTCCTACACCTGCAACATCATGGAGTGAAACTCCGATCCTGATAAGGAAGAAAGTAATGAACAGGACCCTAATAATAGTAATGATGATCAGAAGGATTGGACTGCTTTCAATAATAGAAAGAGCTAGAAACTAACAGTTAATCATGACAACAAGGAGGTAAGGAATGATGCCAATATAGATTCCAAGTTTACTAATGAGGTTAATGCTTATGATAAACAAACATTAAAGCAGATGGAACTAGATGATTATGCTCAAGAGGAAGGTAACTTGAGGAGTAGTGTCCTAAAACCGGATAACAGCTTTGGACAAAGTGAGTACAAAAGAAAAGAAAAGTGTCCTATATATTGTAGAGGAGGTACTGGGGTATCCGCTTTTAACAAGAGTAAAGATTAAAGATTAACACTTCCAATACGTCGCCTACTCAAGGGGGGTTCTCTTTAGGGAAGTATACCCTTTAACATTTCTGTGAGCAGGTAGATAACACGGATGGCACAGAGTGGTAAATACTTCGGAAAATATGGACAACAAATGACCCAAGAAGACCGTACACTTCTTGATTCAAATCAGGTGATTACAAAGTTGGGCAGAGTGATGCTCAAAAGTGCAAACTTAGGGCTAACAAGCCACCCTAAAAGTAAATAACTCCAATACAACAGATTCTTCCCATCAGCATAAGGGGCCAATGATATGCATACTAACTCAGAACAATACAAATGGTAAGAATTTCTCAAGAGAATAGAGCTTAACAGCAACACTAACTCACAGAAAAGAAAAATCCAAGCCACTCTCTTACACTATAATGCTCATAGCCCTCCACTGAGAAGCCTACCCTCTGTATCCACACTACAGAGTAGCTCCTACAATAGGCTTGAAACCCAAAGTGCAAGAGAGGTCTTGTGCACGTACGCATAGCTGAACCAATGTATCTCTAAAATTGTACCCCCAAATGAGCATAAATCCATTGTTTTATAGGCCTCAATAGGCCAAGAGGGCCTTGCCGATTCCTCACGTCCACTGATCACGCGTCGCTTGATTGCCAAGATTGGAGGGGTAGATCAAATATTCCACTTGATTTGAATTGGATCCTCAAAAATAGGCAGTCATCATGAATGGTAGGCGGCAACACTCATTTCACCACTTTTACTTTTACCACTTACACCTTTACTGTCACTTTTGAATGCAAGCTGAGATCCTCATTTTGTGCCGCCCGTGATATTTGAATGTCCCTGAGAAGCACATCCTTCACCTAATTTTTGTAGTAGCTTTTGATCCTTCATATTACGTGGGCGGTATGGGAGGTGAGTTGTGCGGAGTTGAGAGAGATTATGGGGTTTGTGGAGGGTCGTGGAGGGGTGTGGAATTGTGTGGAGTTGTGTGGGGTTTGTGGGGTTTGTCTGTTGGGTGGGAATAGAGGTGAGTTATGGGGCGTTGTGGGAGTTTTTGGGGTGTGGTCGAAAATTGATCCAAGATTTCAAAGTTATTATTGCGTCATTGGAAAGTACTCGTTGAGAGCTTTCCAACGATATATAACACTGTAGGGTTTGGTTAAGAAATGATCCTCCAAATATCCATCCAAAACTGCATGAGAACTTGTGGGAGGTCGTGGGAAATTGTGGGATTTGTGGGGTTTGTGGAGGTTTGTGGAGGGGTGTGGAGTTGTGTGGGGGGTCGTGGAGTGGTGGAGGGCTGTGGAGGGGTGTGGAGTTGTGTGGGGGGTGCTGGAGTGGTGGAGGAGGGCGGAGGAGTGCGGAGGAGGGTGGAGGAGGGTGGAGGAGGGCAGAGGAGTGCGGAGGAGGGTGGAGGAGGGCGGAGGAGGGTGGAGGAGTGCGGAGGAGGGTGGAGGAGGATGGAGGAGTGCGGAGGAAGGCGGAGGGGTGTGGAGGAGGGTGGAGGAGGGCGGAGGAGTGCGGAGGAGGGTGGAGGAGGGTGGAGGAGGGCGGAGGAGGGCTGGAGGAGGGTGGAGGAGGGTGGAGGAGGGTGGAGGAGTGCGGAGGAAGGTGGAGGAGGGTGGAGGACGGTGGAGGAGTGTGGAGGAGGGTGGAGGAGTGCGGAGGAGGGTGGAGGAGGGTGGAGGAGTGCGGAGGAGGGCGGAGGAGGGCGGAGGAGGGTGGAGGAGGGTGGAGGAGTGCGGAGGAGGGTGGAGGAGGGCGGAGGAGTGCGGAGGACGGTGGAGGAGGAGTGCGGAGGAGTGCGGAGGAAGGTGGAGGAGGGTGGAGGAGGGTGGAGGAAGGTGGAGGAGTGCAGAGGAGGGTGGAGGAGGATGGAGGAGTGCCGAGGAAGGCGGAGGGGTGTGGAGGAGCGTTGAGGGGGGCGGAGGAGTGCGGAGGAGGGTGGAGGAGGGTGGAGGAGGGTGGAGGAGCATGGAGGAGGGTGGAGGAGTGCGGAGGAAGGTGGAGGAGTGTGGAGGAGGGTGGAGGAGTGCGGAGGAGGGCGCGGAGGAGGGTGGAGGAGGGTGGAGGAGGGTGGAGGAGTGCGGAGGAGGGTGGAGGAGGATGGAGGAGTGTGGAAGAGTGCGGAGGAGGGTGGAGGAGGGTGGAGGAGGGCGGAGGAGTGCTGAGGAGGGTGGAGGAGGGCGGAGGAGGGTGGAGGAGTGCGGAGGAGGGTGGAGGAGGAGGGCGGAGGAGGGCGGAGGAGGGTGGAGGAGGGTGGAGGAGTGCGGAGGAAGGTGGAGGAGGATGGAGGAGTGCGGAGGAAGGCGGAGGGGTGTGGAGGAGGGTGAAGGATGGCGGAGGAGTGCGGAGGAGGGTGGAGGAGGGTGGAGGAGGGTGGAGGAGTGCGGAGGAAGGTAGAGGAGGGTGGAGGAGGGTGGAGGAGTGTGGAGGAGGGTGGAGGAGTGCGGAGGAGGGTGGAGGAGGGTGGAGGAGGGCGGAGGAGTGCGGAGGAGGGTGGAGGAGGGTGGAGGAGGGCGGAGGAGTGCGGAGGAGGGTGGAGGAGGGTGGAGGAGTGCGGAGGAGGGTGGAGGAGGGTGGAGGAGGGTGAAGGAGGGAGGAGGGCGGAGGAGGGCGGAGGAGGGCGGAGGAGGGTGGAGGAGTGCGGAGGAGGGTGGAGGAGGGTGGAGGAGGGCGGAGGAGGGCACGGAGGAGGGTGGAGGAGGGTGGAGGAGTGCGGAGGAGGGTGGAGGAGGATGGAGGAGTGCGGAGGAGGGTGGAAGAGGGTGGAGGAGGGGGGAGGAGTGCGGAGGAGGGTGGAGGAGGGTGGAGGAGGGCGGAGGAGTGCGGAGGAGGGTGGAGGAGGGCGGAGGAGGGTGGAGGAGTGCGGAGGAGGGTGGAGGAGGGGGGAGGAGTGCGGAGGAAGGCGGAGGGGTGTGGAGGAGGGTGGAGGAGGGCGGAGGAGGGTGGAGGAGGGCGGAGGAGGGTGGAGGAGTGCGGAGGAGGGCGGAGGAGGGTGGAGGAGGGCGGAGGAGGGCGGAGGAGTGCGGAGGAGGGTGGAGGAGGGTGGAGGAGGGTGGAGGAGTGCGGAGGAAGGTGGAGGAGGGCGGAGGAGTGCGGAGGAGGGTGGAGGAGGGTGGAGGAGGGTGGAGGAGGGTGGAGGGAGAGAGAGAGAGAGAGAGAGAGAGAGAGAGAGAGAGAGAGAGAGAGAGAGAGAGAGAGAGAGAGAGAGAGAGAGAGAGAGAGAGAGAGAGAGAGAGAGAGAGAGAGAGAGAGAGAGAGAAAGAAGAAGATAGAGAGATAGAGATAGAAAGAGAGAGAAAAGAGTGAAATTGCAGACATTCAGACTACAAGCCATCCCAGAGAGAGGCATTGATCCGGGAGAGAACCGAAGTGGCTCCATTACCATTACAATTGCCATCTTCTCTTCAAGAGGCTACAAAGCCTTATTGTTTAAAATGACGAGAGAGAAAAAGATAGGGATCTTCAGACCCCCACATCAAGCCTTTGCACCGTCCCGGTGCAATTCCCGAAGCCGAAAACAAGATAGTGAAGGAAGTTCTTCTTTCTTGACTTGACTCACATAATCCTTCACCCTGAAGATTAAAAAATAATTTTTTTTTTTTTTTTAAAATCCTTTTTTACCCTCCTAATGGATAAGGCATTGGACTTCTAATCAAGGGATTGTGGGTTTGAGTCCCACCGTGCGTGCCAAACTGTAGAGGAGGTACTCGGGTATCCGCTTTTAACAAGAGTAAAGATTAAAGATTAACACTTCCAGTACGTCGCCTACTCAAGGGGGGTTCTCTTTAGGGAAGTACCCTTTAACATTTCTGTGAGCAGGTAGATAACACAGATGGCACAGAGTGGTAAATACTTCGGAAAATATGGACAACAAATGACCCAAGAAGACCGTACACATCTTGATTCAAATCAGGTGATTACAAGGTTGGGCAGAGTGATGCTCAAAAGTGCAAACTTAGGGCTAACAAGCCACCCTAAAAGTAAATAACTCCAATACAACAGATTCTTCCCATCAGCATAAGGGGCCAATGATATGCAGACTAACTCAGAACAATACAAATGGTAAGAATTTCTCAAGAGAATAGAGCTTAACAGCAACACTGACTCACAGAAAAGAAAAATCCAAGCCACTCTCTTACACTATAGTGCTCATAGCCCTCCACTGAGAAGCCTACCCTCTGTATCCACACTACAGAGTAGCTCCTACAATAGGCTTGAAACCACAAAGTGCAAGAGAGGTCTTGTGCACGTACGCGTAGCTGAACCAATGTATCTCTAAAATTGTACCCCCAAATGAGCATAAATCCATTGTTTTATAGGCCCCAATAGGCCAAGAGGGCCTTGCCGATTCCTCACGTCCACTGATCACGCGTCGCTTGATTGCCAAGATTGGAGGGGTAGATCAAATATTCCACTTGATTTGAATTGGATCCTCAAAAATAGGCAGTCGTCATGAATGGTAGGTGGCAACACTCATTTCACCACTTTTACTTTTACCACTTACACCTTTACTGTCACTTTTGAATGCAAGCGGAGATCCTCATTTTGTGCTGCCCGTGATATTTGAATGTCCCTGAGAAGCACATCCTTCACCTAATTTTTGTAGTAGCTTTTGATCCTTCATATTAAGTGGGCGGTATGGGAGGTGAGTTGTGGGGAGTTGAGAGAGATTATGGGGTTTGTGGAGGGTCGTGGAGGGGTGTGGAGTTGTGTGGAGTTGTGTGGGGTTTGTGGGGTTTGTCTGTTGGGTGGGAATAGAGGTGAGTTATGGGGAGTTGTGGGGGTTTTTGGGGTGTGGTCAAAAATTGATCCAAGATTTCAAAGTTATTATTGCGTCATTGGAAAGTACTCGTCGAGAGCTTTCCAACGATATATAACGCTGTAGGGTTTAGTTAAGAAATGATCCTCCAAATATCCTTCCAAAACTGCATGAGAACTTGTGGGAGGTCGTGGGAAATTGTGGGATTTGTGGGGTTTGTGGAGGTTTGTGGAGGGGTGTGGAGTTGTGTGGGGGGTCATGGAGTGGTGGAGGGCTGTGGAGGGGTGTGGAGTTGTGTGGGGGGTGCTGGAGTGGTGGAGGAGGGCGGAGGAGTGCGGAGGAGGGTGGAGGAGGGTGGAGGAGGGCGGAGAAGTGCGGAGGAGGGTGGAGGAGGGCGGAGGAGGGTGGAGGAGTGCGGAGGAGGGTGGAGGAGGATGGAGGAGTGCGGAGGAAGGCGGAGGGGTGTGGAGGAGGGCGGAGGAGGGCGGAGGAGTGCGGAGGAGGGTGGAGGAGGGTGGAGGAGGGTGGAGGAGGGCGGAGGAGGGTGGAGGAGGGTGGAGGAGGGTGGAGGAGGGCGGAGGAGGGCGGAGGAGGGTGGAGGAGGGTGGAGGAGGGCGGAGGAGGGCGGAGGAGTGCGGAGGAGGGCGGAGGAGGGTGGAGGAGGGCGGAGGAGGGCGGAGGAGGGCGGAGGAGGGCGGAGGAGGGCGGAGGAGGGTGGAGGAGTGCGGAGGAGGGTGGAGGAGGGTGGAGGAGGGCGGAGGAGTGCGGAGGAAGGTGGAGGAGGGTGGAGGAGGGTGGAGGAAGGTGGAGGAGTGCGGAGGAGGGTAGAGGAGGATGGAGGAGTGCGGAGGAAGGCGGAGGGGTGTGGAGGAGGGTGGAGGGGGGCGGAGGAGGGTGGAGGAGGGTGGAGGGTGGAGGAGGGTGGAGGAGCGTGGAGGAGGGTGGAGGAGTGCGGAGGAAGGTGGAGGAGGATGGAGGAGTGTGGAGGAGGGTGGAGGAGTGCGGAGGAGGGCGCGGAGGAGGGTGGAGGAGGGTGGAGGAGTGCGGAGGAGGGTGGAGGAGGATGGAGGAGTGTGGAAGAGTGCAGAGGAGGGTGGAGGAGCGTGGAGGAGGGCGGAGGAGTGCTGAGGAGGGTGGAGGAGGGCGGAGGAGGGTGGAGGAGTGCGGAGGAGGGTGGAGGAGGAGGGAGGAGGGCGGAGGAGGGCGGAGGAGGGTGGAGGAGGGTAGAGGAGTGCGGAGGAGGGTGGAGGAGGATGGAGGAGTGCGGAGGAAGGCGGAGGGGTGTGGAGGAGGGTGGAGGAGGGCGGAGGAGTGCGGAGGAGGGTGGAGGAGGGTGGAGGGGGGTGGAGGAGTGCGGAGGAAGGTGGAGGAGGGTGGAGGAGGGTGGAGGAGGGTGGACAAGTGCGGAGGAGGGTGGAGGAGGGTGGAGGAGGGCGGAGGAGTGCGGAGGAGGGTGGAGGAGGGTGGAGGAGGGCGGAGGAGGGCGGAGGAGGGTGGAGGAGGGGGGAGGAGTGCGGAGGAGGGTGGAGGAGTGCGGAGGAGGGAGGAGGAGGGAGGAGGGCGGAGGAGGGCGGAGGAGGGCGGAGGAGGGCGGAGGAGGGCGGAGGAGGGTGGAGGAGGGTGGAGGAGGGTGGAGGAGTGCCGAGGAGGGTGGAGGAGGGTGGAGGAGTGCGGAGGAGGGCGCGGAGGAGGGTGGAGAAGGGTGGAGGAGGGTGGAGGAGTGCGGAGGAGGGTGGAGGAGGATGGAGGAGTGCGGAAGAGGGTGGAAGAGGGCGGAGGAGGGCGGAGGAGTGCGGAGGAGGGTGGAGGAGGGTGGAGGAGGGCGGAGGAGTGCGGAGGAGGGTGGAGGAGGGCGGAGGAGAGTGGAGGAGTGCGGAGGAGGGTGGAGGAGGGTGGAGGAGTGCGGAGGAAGGCGGAGGGGCGTGGAGGAGGGTGGAGGAGGGCGGAGGAGTGCGGAGGAGGATGGAGGAGGGTGGAGGAGTGCGGAGGAGGGTGGAGGAGGGTGGAGGAGGGCGGAGGAGTGCGGAGGAGGGTGGAGGAGGGTGGAGGAGGGTGGAGGAGTGCGGAGGAAGGTGGAGGAGGGCGGAGGAGTGCGGAGGAGGGTGGAGGAGGGTGGAGGAGGGTGGAGGAGGGTGGAGGTCGAGAGAGAGAGAGAGAGAGAGAGAGAGAGAGAGAGAGAGAGAGAGAGAGAGAGAGAGAGAGAGAGAGAAAGAAGAAGATAGAGAGATAGAGATAGAAAGAGAGAGAAAAGAGTGAGATTGCAGACATTCAGACTACAAGCCATCCCAGAGAGAGGCATTGATCCGGGAGAGAACCGAAGTGGCTCCATTACTATTACAATTGCCATCTTCTCTTCAACAGGCTACAAAGCCTTATTGTTTAAAATGACGAGAGAGAAAAAGATAGGGATCTACAGACCCCCACCTCAAGCCTTTGCACCGTCCTGGTGCAATTCCCGAAGCCGAAAACAAGATAGTGAAGGAAGTTCTTCTTTCTTGACTTGACTCACATAATCCTTCACCGTGGAGAATAAAAAAAATATATATATATATATATTTTTTTAATTTTTTTTTTTTTTTTTTTTTTTTTTTTACCCTTTTTTTTTTCACCTTTTTTTTTTTTTTTCATAATAAGTGCAATCACCAAATGAAATATAGTAGGTACGGTGAATGATATGCTTCCAATTTACCTTAATTCAGGTACTTCTTCACCCTAGAAATATTGACCAGGGGTATTCTCTTACCCTGCAAATCCTCCAGATGTACTGCTCCATGAGGTAATACCTTTACCACCGTGTAAGGTCCTATCCATTTGGGTGCCAGTTTGGTTGGAATTGCTGGGATCTGATGCACTAAAACCGTGGATCCTTCCTGTACTTCATTGGACCTCAGATACCTGTCATGCAGTCTTTTGCGCTCTTCTTATGTTACCTGAAGTTTTTGCATTGCTCCTTCTCTGTATTCTTCTAATGCCACCAATCTCTGAATGGGGGGTTCAATTCCAATGGTTTTGATTTCTATTTCCTTTCTGATAATGAACTCGAATGGTGCCAATGCCTCTTTTCCATATACTAAACGGAATGGAGTCTCGCCTGTGGTTCCCCTTTTCGTGGTTCTGAAAGCCCAGATTGCACCAATCAATGCTAGCGGCCAGGAGCTTTGATGATCGAAAGATAATTTGCGAAGCAGTCCAATCAAAATCTTATTGGAACTCTCTGCTTGGCCATTTGCCCTGGGGTAGTAGGCACAAGATTTTTTATGGAAGATTTTGTACCTGTCAAATATAAATTGGAGCAATTGATTTACAAAATGTGTGCCCCTATCACTAGTAATTTCCAGTGGGCAACCAAATCTTGAGAAAATACGTTTATACATAAATTTAGCTACTGTTAAAGCCGTGCAGTCCACAGTAGCTTTAGCCTCTATCCATTTAGTGGCATAACATGTGGCCATCAAAATATACTTTTTTCCTCCAGGTTGACCAGTTGGGCTAATTGGCCCTATGAAATCAAGACCCCATCGTTCAAATGGAAGCCATCCGGTAGATATGACTAATGGTTGGAAATTCAATCTGGTTGGCGCGGGAGCACATCTCTGGCAGATGTGGCATTCTTTAGCAAACTTGATTGCATCCTTGAAAATATGAGGCCACCATAAACCCTTGTGGATGATTCTATGAGCCAATTCTTCCCCCTTTAGGTGTCCTTCACTGTGTGCAGCCTCTAGCAAAAGATTTACCTCCTCTGGATAGACACACCTTCTCAATATATCATCTTGACCGTATTTATATAAATTTCCATTTATAAGAGAATATGCTTTGGTTTTCAGGAGCAGTCTTCTCTTTTCCATAGGTGTCAAGTGTTCTGGGATCTTTCCAGTAGTGAGAACATGAAGAATTTCCTCATACCAACTAGTCCGAATTGTTACTAGGAAGAGATTGCTATCCACTAGTTTATCATTGATACCTGTTGCCTTTTCACTCATTGCCGTCCTGGACACTTGATCTGCCATGTAGTGCTCTTTTCCTGGCTTAATATGAATATCAAAATTAAATTCCTGAAATAGGAGTAACCATCTCCAAATCCTTCCAGCTACTCTAGGTTTGTTTATCAAATACTTCAAGGGCTGATGATCAGAAATAACAATGAAATGTACACCAAGGAGATAATGTCGGAACTTCTGAAGAGCAAATACGATAGCCAAACCTTCTCTTTCCGTTGTACTATAATTTCTTTCAGCTTGGTTGAGTAGTCTGCTTGCATAAGAGATAGGTCTATCCACTTTGTGAGATGATGGTTGAGCTAGAACTGCACCAACAGCATGAAGACTAGCATCTGTATGCACATGAAATTCCAATGACCAATTAGGAACACTTAAAAGTGGAGCAGTACATAGCCTCAACTTTAGTTCAGAAAATGCTTTGTCAGCTTCAGCACTCCATGAGAAAGGGATCTTTTTGCTGGTAAGCCTTGACAAGGGCTTAGCAATTTCCGAATACATCCTAATGAATCTTCTGTGATACCCTGCATGGCCCAAGAAACTTTGCACTTCCTTTGGGCTTTGTGGAATTGGCATGGAAAGAATAGCTATAACCTTTGCAGGGTACATGTTTGCAATACTACATTTTCGATCAAGATTGTTCACCAAAACTACACCAAAATTACAGAAAACATTTAGAAAGATAAGTCTTGTTGCCTAACACGAGGATTTCTCTAATCTAAACCTCTAAAAGAAAGCATCTTGTACTTATCTGGAGAGTGACCTCAAATTCAGTAAGCCATTTTCTCTCTCTCTCTCTCTCTCTCTCTCTCTCTCTCTCTCTCTCTCTCTCTCTCTCTCTCTCTCTCTCTCTCTCTCTCTCTCTCTCTCTCTCTCTCTCTCTCTCTCTCTCTCTCTCTCTCTCTCTCTCTCCCTCCTCGTAGTCCCCTGTAATCCCCGCCCTCCTAGTCCCTCTCTCCCCCACCCGGAGCCCCTGCAAACACTTTCCCTGTGTGCCCCGCTTTTTCTGTCTCCCCCACCATTCCCTCTCTCCCCCACCCGCTGCCCCCGCAATCACTTCCCTCAAGTGCCCCTCATTCTCCATTTCTCCCCCGCCATTCCGTCTCTCCACCACCCGTAGCCCTTGCCGCCCACAGCCCCACCAATCCCATCTACTTCCACCCGTAGCCCTCACAACCCATCCTCCTGCGCTTCCCTCTCTCCCTCTTCCCCGTAGCCACCCCCCGCCACTCCTTCTTCCCCGTTGCCACCCCCCGCCCATAGCCCCCGCAAACCCCCCCCCCCATCACTCCCTCTTCTCTGTTGCCATTCCTTGCCCATAGCCTCGCCCAGAGCCCCTACAACCCCCCCCCCCCCCCCATCACTCCCTATTCCCCATAGCCACCCCCCACCACTCCCTCCTCCCCACAACCACCCTCCGCCACTCCAGCTTCCCCACAGCCACCCCCCCACACCCTCTTCCCCACACGATCTCTCTCTCCAGACACACACATAGACCAAGAGTTTGGGGCAAGAAATTAAGAAATTCGATAGTCTTTCAAGATATCGCAATGGTTGAATCAAGTTTACACATCGAGTAACTGCTAAGTGGTTGCGATCTTCTTTTCGGGTTTCCCAAAGGACACCACTCCTACAGAGCTTGGTAGGGGATTGCAGAAACCTGACTCTCCCACACTCCACCCACCCTTCACTCCACCCACCCTCAACTCCACCCACGCTCCAATCCACCCACGGCAACCCCAACTCCACCCTCCCTCCACTCCAACCTCCCCCAACTCCACCCACCCTCCACTCCACCCACCTCAACTCCACCCACCTCAACTCCACCCACCCTCCACTCCACCCACCCTCAACTCCACCCACCCTCCACTCCACCCACCCTCAACTCCACCCACCCTCCACCCACCCTCAACTCCACCCACCCTCTGCTCCACCCACCCTCAACTCCACCCACCCTCCACTCCACCCTCTCCCAACTACACCCACCCTCAACTCCACTCCACCCACGGCAACCCCAACTCCACCCTCCCTCGACTCCACCTTCTCCCAACTCCACCCACCCTCAACTCCACTCCACCCACGACAACCTCAACTCCATCCACCTTGAACTCCACCCACCCTCAAATCCACCCACCCTCCACTCCACTCACCGTCCACTCCACCCACCCTCAACTCCACCCACCCTCAACTCCATCCACTTGTCAATTACAGTAGTAACTTTTATGCAAGACTTTACCTATTAACAAGCATAGAATTCGATGAGATTCAACAATATTGACACAACAATAGTATGTGAGAAATAATTGCATGCTTAAACCACCACAATAGGAGATAGCCGCTGACATATAACATGGTTTCTTCTTTTTGCGATCCTTGTCTAAGCTTTTTATACATAAGACAAAAAGGTACATGTTTGCAATCTTGCCTTTTCAATCAAGATTGTTCACCAAGACTAGACCAAAATTACAGAGAACATTGACAAAGATAAGTCTAGGTTCCTAACACAAGGACTTCTTCAATCTGAACCTCTAAAAGAAAGCATCTGGTATTGATATATAGATCGCGAGAGTGAAGTGATTTCAAATTTGGTGAGCGATTATCCCGCTTCATTTACCAAGGTGAATTAAAAATCGTTGGCTTTATATTATTCATTCCCTAGTATATTGCAAGGGTTTTCCAATACTTCATAGATAATTTCAAATGCTTGTACCTGTGCATCCAGATCATCCCTCAAAAATCTCTAAATTATGCATACAACATACTACCTAACTCACAGAAACTTTAAATGATCAAATCTTGGTAGTCCATGCACTAACATTTGCTTTCCATGGACTTCAATTTTCTCAAATCAATGTGACCAATTCGTTTATGCCATAATTCAGCTATATCTGAGTATTCACTATTATTGGCATACATGTTCTCATAAAGAGGTGTACCCATGTCAAATGTGAACAATCTACCCATCTTCTTTCCATGATCAAGTAATTTTCCTCTTTCTCCATACTTAAAAATCATGTTCCATTGTGTAAATGAATTGTTCAATGTATACCATGTCACTAAATTTCAGGTCAAAAGACTATCGAAGACCTATTATTCCTTTTCTTCATCACTCCTTCGCATCAATATACAGATAGTTCCTCCTCATGAACTTGAGAGTGAATTAGTGGAGATAAAATCTCCATGGTAGCACACACCCTACTTCTCTCTCTCTCTGCATGTGGAGCATCTTTCGTTTCTTCATCCATGTACTTCTCTGTGCGCGTGGCCTACTTCTCTCTCTCCACTTGCATACTCTTGGATTTCTTTACCTCTATACTTCCTTGTGTACGCGGCTTGCTTCTCTCTCTTTGTTGAGCATGGACCGTAACTACAAGATTGTGTAGGCGTCTTGCTTCTCCCTCTTTGTTGAGTGTGGACGGTAACTACAAGAAGAAGAGATAAAAAAAATACAACACACCATACACCTCGTGTGTGTGTATATATATATATATATATATATATTCATACAGACACAAACACATGCACACACACACTGCACTTAACTCCCACTCACACACAGTCTTGCACATGCACACGTTCACCTAAACTCTTCATGCAACCGCACGCAACTTACGCACGTATCCCACACTACTCATACAACACAAACTCACACACAGTTAACACACACATATAGTTTTGTTTTTATTTAATTTCTGTTTTTACTTTTTCTTTTGACTTTGTTAGTTTTATTTCAGTAAAAGTTTAATTTAGATGCATACGTATATAGACTACATACAAACATAAATAGATTACATACAAACATACATTTTTACATACTTTCACACACACATAATCATATATACACAACCACATATATGCAGACATAGAGCACATAGATAGACATATACATACAGTTGCTCACAACATGAACACACATATTAAAGTAAACATATACATATATGGTACCACACATACTCACATATGCACATGCAATCATAAATACTCATTTAACATTCCAACACACACAATTAAACATATACACGTAGGCATTCATACACACCACATTCCAAATAGACATATAGGCACATACATAGTTAAGTACTCTTATATACATATGTTTACACAATTAGATGCACATAACTTGACACACAAATAAATTGGAGAGAGAGAGAGAAGAGTGAATTTTTGCTAGTACTTGAAAGGCACAATTGATAAAAACAATCTTACCTCGTATCGAAGCCCATGTGAGTGTGGATTATTTCATTTTGTGCATCAATTTGAGGTATTGAAGTACTTAAAAGTGGTTTTGGTTGTCCATCATCGTGTTTGTGGCTCTGAAAAATAGTCTACAATAGATAAGAAAATTATAGCTTTTTTCAATTATTCTCCATGTCTATGCTCATTGGTATGCATAAAGAGACCTTAATCTCTTGACTCAAAGCGTGAACATGCATAACTAACTCCTCCAGTGTTGATTTCTTAGGTCCTCATTCTTTAACCTTCCAGTCCATTATTACTTCAAAGTCCATGAATGCAACTGATGTATAAGATGGTATCAGGGCCTAAAATTGACATGCACTTTGCTTGTTAAGTGCCATTTGGCCTATCAAAAATGGGTGTTCTTTGAAAGTTCCTCTCAAATGGCAAGCTGAGATTAGTAATCTGCATATCATTTTTTATGGATCTATAAGTATATTGTATGTATATGCATTCTACAAGACATACAAAAATTTATCATATAAAAGGTAAAAACCATATGTTTTTTTAGTACCTATGGCCACACCCCCTTTATCATGGGGGTGAGAAGTAAAAAACCGATCAAAATGAGAAGCAAGAGTCTTAAGGTGATTCATCAAAGGAACACCACTACTTTTGATTTCCTACATACAAACCACTTCAGGACACGTAGAGCTTTCTCTAACTATCAGTCCATGGCTTTAGCCCTTATAGGATCTGTGACAGCTTTAGTGTTTAAGGAGGTGATTTTTTAATGATCCATAAGCAACAGAAGAGGGAGAGAAACAATTACTTCTTGCTTGTTTTTTGGAGGTTTAAGCTAGGAACATGAGGTTCTTATTGTTTCTTTTCTTTTGGACAGGGAGAGAAACAATTACTTCTTGCTTGTTTTTCGGAGGTTTAAGCTAGGAACATGAGGTTCTTATTGTTTCTTTTCTTTTGTACTCACTTTGTCGAGAGATGTTATCCGGTTTTAGGACACTACTCCTCAAGTTACCTTCCTCTTGAGCATAATCATGTTATCCGGTTTTAGGACACTACTCCTCAAGTTACCTTCCTCTTGAGCATAATCATCTAGTTCCGTCTGCTTTAATCTTTGTTCTTCATAAGCATTAACCTCATTAGTAAACTTGGAGTCTATATTGGCATCATTCCTTACCTCCTTGTTGCCATGATTAACTCTTAGTTTCTAGCTCTTTCTATTATTCAAAGCGGTCCAATCCTTCTGATCATCATTACTATTATTAGGGTCATGTTCATTACTTTCTTGTTCCCTATCAAGCAGAGGGGTGTCTTCCTTATCAGGATCGGAGTTTTGTTTGTTGAACCTACCCTCAATTTCTGTTTGATCTTATCTCTTTTTTAAAAGGATTATAAACTTCTTCCAATAGAACATCATATGAATTGAAAAGTTTAACTGTCTTTTTCTATCGTTTGGGAATACTTTTTTTTTTTGCCAGGTTCACTCACAACTGGGCTGCTTTTTAGTACCTTTCTTTTTTATGTAGTCCTCTTGATCACCTACAATACTTCATTTAGTTTGAAGCTTCAACGGAGGGTAGTCTTTACTAAGGTGTCCGTGTTTGTGGCATTGTTTACCATCAGAGCCCTTGATCCCAAGAAAGATTTTTATGGGCTATGAAAGATCAATTTCTATAAGGATCTGAGGATCCCATTTAGTATTGATACAACCTCCTCTAGATCTTTGTCCACGTTCTCTCCCAAGCACTTCCCATCAGTTCATTTTGCCAATTGGCGAAGCTATTTTTATAGATTGCCAAGGAATTGTCTTCATCATCAGAATCAACCGAATCGACCTCTAAATGATGGGCGTTTCATCAGCTATGCCTCTACCTTTGTCCGTACAAAAGAGAGGGTTAGAGACATTAGCTGCTATGCAATGCGAAGTTGATGGAGTACTTTGCATTGATAAAGCTTTAGCCATATCTGCGTATGAGCGGGCTAGAGCTCTAGATCCACTCAAAGAGCCAGAATGGTCCTCACTGGCATTGCACTGCTGCTGATCATTCGTCAATGCGTCCGCAAGATGATGTCCGCAGAAGCAACAAGGGTTGAGAATAGATGAGCATTGGGCGTTCTCCTGGCTGCATCACAGAATGATTTGACGGAGTTGCCTATCCAAAATTAATGTTTACCCTCATGCCGTCTCTTAAAGCCTCGTGTAAGGCCATGCCTACCCTTGCTCAATAAAACGCCGGGGGTCCAATGTATGCGATGGGCAGGACATGAAGGACAGAGAAACGACCTGGGCAACTAACTACATTACACGCCATGTCTATGTTGTATTTGTTTGATTGACTCCATTAACGTATTAATGAACATTATATAAACGCAAAATTTTGCCTCATATGACGTGCACGGTGCATTCTCCTTCACGCTCGGCTGACCGCGGGCCGGCCGGCTCTCAACAGATGCCATAATATACTCGAGTCTCCGAGTGACCTGCTGTTATTCTCCAAAAGAAGCCCAAACCCACTTTTGCCGCGCTGTCTGCCTCCAAATAGTCTCTCTCTCCCTCTCTCTCTCTCTGGAGAAAACACACACACACACACACACACAACGCGTCTTTCAGGGGTCAACCCGCCCTCTCTCTCTCTCTCTCTCTCTCTCTCTCTCTCTCTCTCTCTCTCTCTCTCTCTCTCCCTCTCTCTCAACTTCATATATATTTGAGCCCGCCCTCGTCTCCAGCACGCCTTTCCTGCTGTGAGCATCTCCATCGCCATGGCGGCTCCCCCTCCCCTTCTTCAGATCTTCGTCTCCGTCCTCGCTGCCTCCTTGTTCGTCACCGCGCTTGCTTATTACTCTCCCGCCGAAGAAAGTGGCAGCGTCACCTATTCTAACTCCTACCATCACCATCACCATCATCACCGCAAGCCCGTGTACGTGAAGAAGGTGGTCTACGTAGTAGACAAGCCATATCGCAGGCCTGTGCATTACAAGGTCCTCTACAAGACGCCCCGCTATCACCACCCCAAAGTGGTGTACGTGCCTGTGTATCATGTGAAACCTCACTACTACTACTACAAACCTAAGCATCATCGGCATTTCCACAGGAAGGAATATACCTACGTCAAACCTGTTTACGCACCCCAACCCGTCTACAAGAAGACTTACTACAACAAGCCTGTAGTAGTAGTGGAGAAACCAGAGTACCAAGAAGCTGATCATCCAGTCTACAAACCCAAGCCTGTCTACTATGATCAGCACTATGAAAAGCCATACTACAAGCCAACACCCATCTTCAAGCCTAAGCCCATCACCTATGTGGAGCCTCCTCATTACGAGCCCAAAGTCGTCTATGAGAAGCCCATCTATGAGAAACCTTACTACACACCCAAACCTGTGTTTGAGCCCCATACCTATGAGCCCAAACCGCAATATGACAAGCCCAAAACGACCTACACGTCACCCCCCTCTCCCACATACACCTCCACACCATCAAACTCATATAAACCTCAATCCTATTCATCTCCGCCTCCGCCTACATACTCCACTTACTCTCCTCCTCCACCCACATACTCCCCTTCGTCTCCTCCCCCACCCAAATATTCATCTCCACCCCCACCTACATCGAGTCCCCCTCCACCCCCGTACTCCACATCGTCTCCATCCCCACGTACGCCGAGTCCACCTCCACCCACATACTCGTCTCCACCCCCACCCACATACTCATCTCCACCCCCACCTACATCGAGTCCCCCTCCACCCACATACTCGTCTCCACCCCCGCCTGTTTCCAGCCCCCCTCCGCCTACATACTCGTCTCCACCCCCACCTGTTTCCAGCCCCCCTCCGCCGACGTACTCCTCTCCACCACCTACAACCAATACTACTACCACTCACTAGCAACACTTGTTGTGAGGCCTCAGTCCGTGCGCAACCAATGAAATGGCAAACGATTTTATAACATCTTAATACCATCCCTTCTATGCATCGGAAAATGCAGTATCACGTTCCCCAAGCTACTTCATAGAAAACTTCGGATAGTTTCTCCGTTGTTCTGATGTAGTCAATGGAGTGATTGATGTCCTCTAACCAATCAAAAGGTAATGGATTTTTTTTTTCTCTTTTGCTTTTTTAATTCCAAGCATACGAGCAAAAGTTTTCGTCCCACTAATACATATTTATTCTAGAAAAAAAAGATTCCCTATGCCCCCTCATCTCTCTCTCTCTCTCTACCACATGATGTGAAATCGCCCTTTGCCATCATACCACGTTTCTATCAAAGGCCCAATAACGTAGATTTCGTGTTAAGCCCCCCCCCCCCCCCTTCCCCGGATCTCTCTCACATTCTCTTTTATCCACGAAATGGGTAACTTCTGTCACCATTTAAGTGTAGCAAGTTTTCATTCAGTTTATCGCATTTGTGAGCTGATGCTATCTTTCATACTATCTATTGAACATGCGTTGATGCTAGTGAAATTCATCTAAAGCAAGAGATTCATATTGTAAGAGAGGAAATAGAAGTAAGAGTAGGAAATTGGAAAGGTTTTGGACAAAGTGGTTTAGTGCTCTTCAATCAGAAATCCTCTTAATGCAGTACAACATGTAGAAGATTCATAAAAGAGTCCTTATAACAGAATCTAAATTACATGTAGCTCGCATCAGACACGCTCAAGACTAGCACACTATTTCTTGAAGTCCAATAAGAATTGTTTGTGACTTGCTGTGATTCAGACGAAGTAATGGAGGCCACTGAACAGTTTAGTCCTACAAGTAGTATCACTAGCGAATGTTTACCCCTAAGAAGGCCATTTCGGGTATGATGTTCTATGCAATGTTTGGAGTCTTTTGAGGGATGATATGGATGCACATGTATAAGCATTTGAAATTAGCTATGAATTATTGGAAAACCCTTGAAATATACTGGGGAATGAATAATATAAGGCCAAGGAGTTTTAATTCACCTTGGTAAATGAAGCTAGAAAATGGCTTACTGAATTTGAGGTCACTCTCCAGATAAGTACAAGATGCTTTCTTTTAGAGGTTTAGATTAGAGAAATCCTCGTGTTAGGCAACAAGACTTATCTTTCTAAATGTTTTCTGTAATTTTGGTGTAGTTTTGGTGAACAATCTTGATCGAAAATGTAGTATTGCTACATCACTGAAGTCAATACGAATGTATGCATGCATTCTTTAATTTCTATACTTTTGGGAAGCCACTTATAAAGTTAGAAACCAAGGATATTAGTATGTGGCATTCAAAATTACTAACGATAATCCATCATATTCATGGGATATGCTCAAGACCAGCACACTATTTCCTCAAGTTCAATAGGAATTGTTTGTAAGTAGCTCCGATTCAGACGAAGTAATGGAGGGCACTGAACAGTTTAGTCCTACAAGTAGTATCACTAGAGAATGTTTACCCCCTAAGAAGGCCATTGTAGGTAGTATGTTGTATGCAAAATTTGGAGATTTTTGAGGGATGATCTGGATGCACATGTACAAGCATTTGAAATTATCTATGAACGCTTACCGAATTTGAAATCACTTCACTCTCGCGATCTATATATCAATACAAGATGCTTTCTTTTAGAGGTTCAGATTGAAGAAGTCCTTGTGTTAGGAACCTAGACTTATCTTTGTCAATGTTCTCTGTAGTCTTGGTGAACAATCTTGATTGAAAAGGCAAGATTGCAAACATGTACCTTTTTGTCTTATGTATAAAAAGCTGAGACAAGGATCGCATAAAGAAGACACCACGCAATATGTCAGTGGCTATCTCCTGTTGTGGTGGTTTAAGCATGCAATTATTTCTCACATACTATTGTTGTGTCAATATTGTTGAATCTCATCGAATTGTATGCGTGTTAATAGGTAAAGTCTTGCATAAAAGTTACTATTGTAATTCACAAGTGGTAGTGTACTTCTGTGAGCGCTTATCTATAATTGAGTAAGGAATTATTGTGACTCTTTTGGTTCGTAAGTCGATTGTCTAGCAACAAAGCAATGTGAAGAGAACACTTTCAATGTATTCTTGTATCTTTTGCGTGCATTGGGAGTTCAAAATTAATCGTTTTGCACTGTGACTGTCTGATATCTGTATGGTACAAGTGATGTTACTTAGTTGAGTGACTAGTGCTTCTGAGAATCAATAATTAGGTATAATATAGAGACATACATTAATCTAAGTTATCCCACCGCATAAACCTGATCTCACCTATCGTTTCCATAATAGAAAATGTAAAGTTATCGATAGCAATCCTACTAAAGTTCTTCTATGTAGAATACATGCCAATGATGAGATCTAGTGAAAAATATCATAAGTAGGAGAGTGATAAGAAACTAGCATGAGTAAATAGGGCATTAGATGCACCACGGGAAAGAATTAACGAGGTGATAGTACTAGGATGAGATAGTTACACCTAGGATGTTGAAAAATAAGAAGGAGAAATATGTTCCTCCACATACAAGGAAAGATACACGTTCAAGATCAGATGAAGAGACACTTGTGACAAGATCTATGAGAGCAAGACATCCTGTGGATAGGCTAAATCTATACAATAAGTCTATGAAGCTTCACCATGCATACATGACTGAGAGAATCAAGCATGATGAACCAAAGAATTTTCATGATGCATCACAAGATGAAGATTGGTGCAAAGCAATGGATGATTGATATGAATGCCTTGAAGAAGAATGATACATGGGAATTAGTGAAATTGCCACCGGATAAGAAAGCTATTGGATGCAAATGGGTATACAAATTGAAGTGCAAAAGTGATTGCTGGATGGAGAGATTTAAAGCACTTCTACTTGCAAAATGATATGCACAAGTATATGGATTGGATTGTGATGAAATGTTTAGTCTAGTGGTGAAAATGACAACAGTGAGAAGCGTGATTGCATGGGCTGCTATGAACAATTGGAAATTGTATCAAATGGATGTTAAGAATGCATTCTTGAATGGAAAATCGTAGGAGGAAGTCTATATGCAGCAACGAGAAGGTTATGTGCATCCAAAATATCCTCTCTATGTATGCAAGTTAAAGAAAGTGCTTTATGGCTTAAAACAAGCCTCAAGAGCATGGTGTGAATGATTCACTAAGAAGTTATTGGATCTAAAATTTATGCAATCAAAGGCTGATTATTCGCTGTTTGTAAGGAATCACGGAAGCGAAACGATTATATTAGTGATTTATGTCAATGATTTGCTCATTATTGGCAATGATGAGAAGAGAATTGCTAATTTAAAGAAGCAACTAAAATCTGAATTTTCGATGTCTGATCTGGGAGGGCTGAAAAAGTTTTTGGGAATTGAAGTAATTTCAATGAAAGAGGTAATTTGGATGATACAACACAGTTATATGGTGGAAATGCTTCAGAGATTTGGTGAGAGTGCTTACAAACCTGTTGATATGCAACTTGATGCTAATGCTAAGTTTCTAGATGATCGGAACAGTTTAGTCCTACAAGTATCACTAGAGAAAATTTAACCTTGAGAACGCCATGTTAGGTAGTATGTTGTATGCATAATTTAGAGATTTTTGAGGGATGATCTGGATGCACAGGTACAAGCATTTGAAATTATCTATGAAGTATTGGAAAACCCTTGCAATATACTAGGGAATGAATAATATAAAGCCAACGATTTTTAATTCACCTTGGTAAATGAAGCGGGATAATCGCTCACCAAATTTGAAATCACTTCACTCTCGCGATCTATATATCAATACCAGATGCTTTCTTTTAGAGGTTCAGATTGAAGAAGTCCTTGTGTTAGGAACCTAGACTTATCTTTGTCAATGTTCTCTGTAATTTTGGTCTAGTCTTGGTGAACAATCTTGATTGAAAAGGCAAGATTGCAAACATGTACCTTTTTGTCTTATGTATAAAAAGCTTAGACAAGGATCGCAAAAAGAAGAAACCATGTTATATGTCAGCGGCTATCTCCTATTGTGGTGGTTTAAGCATGCAATTATTTCTCACATACTATTGTTGTGTCAATATTGTTGAATCTCATCGAATTCTATGCTTGTTAATAGGTAAAGTCTTGCATAAAAGTTACTACTGTAATTGACAAGTGGATGGAGTTGAGGGTGGGTGGAGTTGAGGGTGGGTGGAGTGGACGGTGAGTGGAGTGGAGGGTGGGTGGATTTGAGGGTGGGTGGAGTTCAAGGTGGATGGAGTTGAGGTTGTCGTGGGTGGAGTGGAGTTGAGGGTGGGTGGAGTTGGGAGAAGGTGGAGTCGAGGGAGGGTGGAGTTGGGGTTGCCGTGGGTGGAGTGGAGTTGAGGGTGGGTGTAGTTGGGAGAGGGTGGAGTGGAGGGTGGGTGGAGTTGAGGGTGGGTGGAGCAGAGGGTGGGTGGAGTTGAGGGTGGGTGGAGGGTGGGTGGAGTTGAGGGTGGGTGGAGTGGAGGGTGGGTGGAGTTGAGGGTGGGTGGAGTGGAGGGTGGGTGGAGTTGAGGTGGGTGGAGTTGAGGTGGGTGGAGTGGAGGGTGGGTGGAGTTGGGGGAGGTTGGAGTGGAGGGAGGGTGGAGTTGGGGTTGCCGTGGGTGGATTGGAGCGTGGGTGGAGTTGAGGGTGGGTGGAGTGAAGGGTGGGTGGAGTGTGGGAGAGTCAGGTTTCTGCAATCCCCTACCAAGCTCTGTAGGAGTGGTGTCCTTTGGGAAACCCGAAAAGAAGATCGCAACCACTTAGCAGTTACTCGATGTGTAAACTTGATTCAACCATTGCGATATCTTGAAAGACTATCGAATTTCTTAATTTCTTGCCCCAAACTCTTGGTCTATGTGTGTGTCTGGAGAGAGAGATCGTGTGGGGAAGAGGGTGTGGGGGGGTGGCTGTGGGGAAGCTGGAGTGGCGGAGGGTGGTTGTGGGGAGGAGGGAGTGGTGGGGGGTGGCTATGGGGAATAGGGAGTGATGGGGGGGGGGGGGGTTGTAGG
This sequence comes from Ceratopteris richardii, assembly GCA_020310875.1. Lineage (NCBI taxonomy): Eukaryota > Viridiplantae > Streptophyta > Polypodiopsida > Polypodiales > Pteridaceae > Ceratopteris > Ceratopteris richardii. The sequence goes on along the minus strand of CM035420.1, from coordinate 1,824,867 downwards.
GGCTCTGGGCGAGGCTATGGGCAAGGAATGGCAACAGAGAAGAGGGAGTGATGGGGGGGGGGGGTTTGCGGGGGCTATGGGCGGGGGGTGGCAACGGGGAAGAAGGAGTGGCGGGGGGTGGCTACGGGGAAGAGGGAGAGAGGGAAGCGCAGGAGGATGGGTTGTGAGGGCTACGGGTGGAAGTAGATGGGATTGGTGGGGCTGTGGGCGGCAAGGGCTACGGGTGGTGGAGAGACGGAATGGCGGGGGAGAAATGGAGAATGAGGGGCACTTGAGGGAAGTGATTGCGGGGGCAGCGGGTGGGGGAGAGAGGGAATGGTGGGGGAGACAGAAAAAGCGGGGCACACAGGGAAAGTGTTTGCAGGGGCTCCGGGTGGGGGAGAGAGGGACTAGGAGGGCGGGGATTACAGGGGACTACGAGGAGGGAGAGAGAGAGAGAGAGAGAGAGAGAGAGAGAGAGAGAGAGAGAGAGAGAGAGAGAGAGAGAGAGAGAGAGAGAGAGAGAGAGAGAGAGAGAGAGAGAGAGAGAGAGAGAGAGAGAGAGAGAGAGAGAGAGAGAGAGAGAGAGAGAGAGAGAGAGAGAGAGAGAGAGAGAGAGAGAGAGAGAGAGAGAGAGAGAGAGAGAGAGAGAGAGAGAGAGAGAGAGAGAGAGAGATGGCGGGGAGAGAGAGAGAGGGAGAGAGAGAAAGAGAGAGAGAGAGAGAGAGAGAGAGAGAGAGAGAGAGAGAGAGAGAGAGAGAGAGAGAGAGAGAGAGAGAGAGAGAGAGAGAGAGAGAGAGAGAGAGAGAGAGAGAGAGAGAGAGAGAGAGAGAGAGAGTTCTGTGCCGTGCTACAGACCCCACATAAAGTCTTTGCACCGTCTCGATGCAATTCCTCTTTTATTTGCTTATCTAAATAAGACTACAAACACTTAATGAAATACGGTATGTACAATGAATGAATTTCTTCAATCTTGACTTAATGTAGGTAATTCTTCACCCTGGAGATATTGACGACGGGTATCCTCTTACCCTACAAATCCTCTAAATGCACTGCTCCGTGTGGTAATACCTTTATCACTCTGTATGGTCCTATCCATTTGGGTGCTAATTTGGTTGCAATTGCTGGGATTTGGTGCACCAAAACCAAGGATCCTTGCTGTACTTCATTGGACTTAAGATACCTGTCATGCGCTCTTTTGCGCTCTTCTTGTGTTACCTGAAGTTTTTGCATTGCCCCTTCTCTGTATTCTTCTAATGTTACCAGTCTCCTAATGGGAGGTTCAATTCCAATGGTTGTGGCTCCAATTTCTCTTTTGATAATAAATTCAAATGGTGCCAATGCCTCTTTTGCATACACTAAGTGAAATGGACTCTCACTAGTGGTTCCCCTTCTTGTAGATTTGAAAGCCCAAATTGCACCGATCAATGGTTGTGGCCAAAAGCTTTGATGATCAAAAGATAATTTGTGTAGCGACCCAATCAAACTCTTATTGGAGCTTTTTGCTTGGCCATTCGCCCTTGGATAGTAGGCACAAGATTTTTTATGAAAGACCGTGTACCTGTCAAATATAAATTGGAGCAATTGATTTACAAAATGTATGCCTCTATCACTTAGTGATTTCTAGTGGGCAACCAAAATCTTGAGAAAATATGTTTATACAAAAACTTAGCTACTGTTATGGCTGTGCAGTTCGCAGTATCTTTAGCCTCTATCCATTTAGTTGCATAGCATGTGGCCATCAAAATATACTTCTAACCCCCAGGTTGACCAGTTGGATTAATTGGTCCTATGAAATCAAGACCCCATCATTCGAATGGGAGCCATCCTATAGATATGACTACTGGTTGGAAATTCAATTTCGTTGGCACAGGAGCACATCTTTGGCAAATGTGGCATTCTTAGCAAACTTGATCGCATCTCGGTAGATATGAGGCCACCATAGTCCTTTGTGGATGATTTTGTGAGCCAAATCTTCCCACTTTTGATGCCCTTGACTGTGTGCTGCCTCTAGTAAAAGGTTTACCTCCTCCGAGTAAACACACTTTCTCAAGATACCATCCTGACAATATCTATATAAATTCCCATTTATAAGTGAGTGGGCTTTGGTTTAAAGGAGTAATCTTCTCTTTTCTATAGGTATTAAGTGTTTTGGGAGTTTTCCAGTAGTGAGAAGATGGAAAATTTCATCATACCATTCAGCCTGAGTTGCTACTGGGAAGAGATTATTATCCACCAGTTCATCATTATTACCTATTGCCTGCTTGCTCATTGCGGTCCTAGATACTTGATTTTCCATGTAGTACTCTCTTCCTGGCTTAATATGAATAATAGAGTTGAATTCTTGAAACAGGAGTAACCATCACCAAACTCTTCCTGCCACTCTAGGCTTGTTTATCAAGTACTTCAAGGGATGATGGTCCGATATGAATATAAAATGTACACCGAGAAGGTAATGCCAAAACTTTTGTAGAGAAAATACAATAGCCAAACCTTCCCTTTTGGTCATACTAAAGTTCCTTTCTGCCTTGGTAAGTAGCCTATTGGCATAGGAGATAGGTCTATCAATCTTGTGTGATGATGATTGAGCCAAAATCACACCAACACCATGAAGATTGGCGTCTGTATGCACATGAAACTCCAATGACCGGTTAGGAACACTTAAAAGTGGAGTAGTACATAACCTCAATTTTAGTTCATAAAATGCTTTGTTAGCTTCAGGACTCCATGAGAAGGGGACCTTTTTACTTGTAAGCCTTAACAAGGGTTTTACTATTTCTGAATACATTCATATAAATCTTCTATGGTATCCTGCATGGCCCAAAAAACTCCAAATGATCATGGAAATCTTGAACTGATTCTCTTCTATCTGTGCCTGAAAACACTGAAAAGTCATCCAAGCAAATGCATACAAAGGTTGTTAACCAGTTGCCCAATATTAGATACATTGTTCTATTAAATGAAGCTAGTGCATTTTTCAAGCCAAAAGCCATGTGGGTATAGACATAAGTGCCCCATGGAGTAAGGAAGGGTATTTTGTCCCCCTCATCAGGATGGATCACTATCTAATTGTAGCCACTAAAACCATCCAGGAAGCTATACAAAGTGTGCTCAGCTACTTCCTCAAGTACTTGCTTTGTGAAGGGCTGAGGAAATCCATCTTGAATAGTTACCTTATTCAAGACACGAAGATCAACACAACCTCTTATTTTTCCACTATTTTTCTTGGTTACAATAACCATAGAAGAAAGCCACTTGGAATGTTCTACTGGAACAATTATACCTCCTTTTTCTAGTTTTGCAATTTCCAACTTTACTGCCTCTGCATACTTTGTTTTTTAGTCAATACGGCCTACTTCTTGCAAGCACGGGTCCCTCAACTAAGGGTATTCAGTGTAATCCAAGCTCCTTTGATATCCTTGTTAGATCTTTGTAGGACCATGCGAATATATTTTTACAAGCAAAAAGCAAAGAAGTTACCTTCTGTAGTAAAGGGGGATAATGCCATAGCCAAGAGGCCAAGTGGAGTACTTGAGGGTTCTCTTCATCTCCTAGATTTACTTCTTGAACAAGTGTTTCAGGACTAGTCTTACTTGAGAAATCATGCCCACTGTATGCAAGAATGGAATTTAGCTTATACTCTACAATATGTTCTCTAGTCCACCCTTGAGGTAAATATGAAAAGGGGAGATCTTCTCTGCATTCAGGCTCATAACTTTCCTTCCCGAATACTTCTATACTTGATGCCCCTTCAAAGTTTGTATTCTAGTGCAAACCCTCATTCTCTAATTACTTGTGAACTTCATGGCCTTTTTCTGCAACTCCATGTGCAACTTCTTCCTCTATTTCATTGATTTCCACTGTGCAACACTTCGTACTTTCCATGATCGAATTCAATAATGTATCTTCTTCTTGGGGTAAAGAGGGCATTACCTGAGTGTCCACAGTATACCTAGTAGTTTTCCCTAGGTCGAATCCTTCTTCCAAATGTAGTTGCAGTTGGCTATTGGTGTTTGTTGAAATCCACAGTTTGTTTTTCTTGCAATCTTGCAAAGCTTTTGCTTGCCTTAGCCAAGGCCTCCCGAGGAGTAAAGGGTAAGAGGTCTCCTACTGTCATATGATTTATATGGGAGTTTTTTAGAGAATGCCACATGGCATTTCTATGACTACTCCACCTTGGAAGTGAGAGAGGAGAGAGTCTCGTGATGAGACGGAGCTCGGCGGCTGGGTGGTTGGAACGATCATCATCTCTGTGTGTGTGTGCTCGCGGATAAAAATGGAAGCAAAAGAACGTTATAACACTGGTATCAGAGCAGAGATCTGGCCGCTTTCGTACGTGTAGTAGACGGGGATTGAACCCAGGTTCCAAGGATGGGAGGCGCTCCCTTTAACCAAGGAACCACGCCTCTATGGTGATCTCAATGGCAGCGCAACGAATTTTATCTATGGCGACCTGAAGGATGCAACGACCAAGCTAAAAGGTGATGAGGAAGCATGGCGGCAGCCCGGATTCGAACTCGCAACCTTGTTGTTTAACAAGTGTAGCGTTGCTGCCGTCGACAAGATTCAAACTGCCAACCATCTTCTGTACATGTCCGTGAAGAATTGATTCAAGGAGCTATGGTACAAACGCTTTTTTGCTACAACCAACTATGCTATTTGATTGGGCATGGATGCTCAATGGAAAAACAATCACTTGAAGAGAATGATGGATCAATTTCCAAGTGAGTAGCCGGATTTGAACTGTGTGAGGAGATCTCACAGACTTGAGAAGCTATGAGGCTATTCAAAGGATTCTCATAGTCAAGATCAATGCCTAAGCTGTATATGAAGAGTTCATCATCAAAGGGCATTCTTTCCATGGATCTCCCCCACACTCTAGTTTCAAAGTGAAAGAGGATGGAGCTTATGCTAATCACACGTATTATTATTTCAATTTTTGAAAGGGTCTGTATTTGCGAGAAGCTACGAGGGCTTCGAGGGCAAAGTTTTTGGAGGGAAATCACATATATGGAGAGTATGAGATATGTACTCTCACCTAGAGTCAAGGATTCCCTCAAAATACAAGAAAGGGTAAGCTTTAGATACCTCCAAAATAGTCATTTTTCATGATTTTTAACATAAATTTTAGGAGCTATTTTGGATAAATAGCCATTTTGGGAAGGCAAAAAGAGGAGGTATTTTTCATAGTTTTATGCAAAAAACCATGCACACCTATAGTCTAGCATATTGACTTCCATGCAAGATCAAAAAATATAAAAGATACCTCAGTTTGATGGGAGTTTGAAGCTCCACAAAACCCCCTTCCATCACAGTCTGATAAAGAATTTGAGCACCTAAATCTAAGAAATTCCCATTTTTGAAGAGGGAAAAAGAGGTGCAATAGTTATGGATGGATGGGAAAAAGTATATTTACTGAGAGTATGGTGCATGGACTTCTTAGGCGAATCATTAGATTCATCAAAATGATAAGTTAAGGAGGGATTTTAGTCCCTCAAAGACACCGTTCCCGCACTTTTTGAAAAAAGTTTCAGAAGTTAAGTTTTGCCAAACTTCACTTTTGGGAGTAGGAATAAAGATCATTTGTGGCTTCCCATGGACTATTGTATATAATCCAAGAGAAATCCACATTTAGAGTGGATTAAAAGCTTGCTAAGAGCTCCCATTCAAGTTTTTGTATAAAGGTAGAAATCTTGATTTAGGCCTCTTTTGGGGAGTGAATTAGCATGCACCAAGGGAGGATTTGGAAGATTGAAAATAGGCCTAAGCATCTTCATATACCACTCTCTGAGATTATGGAGAGAATTTTAGCATTTGCTTGATGGAAGAATGCTTTTAGGCACCCCAAAAATCACATTTTCACACTTTTTCCAGCCCCTCCAACAGTCCACTAGTTTGACATGTCCCACTTGGAATGGCCATATCTTGGGCTAGAAAATTCCAAATAGGACGTGCTACGGCTCGTTTCGAAGAGCACAAGGTCTACTTTCAGTTTATGAGAAAGAAATTTGGAAAGTAAAAATTTTTGCAGGTCTGAACAGGTCTGCAAAGTCTGAACAGTTTTGGGCAACTACCTTCCGGGAGCCATATCTTTCAAACCGGGAAGGCAATTTGAGTAATTTCACTTCGACCTATTTGCACATGGTTTATATTTCCGTTTATGAAAATTTGCAGGTCCTAAAGTGGTTTTTGCAGGTCTAAAGAAGGATTACTAATGCATTTTTGAGCTAAATTTGCATTATTTTTGTAATCACCTGACCATGCTTTATGTTTTAAGGAATGCTCCGATATTTTCGGACACTTCAAAGTGTATGTTAGGACCTGAGGAGGAAGGTGCAGAGGTCTCGAAGCTTATCGAGAGCGATTGGATGCATGCAATTCCAAAATCAGACTACTCAGGGACGTATATTTTATGCTTTCTGGCATTCTGTTTATGTTATGGCATGTCTGTATCTACATGCATGAATGGGATTGCATACATCAAGTGTTGATCATTGTTTAAGCTCTTAAAAGTATGGATCAACATGTAGGAAGTATACTTTTTGATTGTTTGCAGGAAAGAAGATTACAGAAACCATATGGCTATGCAACACCGGAAATGGTTGCTAGCAAATACTTTTGTGTTTTTGCAGGTCATGGAATCCATATATAAGTTTATGGCGTGCATGCCATGGGCCTGTCAAGCCCTATGTTTTTGGGTGGCCTGCGTGCCACTGAGCTATGGTTTAATTTTTTTTGGGATTCTATTTCCTGGGGAAATGCTGTCAAAATTTTTCTTACCGCATGGCGTTATATACGCACTTGCTTTTAGGTAAGAGTGTTATGGCATAGTAACATGCCTTTCTGCAAACATCAATAAGTTTTAGGCATGCTTATAAGCATGTATTTGATGGACTTAAGACCATCAGAGTATTATATATAAGGCAACTTCGGTAGTAGCAGGATCCCTATACATAATCCTTATGGATTTAGACCATAGGATTGCTAACGGAAGGAGCTACACCTTCACCATTAGTAATGTGCACAAGCAATCCTATAGGTTCAGGAAGTTGCATTCAGGCACGGGAGATGCATTTTTGATAATCTCCAAGTTAGTGAAGATTTATTTATCTTCACAAGAGTCTCACATGATGTATAGGAGACTTTGTGGTATTATTAAGAATAACCAAAGAGTGACTAGTTTCACTCTTGCACATCACTTAAGCAAGTAGTGAAGCATTTCTGCTACACTACTAAGGAAACCAATAAGATGGGATCACAGAGATGGGTTTCATGAGTGGCATCGACGGATGCTTATGTGATTCGAGTGATGGTTAGGAAGGCCATAGGCATGGCACTAGCTCTATGGTATAGAGCATAGATCCCTTAGTCAGGAATAGTTGGGGTACCCAATACATACATATGTATCTTGGGATCTACAGAGAGGTACCTAGACTTAGTCTTTGTACCTAGGAACAAGTTGGTTTGGAACATAAGGGGATATCCATTGTCACATTGTTGACTAGAACCAAACTAACTAGTTCAAGGACATGGGACTCATTTCAGTCCACTGATATGATTTTAGTATATGGAATTCATTCGAGTCCACCTACATATTCCATTATATGGAATAGATATTCGGTTTAGTGTAGGTATGACACCGTGAATTGGAAGAAGTTTTCACTGGTATGGGACGGTGGAAACGACTTCCCTTTGAGCACTCTTCTTCTATGGCCAGGAAGAAAAGGACTCATCATTCATGGCATCATGTCTCACTAGATCAGAGGAGAGCTCTTAGTAGACATCTCCTTAGGATTGGGAGTTATCTTTCACAGTATGAGAAGATTTATTCTTCCAGTAGAGAATGTGGTAGGTGATTTTATCACCATGGATATCACATACTCATGTTGTGCTTTCAGGAAGGATAATTCCATTAGTTGATTGGATCGTATAGATCCATACACAGAGTATGGTTGGCAGAGATAGTTCTTCACTATGGATACACATATCTTTACGGTATCATGTCACATCATTGCTGACCATTTTAGTAGAGGGCTTTGGCCCTTATTAGGAATTTATTTTCTCCACTCTTCACTACATACACCTTCATTAGTTAGCGGAGATCTGTTCTCCATCTTCATAGGAATATGTGATGAGGGATTATGCATTAGTATGGAAGAGAGGACTAAATAAATTCATGAGTTTCTCTTTTAAGGTAAGGAGAAAGTGGGAATCAGCTCAGAGATCCATGAGGGATCTTACTTTAGTTCAGTACTCTCACTTTAGCTCCTATTCTTTGAAAGAGAAAAAAGGAAAGGAAAACATAATTTCTTCATAAGGGGAAGAATAGAGTATGTTTTTCTTTAGATAGAAGAGGTGTTCTGAAAACATCTCTTAATCTATATTTGAGAAGGAATTCATTTCCTCTACTTTTCCATCTAATTTTCCTTCATATGGGAGTATGATTCTCCACTATTTTGGAAGGAAAAGTATGGAGAACTTATGTGCATGTTCTCACCTATGGATGAGTAGAGAAAATGGATTCAACACAATCTCTTTCAAAGGGAAAGGGAAAGTGGAATAGTTTCCACTGCTAGAGCTTTTTTTTCCTTGGAAGAGATTACAGAGATAGACATGGAGAGAGTTTCTCTTTCTCATTTAGATTGTCTAGATAGGAGTGGCACTCTTCTATTAAAGACAAGAGGGAGATCAGTTAATCATGATGGTTAGATTGAGCCTCACATGGAGACTCTAGAGAAAAGTAGTTATGTTTATTTCCAGTGATGGTTCTTGACTAGATGAGATGATCTAGTTATTGACATTAGTGAGACTGGAAGTAGAGTTATGACTCTTCTCTTTAGAGTTTATAGGAGATAGGGATATATCTAACCTATTAGGGTACCAAACTCTTAGTTGATGTTACATCATGAGTATGATGAGTAAACATCAGTTAGGAGCATGGGTACTTAGGGATTATCTGAATCTCAAAGGGAATGCTTTTGCATTCATATGGCAAACTACAGGGAGGAGAAATATTAAAGTTTGCACTAGTGCCAATAGATGCTCTTCCAATAGAACGTAGTCCAATGGTAAAGGATGACAAACCACAGACTTCTTGGTTGGTGAAATGTAGAGATTGCATTTTACCACCGTGAGTTAGATGATGGATTTGCATAGTTCACAAGATAGTTTAGACAAAACTACTACTGGTGATTACACTCAAGGTTAGGAAGACCTAGAGTGGTATGAGGGCAGTCTATCATTTAGTCTTAGATGGGTTTGGAGTCACTTGTTATGGGACTTTGTTCTATACTTCATAGGATTTTATGGTTTATTATCTCCACTATGATACGGCCAAGCTTATAAGTTTGACACTTTACACTTTCTTTTCATATTATTACTCCATAGAGGATACATCATATGGACTTAGGTCATTTGGATGATGTACTATGTTATTGGAGTGATAGTATGGAGGTGAAGTGTACATGGGAGATAGTAAGCACCACCGAGACGGTTTCCCACCTTTGAGACTTCTTAAGGGGAAGGATACGGGGAAACAACACACAGAGATGACCATGTACACAGAGTACATGGGGTTCAGGGGAGTCCGAGCATTCACTTCTACCATTACGGACATTTCATCTACATTTTCGAGGACGAAAATATTTTCAAGGGGAAGGAAATGTCATATGATTTATATGGGAGTTTTTTAGAGAATGCCACATGGCATTTCTATGACTACTCCACCTTGGAAGTGAGAGAGGAGAGAGTCTCGTGATGAGACGGAGCTCGGCGGCTGGGTGGTTGGAACGATCATCATCTCTGTGTGTGTGTGCTCGCGGATAAAGATGGAAGCAAAAGAACGTTATAACACCTACGGAAGTGCAATAAAAGAAAAATCTAGAACAAAGTGACAACCATGTACTATCATCAGTACCTTTTCAATAATGCCTAGTGGCGCAACCCGATGTTGATCTGCTAGTGTAACTGTGAATGGTGCCATCTTGGTGGGGTTCAAATTCAGTTTCCTCATTGTGAAATCTGGCATCAAATTGATGCCAGAGCCTCCATCTATGATCACACGGGTGGGAGCTTCATCCTTTATAAAAACATATAACCTTGAGCTTTGGTAGTCTGCTACGGGTGCAGGGGGAAAATCAACCATGAAACCATCTATACTAGGTGGTTGGCTCAAGTGAGAAGAGTATAAAATCTTTAATAAGTCACTCCTTCTTTTTGTATCCATCTTTATGAGTTCATACAGACTAACCTTGTGATGAATACCTTTCAAGATCTTCTCAATGTTTACCATATGTGTGTCTTCTTGCAAACTTGTTGGTTGCTCCCTTAGTGAAGTAGCCATCCTTTCATAACCTCCTTCAATATCTGCTTGGCACTTCCATCTCGTCTTCTTTTCCTCCTCCCTATCCTAGAGTCCTTGTTGTTCCTCTCTTAAGGTTGTTGCCGCTTGTCTGGCTCTAGTCATCACGGGTATTGAAGAAGCATAAGACTAAGTGGTCATATCTTCTACTTGTGGGGAGACTGCAATCATGTGAATTGGAGTAGGGTGGATTCTTGGGTAATCCTTGGTATAGTGATCCTTAGCCTTTGGACAATGCTGACAAGGAGGTGCATCTTCTAGAAGGGAACACCTATTTTGCATATGGCCATTCTCACCATAGCGATAACACATCAATGGCCTATTATATCTAGGCTTCATTGGATGATTCTCCTCTCTATTAGATGCATTTGAAGTAATAGCATAATATGAATCCAAACCTTGAGAGTTAGCATGAAAAGAAAGAGGTGTTTGAGCTCACAGATTCCTACGATCCAAGAACTGTTTAGTCTCTCTCTCTCTCTAACATTAGCAATACGAATGATATACAAGCGCTGAAGTCAATACGAATGTATGCATGCACTCTTTAATTTCTATACTTTTGGGAAGCCACTTATAAAGTTAGAAACCAAGGATATTAGTATGTGGCATTCAAAATTACTAACGATAATCCATCATATTCATGGGATATGCTCAAGACCAGCACACTATTTCCTCAAGTTCAATCCGAATTGTTTGTAAGTAGCTCCGATTCAGACGAAGTAATGGAGGGCACTGAACAGTTTAGTCCTACAAGTAGTATCACTAGAGAATGTTTACCCCCTAAGAAGGCCATTTTAGGTAGTACGTTGTATGCAAAATTTGGAGATTTTTGAGGGATGATCTGGATGCACATGTACAAGCATTTGAAATTATCTATGAACTATTGGAAAACCCTTGCAATATACTAGGGAATGAATAATATAAGGCCAACGCTTTTTAATTCACCTCGGTAAATGAAGCGGGATAATCGCTTACCGAATTTGAAATCACTTCACTCTCGCGATCTATATATCAATACAAGATGCTTTCTTTTAGAGGTTCAGATTGAAGAAGTCCTTGTGTTAGGAACCTAGACTTATCTTTGTCAATGTTCTCTGTAGTCTTGGTGAACAATCTTGATTGAAAAGGCAAGATTGCAAACATGTACCTTTTTGTCTTATGTATAAAAAGCTGAGACAAGGATCGCATAAAGAAGACACCACGCAATATGTCAGCGGCTATCTCCTGTTGTGGTGGTTTAAGCATGCAATTATTTCTCACATACTATTGTTGTGTCAATATTGTTGAATCTCATCGAATTGTATGCGTGTTAATAGGTAAAGTCTTGCATAAAAGTTACTATTGTAATTCACAAGTGGTAGTGTACTTCTGTGAGCGCTTATCTATAATTTAGTAAGGAATTATTGTGACTCTTTTGGTTCGTAAGTCGATTGTCTAGCAACAAAGCAATGTGAAGAGAACACTTTCAATGTATTCTTGTATCTTTTGCATGCATTGGGAGTTCAAAATTAATTGTTTTGCACTATGACTGTCTGATATCTGTATGGTACAAGTGATGTTACTTAGTTGAGTGACTAGTGCTTCTGAGAATCAATAATTAGGTATAATATAGAGACATACATTAATCTAAGTTATCCCACCGCAAGAACCTGATCTCACCTATCGTTTCCATAATAGAAAATGTAAAGTTATCGATAGCAATCCTACTAAAGTTCTTCTATGTAGAATACATGCCAATGATGAGATCTAGTGAAAAATATCATCAGTAGGAGAGTGATAAGAAACTAGCATGAGTAAATAGGGCATTAGATGCACCACGGGAAAGAATTAAAGAGGTGATAGTACTAGGATGAGATAGTTACACCTAGGATGTTGAAAAATAAGAACGAGAAATATGTTCCTCCACATACAAGGAAAGATACACGTTCAAGATCAGATGAAGAGACACCTGTGACAAGATCTACGAGAGTAAGACATCTTGTGGATAGGCTAAATCTATACAATAAATCTATGAAGCTTCACCATGCATACATGACTGAGAGAATCAAGCATGATGAACCAAAGAATTTTCATGATGCATCACAAGATGAAGATTGGTGCAAAGCAATGGATGATGATATGAATGCATTGAAGAAGAATGATACATGGGAATTAGTGAAATTGACACCGGATAAGAAAGCTATTGCATGCAAATGGGTATACAAATTGAAGTGCAAAAGTGATTGCTGAATGGAGAGATTTAAAGCACTTCTACTTGCAAAAAAATATGCACAAGTATATGGATTGGATTGTGATGAAATGTTTAGTCTAGTGGTGAAAATGACAACGCTGAGAAGCGTGATTGCATGGGCTGCTATGAACAATTGGAAATTGTATCAAATGGACGTTAGGAATGCATTCTTGAATGGAAAATCGTAGGCGGAAGTCTATATGCAGCCTACCCTTTGTATACACACTACAGAGTAGCTCCAACAATAGACTTGAAACCACCAAGTGTAAGAGAGGACTTTTGCGCGTTCACACGAACCACTGTACCTCTAAAACTGTTGTACCCCAATGAGCAAAAAATACATTGCTTTTATAGGCCTCAATAGGTCAAGAGGGTCTTGCTTCACGTCCACTGATCACGCGCCGGTTGATCTCCCAAACTTAGGGGGTAGGTCAAATATTCCCTTGATTTGAATTGAATCCTCAAAAATAGGTAGTCGCCGTGAATGGTTGGCGGCAACATTTGTTTATGCCACTTTCACTTTTTAACAATTACTTTTTACCTTTGCACCTGCCATCTAAGATTCGCATTGATTTAATCCAGGAAATTCAACATGAAGTGCCCTGTCCACTCTGGAAGTGTAGGAGGAGACCACCATGGGATGTTTGGCCATAGTACTACATAATGTGTAGTAAAGCGTTCTGCACCTTCTTCTGCCACGCTTGATGTGCGAGACCCAATATTGCTTTTGATTCATTGTATACTTCTGGACCCATGTTCATCCTGAGAAGAGCTCTTTCATGTTTGGCTTAGATGCCATGCTTCTTCTATGCTTCCTCAGAATCAAGTGTCTTCTGTCATCTGCGGGTGTGTGCATGTTTAAGTATGTGTGTGTAGGTGCGTGTGGGCCGATATGTGGGGTGAGAGTGTATGTGTGTGGGGATGCATGTGTGTATGTGTCGGTGTGTGTGTGATGGGTGGGTGTGCATGTGTGGAAGTGTGTGTGGGAGTGTGTGCATATGTATGGGTGTGAGAGTGTGTGTGTTTATGTGCGTGATTGTGCGTGAGTGTGTGTGTATGTGTGTGAGTAGGTGGCGGGGTGGTGTGAGTGGGGGGTAGAGGCGGGAGTGGAGTTGAGCGGGGGAGGGTGGGGTTGAGTGGGGGCTCGCGCGGGAGGGTGGAGGGGGAGGGATGAGGAGGGAGGAATGGGAAGGCGGAGGGGGAGTGTGGAGGTGAGTGGGGGCTCGCGGGGGAGAGTGGGGTTGAGTGGGGGCTCGTGGGGGAGGGTGGAGTTGAGCGGGGGAGGGTGGGGTTGAGTGGGGGCTCGCGGGGGAGGGTGGAGTTGAGCGGGGGAGGGTGGGGTTGAGTGGGGGCTCGCGGGGGAGGGTGGAGTTGAGCGGGGGAGGGTGGGGTTGAGTGGGGGCTCGCGGGGAAGAGTGGAGTTGAGCGGGGAAGAGTGGAGGTGGAGGGGGATGGTGGGGTTGAGTGGGGGCTCGCGGGGGAGGGTGGAGTTGAGCGGGGGAGGGTGGGGTTGAGTGGGGGCTCGCGGGGGAGAGTGGAGTTGAGCGGGGGAGAGTGGAGGTGGAGGGGGATGGTGGGGTTGAGTGGGGGCTCGCGGGGGAGGGTGGAGTTGAGCAGGGAGAGTGGAGGTGGAGGGGGATGAGGAGGGAAGAGTGGGAAGGTGGAGGGGGAGTGTGGAGGTGAGTGGGGGCTCGCGGGGGAGGGTGGAGTTGAGCGGGGGAGGGTGGGGTTGAGTGGGGGCTCGCGGGGGAGGGTGGAGTTGAGCGGGGAAGGGTGGGGTTGAGTGGGGGCTCGCAGGGGGAGAGTGGAGTTGAGCGGGGGAGAGTGGAGGTGGAGGGGGATGAGGCGGGAGGAGTGGGAAGGCGGAGGGGGAGTGTGGAGGTGAGTGGGGGCTTGCGGGGGAGGGTGGGGCTGACGGGGGCTCGCGGGGGAGGGTGGAGTTGAGCGGGGAGGGTGGGGTTGAGTGGGGGCCCGCGGGGGTGGGGGCTCGCGGGGGAGGGTGGAGTTGAGCGGGGGAGAGTGGAGGTGGAGGGGGATGAGGAGGGAAGAGTGGGAAGGTGGAGGGGGAGTGTGGAGGTGAGTGGGGGCTCGCGGGGGAGAGTGGGGTTGAGCGGGGGAGAGTGGAGGTGGAGGGGGATGAGGCGGGAGGAGTGGGAAGGCGGAGGGGGAGTGTGGAGGTGAGTGGGGGCTTGCGGGGGAGGGTGGGGTTGGCGGGGGCTCGCGGGGGAGGGTGGAGTTGAGCGGGGAGGGTGGGGTTGAGTGGGGGCTCACGGGGGAGGGTGGAGTTGAGCGGGGAAGAGTGGAGGTGGAGGGGGATGAGGCGGGAGGAGTGGGAAGGCGGAGGGGGAGTGTGGAGGTGAGTGGGGGCTTGCGGGGGAGGGTAGGGTTGAGTGGGATGAGGAGGGAGGAGTGAGAAGGCGGAGGGGGAGTGTGGAGGTGAGTGGGGGCTCGCGGGGAGGGTGGGGTTGAGTGGGGGCTCGCGGGGGAGGGTGGAGTTGAGCGGGGAAGAGTGGAGGTGGAGGGGGATGAGGAGGGAGGAGTGGGAAGGCGGAGGGGGAGTGTGGAGGTGAGTGGGGGCTCGCGGGGGAGGGTGGAGATGAGCGGGGAGGGTGGGGTTGAGTGGGGGCTCGCGGGGGAGGGTGGAGTTGAGCGGGGGAGAGTGGAGGTGGAGGGGGATGAGGCGGGAGGAGTGGGAAGGCGGAGGGGGAGTGTGGAGGTGAGTGGGGGCTTGCGGGGGAGGGTGGGGTTGGCGGGGGCTCGCGGGGGAGGGTGCAGTTGAGCGGGGAGGGTGGGGTTGAGTGGGGGCTCGCGCGGGAGGGTGGAGTTGAGCGGGGAAGAGTGGAGGTGGAGGGGGATGAGGCGGGAGGAGTGGGAAGGCGGAGGGGGAGTGTGGAGGTGAGTGGGGGCTTGCGGGGGAGGGTGGGGTTGAGTGGGATGAGGAGGGAGGAGTGGGAAGGCGGAGGGGGAGTGTGGAGGTGAGTGGGGGCTCGCGGGGAGGGTGGGGTTGAGTGGGGGCTCGCGGGGGAGGGTGGAGTTGAGCGGGGAAGAGTGGAGGTGGAGGGGGATGAGGAGGGAGGAGTGGGAAGGCGGAGGGGGAGTGTGGAGGTGAGTGGGGGCTTGCGGGGGAGGGTGGGGTTGGAGGGAGAGGGATCATAGAAGGGGCACTACCCACGGCCTCATGCCTCAAAGAGAGAGAGGGATCATAGAAGGGGCACTACAGACCCCCACATCAAGCTTTTGCACCGTCCCTGGTGCAATTCCTTTCTTATTTTACTCATTTCAATGAGATCTAGTTATTCTGCAATTACTGAAAGAAACATGATATGTACAAGGGATAGAATGCTTCCATTTTGACCTAATTCAGATACTTCTTCACCCTGGAGATGTTGACCAGGGGAATCCTTTTACCCTGCAAATCTTCCAGATGCACTGCGGCATGTGGCAATACCTTGATTACCTTATAAGGTCCTATCCACTTGGGTGCCAATTTAGTTTGAATTGGTGGAACCTGATGCACTAAAACCATAGACCCTTCCTGAACTTCATTGGATCTCAGATACCTGTCATGCAATCTCTTGCGCTCTTCTTGTGTCACCAGAAGTTTCTGCATTGCCCCTTCTCTATACTCTTCTAATGCCACCAATCTCTGAATGGGGGGTTCAATTCCAATGGTTTTGATTCCTATTTCTTTTCTGATGATAAACTCAAATGGTGCCAATGCCTCTTTCCCATAAACTAAGCGAAATGGAGTCTCGCCTGTGGTTCCCCTCTTCGTGGTTCTGAAAGCCCAAATTGCACCAATTAGTGCTAGTGGCCAAGAGCTTTGATGATCAAAAGATAATTTGCGAAGTAGTCCAATCAAAATCTTATTGGAACTCTCTGCTTGGCCATTTGCCCTTGGGTAATAGGCACAAGATTTTTTATGGAATATTTTGTACCTGTCAAATATAAACTGGAGCAATTGATTTACAAAATGTGTGCCCCTATCACTAGTTATTTCCAGTGGGCAACCAAATCTTGAGAAAATACGTTTATACATAAATTTAGCCACTGTTAAAGCCGTGCAGTCCACAGTAGCTTTAGCCTCTATCCATTTAGTGGCATAGCATGTGGCCATCAAAATATACTTTTTTCCTCCAGGTTGACCAGTTGGACTAATTGGGCCTATGAAATCAAGACCCCATCGTTCAAATGGGAGCCATCCTGTAGATATGACCAATGGTTGGAAATTCAATCTGGTTGGCGCGGGAGCACACCTCTGGCAGATGTGGCATTCTTTAGAAAACTTGATTGCATCCTTGAAAATAGGAGGCCACCATAAACCTTTGTGGATGATTCTATGAGCCAATTCTTCCCCCTTTAGATGTCCTTCATTGTGTGCAGCCTCTAGCAGAAGATTTACCTCCTCTGGATAAACACACCTTCTCAATATATCATCTTGACAGTATTTATATAAATTTCCATTTATAAGAGAATATGCTTTGGTTTTCAGGAGCAATCTTCTCTTTTCTACAGGTGTCAAGTGTTCTGGGATCTTTCCAGTAGTCAGAACATGGAGAATTTCATCATACCAACCAGTCCGGATTGCTACTAGAAAAAGATTGTTATCCACTAATTCATCATTAATACCTATTGCCTTTTCGCTCATTGCCGTCCTGGACACTTGATCTGCCATGTAGTGCTCTTTTCCTGGCTTAATATGAATATCAAAATTAAATTCTTGAAATAGGAGTAACCATCTCCAAATCCTTCCAGCTACTCTAGGCTTGTTTATCAAATACTTCAAGGGCTGATGATCAGAAATAACAATGAAATGTATACCAAGGAGATAATGTCGGAACTTCTGAAGGGCAAATACAATAGCCAAACCTTCTCTTTCCGTTGTACTGTAATTTCTTTCAGCTTGGTTGAGTAGTCTGCTTGCATAAGAGATAGGTCTATCCACTTTGTGAGATGATGGTTGAGCTAGAACTGCACCAACAGCATGAAGACTAGCATCTGTATGCACATGAAATTCCAATGACCAATTAGGAACACTTAAAAGGGGAGCAGTACAGAGCCTCAACTTTAGTTCACAAAATGCTTTGTCGGCTTCAGCACTCCATGAGAAAGGGATCTTTTTACTGGTAAGCCCTACAAGGGCTTAGCAATTTCTGAATACATCCTAATGAATCTTCTGTGATAACCTGCATGGCCCAAGAAACTTTGCACTTCCTTTGGGCTTTGTGGAATTGGCATGGAAAGAATAGCTGTAACCTTTGCAGGGTCAACAGTTATGCCTTTAGCAGATACTATGTGACCAAGAAGAGTGCCTTTAGTGACCAAAAAGTGACATTTATCAAGATTCAATTTCAAACCTGTTTTGAGACATTGCTCAAAAATTTCTTTTAGATTTTCCAAATGGTCATGGAAATCTTGAACTACTGCCCTTCTATCTGTACTTGAAAATACTGAAAAGTCATCCATGAAAATGCGTAGAAAGGTTGTTAACCATTTGCCCAATATCAGATACATCGTTCTATTAAATGAAGCCGGTGCATTCTTCAAACCAAAAGCCATTCGAGTATAGACATAAGTGCCCGAGGGAGTGACAAAGGCTGTTTTGTCCCTATCATCAGGATGGATCACTATCTGATTGTAGCCACTAAAACCATCCAAGAAACTATACAGAGTGTGACCAGCTACTTCTTCAAGTACTTGCTCTGTGAAGGGCTGAGGAAATCCATCTTGAATAGTCACTTTATTCAAAGCACGAAAATCAACACATACTCTTATTTTTCCGCTATTTTTCTTGGGCACAATAACCATAGAGGAGAGCCACCTGGAATGTTCTACTGGCACAATTATACCTGCTTCCTCTAGTTTTGTAATCTCTGCCTTTACCGCCTCTGCATACTTCGGATTGAGTCGATATGGCCTACTTCGTACTGGCGCGGCTCTCTCAACTAAGGGTATCCGATGTAACCCAAGCTCTTCTGGTATCCCTATTAGATCTTTGTAGGACCATGCGAAGACACTTTTATAAGTAAAAAGCAAAGAAGTTACCTTCTGTAGCAAGGGAGGATAATGCCACAACCAGGATGCCAAATGGACCATTTGAGGGTTCTCTTCATCCCCTAAATTTACTTCTTGAACCAATGTTTCAGGACTGGTTTTGCTTGAGAAATCATCTCCACTATATGCACGAGTGGATTTTAATTTATATTCTGCAACATGTTCTTCCATCCATCCTTGAGGTATATCTGAAAAAGGAAGATCTTCTCTGCCCTTAGGTTCAAAATATTCTACCTCTGATACTTTTATCTGGGTTGCTTCCTCAAGGCTTGTGCTTTCCTGCAATTGCTCATTCTCCAACACCTTGTGGTCTTCATTGCCCTTTCCTGTAATTTCTTCTTCAATTTCATTGATCTCCACTGTGCAACACTCTGCACTTCCCATCATCCAATTTAACAATGTATCCTCTTCTTGGGGTAGAGAGGGCATTACCTGAGTGTCCACAGTAGTTTTTCCTGAGTCGAATCCTTCTTCCAAATGTAGTTGCAGTTGGCTATTGGTATTTGTTGAAATCCATAGTTTATTTTTTCCCCAATCTTGCAAAGCTTTTGCTTGTCTCAGCCAAGGTCTCCCCAGGAGTAGAGGGTAAGAAGTCTCCTGTGGAAGTGCAATAATAACAAAATCTAGAACAAAATGGCAGCCCTGTACTACCATCAGTACCTTCTCAATAATGCCTAGTGGCGCAACCCGATGTTGATCTGCCAACGTAACCGTGAATGGTGCCAACTTGGTGGGGTTCAATTTCAGCTTCTTCATTGTAAAATCTGGCATTAAATTGATACCAGAGCCTCCATCTATGATCACACCTGTAAGAGCTTCATCCTTTATACAAACTGATAATCTTGAACTTTGGTAGTCTGCTAAGGGTGCAGGGGGGAAATCAACCATGAATCCATCTATACTAGGTGATTGGACTAAGTGAGCAGAGTGTATAATCTTCAGTAAGTCACTTCTTATTTTTGAATCCATCCTTATAAGTTCATATAGACTAACCTTGTGATGAATACCTTTCAAGATCTGTTCAATGTTTACCTCCTGAGTGTTTTCTTGCAGACTTGTTGGTTGACCCTTTAGAGAAGTAGTCATCTTATCATAAGCTCCTTCAATTTCTACTTGATCCTTCCATCCAGACTCCTTTTCTTCCTCTTTATCCTGAAATCCTTGTTGTTCATCTCTCTGGGTTGCAGCTGCTTGCCTAGCTCTAGTCATCATGGGTATTGCAGAGGATGAAACAGCATAAGTCTGAGTGGTTTTTCCTTCTTCATGTGGAGAGACTGCAATCATGTGGATTGGAGCAGGACGACCTCTTGCGCAATCTTTGGTATAATGATCCTTGGCCTCTGGACAATGTTGACAAGGAGGTGCATCTTCTGGGAGGGAACACCTATTTTGCATGTGGCCATATTCACCACAACAATAGCACATCAAGGGTCTATTATATCTAGGCTTTGCAGGCCTATTCTCCTCTCTATTAGATGTATTTGAAGTACTGGCATAGTATGAATCCAAAGTTTGAGGGTTACCTCTCTGCTGTGTACCCTTGAGGTAATAACAATCTCTGGCTTCATGACCATCTTTTCCACAAAATTGACAGCTTACCTTAATAGGGCAATTAGCATTGGAATGTCCATTGTTGTTACAGATTGTACACCAAATTTGTCTCCTTATATCCTGAGTGGTCTTCAAGTCTTCTAATTCTCGGCGAAGTTGGGCCACTTCATCATCAGTTCGACGCAGTGGTGGCAAGACCTTCTCTTCTTGTTGATTTTGTTGCATCTTCAATGCCGCCAGTTCCCTCCTTAGTTGCTCAATAGGATCCAGGTCTGCAGCATACTTAGGTTGTGTATCCCCTTCAAAATGTTGCCTTGCTTCTTCAATGCGTGATGCTGCTGCAACAAAATCATTGAGGGTGGCATCCAATCTAAGAGACTCAGGAAGCTTCTGCTGAGATGACCTGGGCAGAGCCTTCTCTATCCACTTTTTAACCAAAAAGTCACCTGGAGCATGTGGCAGACGTGCAACAAGTGCTTTTGTTCTAGTGTGAAGTTCATGAAAAGATTCACCTGGTCTTAGCTTCAAATTCTCTAGCTGATCTAGAGCTCTTTCCGAAGAATCACTTGGTCGAAATGTCTGTGAGAATGCCGCCTTCAGAGCCTCCCATGTAGTGAAATGGCCATCTGCATACTGACTATACCATTTATCTGCAAGGCCCTCCAATGTGGATGGAAAAAGTGCCAGCATTGCATCTTCTCTATTTTGCAGACCTCTTCCACGGCATAAAGAGATGAATCTCCTCACATGATCATCAGCATCCTCATAAGCTTGTCCCTTGAAGGTAGGGAATTTGATATTTAATCTGGAGAGCAAATGAGAGAGATCCTCCATCTGTACTGGTGTTTCTTCGGACGTATCTGAGGAGAAGTCTAGAGTTCTCCTATACCCCTCTTTTGACAAGGGTGTCGCACCCAAATCAATAGATAAATTTAGGGAGGACAGAGGGGAGGTAGACTCACTAGCCGTGGTTATTGCTAACTTGTTAAGGCTCCTTCGAACACGAAGAGATTCCTTATCTGCTCGTGTATGGGTCATGTACCTATTCGCAATTGCAATAGGGAAAAACACCTCTCACAGAAATGCAAGGGTCCCACCGTGCGTGCCAAACTGTAGAGGAGGTACTGGGGTATCCGCTTTTAACAAAAGTAGAGAATGAAAATTAAACACGTCCAGTACATCACCTACTCAAGGGGGGTTCTCTTTAGGGAAATATACCCTTTAACATTTCTGTGAGCAGGTAGATAACATGGATTACACAGAGTGGTAAATACTTCAGAAAATATGGACAACCAATGACCAAGGAAGATCATACACTTCTTGATTCGAATCAGACGATTACAAGGTAGGGCAGAGTGATGCTCAAAAGTGCAAGCTTAGGGCTGACAAGCCACCCTAAAAGTATTAACTCCAATACAACATATCAGCCTAATGGGGCTACTGATATGCAAGCTAACTCAGAACAATACAAATGGTAGAATCTCTCAAGAGAATGGAGATTCCTCAACACACTGACTCACAAAAAAGAAAATAAATCCAAGCTACTCTCTTACACTGTAGTGCTCATAGCCCTCCACTGAGAAGCCTACCCTCTGTATACACACTACAGAGTAGCTCCAACAATAGACTTGAAACCACCAAGTGTAAGAGAGGACTTTTGCGCGTTCACACAAACCACTGTACCTCTAAAACTGTTGTACCCCAATGAGCAAAAAATCCATTGCTTTTAAAGGCCTCAATAGGTCAAGAGGGTCTTGCTTCACGTCCACTGATCACGCGCCGGTTGATCTCCCAAACTTAGGGGGTAGGTCAAATATTCCCTTGATTTGAATTGAATCCTCAAAAATAGGTAGTCGCCGTGAATGGTTGGCGGCAACATTTGTTTATGCCACTTTCACTTTTTAACAATTACTTTTTACCTTTGCACCTGCCATCTAAGATTCGCATTGATTTAATCCCGGAAATTCAACATGAAGTGCCCTGTCCACTCTGGAAGTGTAGGAGGAGACCACCATGGGATGTTTGGCCATAGTACTACATAATGTGTAGTAAAGCGTTCTGCACCTTCTTCTGCCACGCTTGATGTGCGAGACCCAATATTGCTTTTGATTCATTGTATACTTCTGGACCCATGTTCATCCTGAGAAGAGCTCTTTCATGTTTGGCTTAGATGCCATGCTTCTTCTATGCTTCCTCAGAATGAAGTGTCTTCTGCCATCTGCGGGTGTGTGCATGTTTAAGTATGTGTGTGTAGGTGCGTGTGGGCCGATATGTGGGGTGAGAGTGTATGTGTGTGGGGATGCATGTGTGTATGTGTCGGTGTGTGTGTGATGGGTGGGTGTGCATGTGTGGAAGTGTGTGTGGGAGTGTGTGCATATGTATGGGTGTGAGAGTGTGTGTGTTTATGTGCGTGATTGTGCGTGAGTGTGTGTGTATGTGTGTGAGTAGGTGGCGGGGTGGTGTGAGTGGGGGGTAGAGGCGGGAGTGGAGTTGAGCGGGGGAGGGTGGGGTTGAGTGGGGGCTCGCGGGGGAGGGTGGAGGGGGAGGGATGAGGAGGGAAGAATGGGAAGGCGGAGGGGGAGTGTGGAGGTGAGTGGGGGCTCGCGGGGGAGAGTGGAGTTGAGTGGGGGCTCGTGGGGGAGGGTGGAGTTGAGCGGGGGAGGGTGGGGTTGAGTGGGGGCTCGTGGGGGAGGGTGGAGTTGAGCGGGGGAGGGTGGGGTTGAGTGGGGGCTCGCGGGGGAGAGTGGAGTTGAGCGGGGGAGGGTGGGGTTGAGTGGGGGCTCGCGCGGGAGAGTGGAGTTGAGCGGGGAAGAGTGGAGGTGGAGGGGGATGGTGGGGTTGAGTGGGGGCTCGCGGGGGAGGGTGGAGTTGAGCGGGGGAGGGTGGGGTTGAGTGGGGGCTCGCGGGGGAGAGTGGAGTTGAGCGGGGGAGAGTGGAGGTGGAGGGGGATGGTGGGGTTGAGTGGGGGCTCGCAGGGGAGGGTGGAGTTGAGCGGGGGAGAGTGGAGGTGGAGGGGGATGAGGAGGGAAGAGTGGGAAGGCGGAGGGGGAGTGTGGAGGTGAGTGGGGGCTCGCGGGGGAGGGTGGAGTTGAGCGGGGGAGGGTGGGGTTGAGTGGGGGCTCGCGGGGGAGGGTGGAGTTGAGCGGGGGAGGGTGGGGTTGAGTGGGGGCTCGCGGGGGAGGGTGGAGTTGAGCGGGGAAGGGTGGGGTTGAGTGGGGGCTCGCGGGGGAGAGTGGAGTTGAGCGGGGGAGAGTGGAGGTGGAGGGGGATGAGGAGGGAAGAGTGGGAAGGCGGAGGGGGAGTGTGGAGGTGAGTGGGGGCTCGCGGGGGAGGGTGGAGTTGAGCGGGGGAGGGTGGGGTTGAGTGGGGGCTCGCGGGGGAGGGTGGAGTTGAGCGGGGGAGGGTGGGGTTGAGTGGGGGCTCACGGGGGAGGGTGGAGTTGAGCGGGGGAGGGTGGGGTTGAGTGGGGGCTCGCGGGGGAGAGTGGAGTTGAGCGGGGGAGAGTGGAGGTGGAGGGGGATGGTGGGGTTGAGTGGGGGCTCGCGGGGGAGGGTGGAGTTGAGCGGGGGAGGGTGGGGTTGAGTGGGGGCTCGCGGGGGAGGGTGGGGTTGAGTGGGGGCTCGCGGGGGAGGGTGGAGTTGAGCGGGGGAGGGTGGGGTTGAGTGGGGGCTCGCGGGGGATAGTGGAGTTGAGCGGGGGAGAGTGGAGGTGGAGGGGGATGGTGGGGTTGAGTGGGGGCTCGCGGGGGAGGGTGGAGTTGAGCGGGGGAGAGTGGAGGTGGAGGGGGATGAGGAGGGAAGAGTGGGAAGGCGGAGGGGGAGTGTGGAGGTGAGTGGGGGCTCGCGAGGGAGAGTGGGGTTGAGCGGGGGAGAGTGGAGGTGGAGGGGGATGAGGCGGGAGGAGTGGGAAGGCGGAGGGGGAGTGTGGAGGTGAGTTGGGGCTTGCGGGGGAGGGTGGGGTTGGCGGGGGCTCGCGGGGGAGGGTGGAGTTGAGCAAGGAGGGTGGGGTTGAGTGGGGGCTCGCGGGGGAGGGTGGAGTTGAGCGGGGAAGAGTGGAGGTGGAGGGGGATGAGGCGGGAGGAGTGGGAAGGCGGAGGGGGAGTGTGGAGGTGAGTGGGGGCTTGCGGGGGAGGGTGGGGTTGAGTGGGATGAGGAGGGAGGAGTGGGAAGGCGGAGGGGGAGTGTGGAGGTGAGTGGGGGCTCGCGGGGAGGGTGGGGTTGAGTGGGTGCTCGCGGGGGAGGGTGGAGTTGAGCGGGGAAGAGTGGAGGTGGAGGGGGATGAGGAGGGAGGAGTGGGAAGGCGGAGGGGGAGTGTGGAGGTGAGTGGGGGCTCGCGGGGGAGGGTGGAGATGAGCGGGGAGGGTGGGGTTGAGTGGGGGCTCGCGGGGGAGGGTGGAGTTGAGCGGGGGAGAGTGGAGGTGGAGGGGGATGAGGCGGGAGGAGTGGGAAGGCTGAGGGGGAGTGTGGAGGTGAGGTGGGGCTTGCGGGGGAGGGTGGGTTTGGCGGGGGCTCGCGGGGGAGGTTGGAGTTGAGCGGGGAGGGTGGGGTTGAGTGGGGGCTCGCGGGGGAGGGTGGAGTTGAGCGGGGAAGAGTGGAGGTGGAGGGGGATGAGGCGGGAGGAGTGGGAAGGCGGAGGGGGAGTGTGGAGGTGAGTGGGGGCTTGCGGGGGAGGGTGGGGTTGAGTGGGATGAGGAGGGAGGAGTGGGAAGGCGGAGGGGGAGTGTGGAGGTGAGTGGGGGCTCGCGGGGAGGGTGGGGTTGAGTGGGGGCTCGCGGGGGAGGGTGGAGTTGAGCGGGGAAGAGTGGAGGTGGAGGGGGATGAGGAGGGAGGAGTGGGAAGGCGGAGGGGGAGTGTGGAGGTGAGTGGGGGCTTGCGGGGGAGGGTGGGGTTGGAGAGAGAGGGGTCATAGAAGGGGCACTACCCACGGCCTCATGCCTCAAAGAGAGAGAGGGATCATAGAAGGGGCACTACAGTGGAGTTGAGGGTGGGTGGAGTGGACGGTGAGTGGAGTGGAGGGTGGGTGGATTTGAGGGTGGGTGGAGTTCAAGGTGGATGGAGTTGAGGTTGTCGTGGGTGGAGTGGAGTTGAGGGTGGGTGGAGTTGGGAGAAGGTGGAGTCAAGGGAGGGTGGAGTTGGGGTTGCCGTGGGTGTAGTGGAGTTGAACGTGGGTGTAGTTGGGAGAGGGTGGAGTGGAGGGTGGGTGAAGTTGAGGGTGGGTGGAGCAGAGGGTGGGTGGAGTTGAGGGTGGGTGGAGGGTGGGTGGAGTTGAGGGTGGGTGGAGTGGAGGGTGGGTGGAGTTGAGGGTGGGTGGAGTGGAGAGTGGGTGGAGTTGAGGTGGGTGGAGTTGAGGTGGGTGGAGTAGAGGGTGGGTGGAATTGGGGGAGGTTGGAGTGGAGGGAGGGTGGAGTTGGGGTTGCCGTGGGTGGATTGGAGGGTGGGTGGAGTTGAGGGTGGGTGGAGTGTGGGAGAGTCACGTTTCTGCAATCTCCTACCAAGCTCTGTAGGAGTGGTGTCCTTTGGGAAACCCGAAAAGAAGATTGCAACCACTTAGCAGTTATTACTCGATGTGTAAACTTAATTCAACCATTGCGATATCTTCAAACACTATCGAATTTCTTAATTTCTTGCCCCAATCTATGTGTGTGTCTGGAGAGAGAGATCGTGTGGGGAAGAGGGTGTGGGGGGGTGGCTGTGGGGAAGCTGGAGTGGCGGAGGGTGGTTGTGGGGAGGAGGGAGTGGTGGGGGGTGGCTACGGGGAATAGGGAGTGATGGGGGGGGGGGGGTTGTGGGCGAGGCTATGGGCAAGGAATGGCAAGAAGGAAGAGGGAGTGATGGGGGGGGGGGGGGGGTTGCGGGGGCTATGGGCGGGGGGTGGCAACGGGGAAGAGGGAGTGGTGGGGGGTGACTACGAGGAAGAGGGAGAGAGGGAAGCGCAAGAGGGTGGGTTGTGAGGGCTGTGGGCTGAAGTAGGAGGGAGTGGTGGGGCTGTGGGCGGCAAGGGCTACGGATGGGGGAGAGAGGGAATGGCGGGGGAGAAATGGAGAATGAGGGGCACTTGGGGGAAGTGATTGCAGGGGCAGCGGGTGGGGGAGAGAGGGAATGGTGAGGGAGAGAGACAAAGCGAGGCACACGGGGGAAGTGTTTGCAAGGGCTCCGGGTGGGGGAGAGAGGGACTAGCAGGGCGGGGATTACAGGGACTGCGGGGAGGGAGAGAGAGAGAGAGAGAGAGAGAGAGAGAGAGAGAGAGAGAGAGAGAGAGAGAGAGAGAGAGAGAGAGAGAGAGAGAGAGAGAGAGAGAGAGAGAGAGAGAGAGAGAGAGAGAGAGAGAGAGAGAGAGAGAGAGAGAGAGAAGGGGAGAGAGAGAGAGAGAGAGATGGCGGGGAGAGAGAGAGAGGGAGAGGGAGAGGGAGAGAGAGAGAGAGAGAGAGAGAGAGTTTTGTGCCGCACTACGGACCCCACATAAAGTCTTCGCACCGTCTCGATGCAATTCCTCCTTTATTTGCTTATCTAAATAAGACTACAAACAATAAATGAAATACGGTATGTACAATGAATGAATTTCTTCAATCTTGACTTAATGTAGGTAATTCTTCACCCTGGAGATATTGACCAGGGGTATCCTCTTACCCTACAAATCCTCTAAATGCACTGCTCCGTGTGGTAATACCTTTATCACTCTGTATGGTCCTATCCATTTGGGTGCTAATTTGGTTGCAACTGCTGAGATTTGGTGCACCAAAACCAAGGATCCTTCCTGTACTTCATTGGACTTAAGATACCTGTCATGCGCTCTTTTGCACTCTTCTTGTGTTACCTGAAGTTTTTGCATTGCCCCTTCTCTGTATTCTTCTAATGCGACGAGTCTCCTAATGGGAGGTTCAATTCCAATGGTTGTGGCTCCAATTTCTCTTTTGATAATAAATTCAAATGGTGCCAATGCCTCTTTTGCATACACTAAGTGAAATGGACTCTCACTAGTTGTTCCCCTTCTTGTAGTTTTGAAAGCCCAAATTGCACCGATCAATGCTTGTGGCCAAAAGCTTTGATGATCAAAAGATAATTTGTGTAGCGACCCAATCAAACTCTTATTGGAGCTTTTTGCTTGGTCATTCGCCCTTGGATAGTAGGCACAAGATTTTTTATGAAAGACCGTGTACCTGTCAAATATAAATTGGAGCAATTGATTTACAAAATGTGTGCCTCTATCACTAGTGATTTCTAGTGGGCAACCAAATCTTGAGAAAATACGTTTATACAAAAACTTAGCTACTGTTAAGGCTGTGCAGTCGACAGTAGCTTTAGCCTCTATCCATTTAGTTGCATAGCATGTGGCCATCAAAATATACTTCTTACCCCCAAGTTGACCAGTTGGATTAATTGGTCCTATGAAATCAAGACCCCATCATTCGAATGGGAGCCATCCTATAGATATGCCTACTGGTTGGAAATTCAATTTTGTTGGCACAGGAGCACATCTTTGGCAAATGTGGCATTCTTTAGCAAACTTGATTGCATCTCGGTAGATATGAGGCCACCATAGTCCTTTGTGGATGATTTTGTGAGCCAACTCTTCCCACTTTTGATGCCCTTCACCGTGTGCTGCCTCTAGTAAAAGGTTTACCTCCTCCGAGTTAACACACTTTCTCAAGATAACATCCTGACAATATCTATATAAATTCCATTTATAAGTGAGTAGGCTTTGGTTTAAAGGAGTAATCTTCTCTTTTCTATAGGTGTTAAGTGTTTTGGGAGTTTTCCAGTAGTGAGAAGATGGAAAATTCCATCATACCATTCAGCTTGAGTTGCTACTAGGAAGAGATTATTATCCACCAGTTCATCATTATTACCTATTGTCTTCTTGCTCATTGCAGTCCTAGATACTTGATTTTCCATGTAGTACTCTCTTCCTGGCTTAATATGAATAACAGAGTTGAATTCTTCAAACATGAGTAACCATCACCAAACTCTTCCTGCCACTCTAGGCTTGTTTATCAAGTACTTCAAGGGATGATGGTCCGATATGACTATAAAATGTACACCGAGAAGGTAATGGCAAAACTTTTGAAGAGCAAATACAATAGCCAAACCTTCCCTTTGGTCGTACTAAAGTTCCTTTTTGCCTTGGTAAGTAGCCTATTGGCATAGGAGATAGGTCTATCAATCTTGTGTGATGATGATTGAGCCAAAATCACACAAACACCATGAAGATTGGCGTCTGTATGCACATGAAACTCCAATGACCAGTGAGGAACACTTAAAAGTGGAGTAGTACATAACCTCAATTTTTAAATGCTTTGTTAGCTTCAGGACTCCATGAGAAGGGGACCCTTTTACTGGTAAGCCTTAACAAGGGTTTAACTATTTCTGAATACATTCATATAAATCTTCTATGGTATCCTACATGGCCCAAAAAACTCCAAATGATCATGGAAATCTTGAACTGATTCTCTTCTATCTGTGCCTGAAAACACTGAAAATTCATCCAAGCAAATGCATACAAAGGTTGTTAACCAGTTGCCCAATATTAGATACATTGTTCTATTAAATGAAGCTAGTGCATTTTTCAAGCCAAAAGCCATGTGGGTATAGACATAAGTGCCCCATGGAGTAAGGAAGGGTATTTTGTCCCCCTCATCAGGATGGAACACTATCTAATTGTAGCCACTAAAACCATCCAGCAAGCTTTACAATGTGTGCTCGGCTACTTCCTCAAGTACTTGCTTTGTGAAGGGCTGAGGAAATCCATCTTGAATAGTTACCTTATTCAAGACACGAAGATCAACACAACCTCTTATTTTTCCACTATTTTTCTTGGGTACAATAACCATAGAAGAAAGCCACTTGGAATGTTCTATTGGAACAATTATACCTCCTTTTTCTAGTTTTGCAATTTCCAACTTTACTGCCTCTGCATACTCATTAGGAAAAAAGGTGAACCCTGGATGGGCCTTTTAGCTCAAGGAGTGATTAGTGATGGACCAATCAGAAGAGGGTGGTGGCCACAGTCTATACCCTATAAAATACTAGGCTGAAGGGGGAAGAGGGGACAAGATTCCTCTATGTTCAGGGTTGTCTTCTAGAGAGAGAAGAAATCTCGTAATCAGGCTGGGCCCAAAAATTCAAAATTTTTTAAAAGTTGTAAAACTCATCATAATACCATTAAATGACCTCCATATCACTTTTCAGGGTCAAAAGTGCTATTTTTGACTTCTAATTCAAAATCCGTGCATGTTTGTGGACTAAAAAAGTGACTTTTTTCAAAATGACTCAAAAAACTTTATTTTCCCTCTTCAAACTCCCATTTTCATACCCAAAACCCAAAAAGTCATATTTTTCACCTCTATTCCCTCCATACCATACAACAGAAGCATTGTTTCTCCTCCTACCATTCTCCCAACTTCTGCAGCAATGACAACAACTCTTACTCCCATGGAAAGCTCCAGAGCTCGTAGGAGACCAAAGGACGAAGTTCACACAATGACGTGCCACAACATCAAAACAATGGAAGGAAGTTGGCTACCACAAGAGTTTTGCAAAGGTGCATGGGTGTACATGCAGCCATCTGGACTTGGTCCTCATCGTGTTCGAGATCGTGGAAATTTGGATCTTCATTGGAAAGGTAAGCTCTTAGGCTTCAAGCAGCAAACACATGGTGGGATGGTTGCTATTGTACAACATGTCTTCACAGTTTCAACCATGAAGTTAGAAAACTCCAATAGAATTAGATATCCAATCCATTGTGAGTATTTCTATTTTCTCAATGCTTCATGGTGTTAAATGTCTTAATTACTCATCTCATATGTTTTTCATTGCTACAGTCATATTTCCTTCTAGTTTAGTGGAAGAGCAACCACTTCATAGTCTCACAGGAACTTTCAAAGCATTACATGCAGACATTGGGGCATTAGTGTTTCCAGATGTACCTCCTGCTAAACTTATTCGTGAAAGGATCTTCTTTTACACTCACGAGTACATTGTTCCTTCCACAGATGGTGAATATGGAAGGTTGGAGATTATCAAAGTTGACTCTCTTCTTAGTTTAGAGTGGCCAAAACCTGATTTTTGGTCCATATCATCTTTCAAGCGTAAGATGGTGATGGACATACATAACTCTTTGAAATTCACACGAGTATCTAGATCAATAGGTCTTCATTGGACTCTACCAATCTATTGCTTTGTTTTCATATTTCAAGGCATTCCTTTTGTAGAAACTCCTACAATGTTCCTATGTAAAGATATTACATACGAAGCAGTAGAAGGATTGTTAGGGGAAAACTGGGGTTATGTAGAAGGATTGTCAAAAGGGGATAGATATCGTTGTAGAATTGGTGACACAGGTATAGGGTTTCGCTATTTAAAACATCGCACCTCATTGTACATCAGATTTTATTATGATTGTTGGATGTGTAAACTAGGAGAGTGGATACCTTTGCAAAGCTCGGAGGGATCTTTAGCTTCATTTGAAATTAATGTGAAGTTACCAAACAATGATATGGAGGTGGTTTTAGTTAATCAACATTGGAACTTGGCCAACTTGAGAGAGCACTTACTTATCATGGGATATGACGATCTTCATGATTTCAAATTTCGAATACGAGGGAACAAGGTAAGAGTTGTATTCCATATATACACATATATATATATATATATATATATATATATATATATATATATATATATATATATATATATATATATATATATATATATATATATATATATATATATATATTATTCTATCACTATTGTTCATGATTTGAAAATGTTTTACTCTTTTATGAATTGTCCACAGATTGGAAAGAGATTGGAAGACAAAATCAAGGTTCTTGCAGATTGGAGCATGGATGGAACTGACATTTCATTGTCATAACTCTTTTTTGTAAAGATACTGTGAAACCTGTAAACAAACCTATTTTTGCAATGAAAAATTTTTCACATTTGCTTCAAGGATATTTTGGCCACATTCTACTTGTATCTGTAAATTCTCAAGGTTTTTCTTGAAAGAGCATTCTTATTGTTTATTTCCTTTGATGTGATCTCAAATGTCAAAGTTTTCCTTTTCAAGACTCTTATGTTTTAATTTAAGGAAAAGTCACTTCTATGAAAAAGTGGGACCCATCACTTAAAAATTCTAGAAAAGTTATAAATAGGAGTCCTCTCTCCTCATTTGTCACTTTTGCAACCACATTGAGTGTTAGAACAGTCTGCATTTGCAAGCTATGGCTTCCACCTCTGTACCTACTAAGAGTGCACGCCACAAGTTTCTAGAATTTTTGGAGGATTCAGATTATAAAGGTCAACATGACCTATATGATCTTCTCTCCAAGGTTCCTGACCTCCTTGGAACCGTGCAAATGAATGCCGATGCTTTGGAGGAGCTACTTCAATATATGCAAGTTCATATATTGCGTTTCTCCATTGAAATACCACCATATGATGGAACTTGGGTTCCATGTGACCTTCTCACCTACATTCACAAAGGTGATGAGGCTTTTGCAAAACGATTGAAACGGTTCCAGGCAATTGCAGAGGAAGCAGGGCACCTTCTTGATGAAACTGTGCCACTTATAAGGAAATTGAATAGGAAACGCAAGATGGGTCCAAAATATCTTTCATTCATTGCTGCCACAATTTTCTTTGTGAATGAGGAACCAGAACCAATTCCTCATGAGATCCCTCATCTTCTTACAGGTGGTTTTGTCGAGGATAAAAAGGAACCACCTCAAGAACCCTTGAATCTCCTATTAGAGAGAGAAGCTATTGAGAAAACTTATCCTCTTGGTGTGGATGATAAGTTGAAAGAAGTGCCTAAGCCATCCACCTCTTCGGAGCCAGAAGCAACTATTCCAGAGGTGGAGATTGAAACTTTTTCAGTGGTTCTTGTCGAGGGACAAGAATATTTGTTTTTACATGATGTAGAGAAGGCATTTGGGCTATGGCTTGATGAATGCCTAAGTTTGTTTTGTACTTTGTCAGAGTGTCCTTTGGATAGTACCTCTGAGTTGTTGGAGAAAAAGTGTTTGCCATTTGGTGACTCAGTGGCCGACACAATAAAATTGGTTTGCAATGACATACTCACAAGTGAACATGAACATATCACAGAAGAACAATTTAATAATGCACAAGAACGGATATTGGAATAAAAAATTCCCTCCTCACCAGTAATCGAGCAGAGTGGGATGTCCCACTCCAGCATTAATTTACAACTTCAAGAGAGAGGAGAAGAAGAAGATAGAGTTCAGGATGTAAGTATCTTCAATTCATGTCATTCATTCTTACAAACACATGCAGCTACTAATCATAAAACTTTGTGCAGGAGGTGATTGAAGTCGACAAGTTTGCAGCAAGGAGCGGAGGTGATCGAGTGGCTCGTGGAGGTGGCTCATCCCTTGCAAACTACATTGGGAAACTTCCCAAAGACCATTTTGTAATTATCCATAAAGAGTTCAGTCCTCAGGGCCACTTCATGACATGGTGTCTAAAGGCCTTAAGTAAATTGCTTTGTTTATCAACCATTACACAGGGGAGTAATTGTATCTTTTTAGTTAAGAAATCCCTTGTAACTACAACCTTAGGTTCCAACTTCCGTGGAAAGGTCTTAGGCCAAATAGGTATATCTCTAGGTCTAGGTGTTAGAAATGTTGATCAAATAGCAAACTCAATTTTGACTTACACCCTACCCATGGCTTTGGAGCGTCGAAAGAGATTCATTGAGAAACTCAAAGCCAATTGATGTAAACAATTGAATTAATATCAAATTTTCACTTTGCTTTATTTACAATTGTCTCAAGTATTTCTTTTTCAGTATATTATCTAAAATTCTTTTGGACCTGCATGTGATGTATTGATGTCATGTAGGGCATTGGGAGGACCTTTAGTTTCATTCTTTTGGACTCTTGATCATTGGGTAAGCCTCCATTAAGGTCTTCTAGGGCATTGGGAGGCCAAATAAGGCACTGCCACAGAAACGCGGGAGGAGGCCCTGCAAAACGTTTGCAGGGCCTTCTCCCGCGTTTCTGTGGCAGTGCCTTATTTGGCCTCCCAATGCCCTAGAAGACCTTAATGGAGGCTTACCCAATGATCAAGAGTCCAAAAGAATGAAACTAAAGGTCCTGACATGCCCAAGGTTACCTTACATGAGACTGAACCTTCACTAGATGGATATTTTCAAGAATGCAAATGTTCTAAGTTTCAAAATGCTCTGCTCATATGTTTCAAAGGTATAGGGAGGTCAAAATTTGTTCATATTAACTACCCCTGAACTAGCTTTACTAGTCATGATCCCTCTTTCATATTTCAAAGGTTTTGTAGGGCATTAGGAGGCCAAATAAGGCCCTGCCACAGAAACGCGGGAGAAGGCCCTGCAAACCTTTTGCAGGGCCTTCTCCCGCGTTTCTGTGGCAGGGCCTTATTTGGCCTCCCAATGCCCTACAAGACCTACATGACCTTAAATAAAAAAGAAATTTCAGTACAGGGATATTATCACTAGATCAAAATGACAAGATAAGAAAACAATCATTCATATATGAGAGATTATCACAAGAAAACACATGGAAATGTAAAATGACTGCTCATGTTTCATTCTAAATAATGAGATTATAAATGGAATAGAGGAAAAGTGCTAATGTTTCATTGAAAATGGCAATATTTACAAAAAATCTCTTGTCCATAGAGATCAGTTACAAAACTTAGCTACGATCACCCCTAATTCTCCTAGCTAATTGTATGTCCTTCGGTTGTATAGTGACTCGCTTAGCATGGATGGCGCACAGGTTGGAATCCTCTAGCATTGATATCAAAAATGCTTCAGCTGCCTCTTGTAAAGCTTCTAAAGCTAGAGCTTGGATCCTTAACCCTGCACAATACCTTTGTAACTCTTCTTTGACCACCCTTGCAAAGGGTCTTCTAGGTATGAGAAGCTCAGCTGTCTTTTGATAGTGCCTTATCTCTGCAAATGCCTTCGTATATCTTCTTCTTCGTCGTGGTGCTCTAGCTTGTGGTGGTGGTGGTCTTCGTTGGACATTTTCTTGTGGTCTTGGTTGGGGTGGTCTACGATGAGGTTGAAAGAATTTCTTCTTCCGTTGCACGCGTCTTGAGCTTTCTCCTTGTTCAGGATGTTGTTGCTGGCTTTGCTCTCTCTCTTGATCATTGGGTATGGCCCCCTGATTTGATGGTAGTGTCTTTCCCGCTACAGTAACCCTATGATTTGTAGGTATTTCTTCGTTACCCCATGGTGGCAATCTTTGACTCTCATCACTTGATTGTGAACCTTGTTGAGACACATCCTCATGCGATTCATCAAAATCATCATCAGAAACTACCTGTCTATGAGCACGCTCCTTCACCCTTGTCTTTGTTGGTCTCTTTGGTGATGGAGGCTCATCATATGATGATGGTGGTGATTGGGGTTGATTTATGGCCTTTTCCCTGGATTGCCCATGTTCCACTTGTTCATGCAACTGTTCACTCCCAGAGGTATGGCCACCACCTGTTTCGCGATGGGATGCAGAGTGCGAGACACTACGTCGCCTTTTGTGGTGATTCATCCATGGTGGCTTCTGAGTGCCTTGCACATAGGTAGGAAAGTTAATGGGATCCTTCCTTGCAGTTTGCTTAGTTCGTGCCATCCTGTATAGTGCTAGAATGTTGAAATGAGACAATGAGTCTCCTTTTATAATGTTTCACTTAAAAAGGTTCTGTTCACATCTGAATGGACAAAAAATAGTTTAAAAATTAAAAATTACCTGAAAAAATTGCAAACAAGAGATTAGTGTGTAGCAAACCTTATGAATTATTCAGAAAATGCCATGAATGTACTAAATGACTTCACTTCCATGATGAACCCTCTCGTGTTCTTGTAGCCCGCCATTGAGCATGACGTAAAGGTCCCAATGATGACTTCCATTTTTCACTAGCTAAGTTGTGCTGATTAAATCTTGCAAGTTTTGCAACTTTCGACTCCTTGGCTCGTTCCATTGCATATGTCCTTGAAAATGCAGTACGATAAAACCAATTAAACATCTCTTCCATATAGTTTGATTGCATTGCACCACCACCATGTCGTGTGTTCTTGAAGTAAACACCTCTAGCCTTGTAATGTGACTTCTCCATTCCTTGTGTACTAAAAATCTCCAATGAACCATATCGATGCATAAAAAATGCTCCATGTGCAAATAAAATATGCTGAAATGATATAAGTACATATAACACAATCTTATCAACAAGAAAATTGAAAAAATAAGAAAACTTACAATGTAATGTGTAATATTGCTCTCTCCCCAAGATAGGATGAAACACTTTGCAAACTCCATTAATGTATCTTGAAACAACTGACGGTCATTTTTGTTGGAGCTATTAAGACTCATTAAACCTACCAACTTATCTAAGCATGACCAAACCTTCTTTCGCCTATTACTAAGGTCAATTTGAGAATCATTATCAGTGGTGATCATGCACAAGTCTTTCCATAGCTCCCTGCATTCATTTTTCTTAGGGCTTACACCTGTTCTGAAAAATTTTCTTGCCTTCTTCCCTGTCATTGACACTTGTTGCAAACTATTTTGTGATTCACCAGGTTTTTTGACAACTAGAGTTACATTACCACCATGACAACCAATCGAATTAAGCAACTCTTCCAATTTTTTGATTGCTTGTACAGATTTATCAATTGGCTTCATGGAAAATGCATATTCTATGTGGAGCTTCAATAATCTATCAAATATTCTCATGAAAGCATGCAATGTGCAAAAGTGAACATTAACTAATGGAAATGGAATAATGGGATTCCAATCTTTATCTAATGTGTCACGGTTAGGTATTTCTAACATAGGACACCTTAACAAAGGTCTATCCCATTCCGTGGAAGTAGGTGCATCTATGTATTCATCTAAGCTAGATAGTACTTTTTGTTGTCCCTTTGTTACTTTGTAGCCTCGAGTACAAAATGGACATGGATAACGAGCAGATGCACCTTGCTTGCAACCTAACATGCATTTGATAGTTTTTAAATCCCCACCCAAGTGCCAATCTATCTCAAAATCACCAAAGTTTTCTATGTGGAGCTTTGCACCATGAATTTGAGAAAGTATTACTTTAGTGATCCATGGGGTCCTACTAAAAATCCATGAAAGAACATCATTGGATTCTTTAGGTACTTCAATAGCACCTAACCACCATATTTCTTTCTCGGATTGAACACTATATGTAGACTTAGAGCTAGAGTTACAACTTTCATCAGATATGGCATTTCTCATAGCTTCATTCATGAGTGTCAAACTCAATCTCTCCATTCGTCATCCCTTTATAATCTGGCATTCATCTAACTTCAATATAAACTAGTAATTTGGTATTACAATCTGCATAAATTAGCAAAATCTTTATAACATCAAAATACAATGTATATCAAGGTAACAATAGTGCACATACCTGGTATAGTAGATTTGTAAAATTGAACATTGCCTGTTGAAGCCTCTCCAAATCCACGAATATGTTGTTGTACTTTGTGTAAGGAAATCCATTTCCAACTGCGCTTTTCAACTCTTTTTTGGATGTAGATAAATGATAAATAGACATAGGCATAATATCCTCTATATATAAGTAGTTTCCAAGAATACTAGTTATATCTTCATTGGACATTGACTTCTTTAGCGATACCTTGTAAGGAGATGGAAACATATTCTGTAAAATACCTTCTCTTTCTAATGAATGCTTCAAAAGGTTGTACAATGCACTGTATCCTTTAGTACTAATTCCTGCTTCATCACATACCATCTGCACGTCTCTAGGAGTGATAATATCTTGTAACTTTTTTGTGAAATCTTTAATCACTTTCTTCTTGATAAGGTTTCCTATCCGTGACTCCAAAATACTAACCACCTGCTTGTTGGTCAAACAAGAATTTAATAACTTGAATTGATCCTCTGTTGTTGATGATGCATTAACATCTTCAACGAATGACCTACATAACAAGAAAAAATATATATATATATATACATATAAAAGTCTTCCAAAAAGAGAAACAAATACAAGCCAAACCTTATTGCAAAAACTCGTCGTTTGCGTGCTCCACCACCAATTGAAAGAGAGTCAAAGGATGTTAATGATCGTCTCCTACGTCGCATCCCAAGTGGAGTCTCTCTCAAGTGTTGGACAGTGTTTTTAAATTCCTCAATTGTTCTCTCCTTTTCTTCCATATGCTTTTCAAGCTCTGCAAGCTTTTCTTGTAAAGATATGATTGTGCTTTCAAAAGTGACCAACCTTGTATGATTTAGTTGATATTGTTGAATCCAATACTTAGTAATGGCAGTTGAATGTGTAGATAATCGTTGACAATAACCTAAGAGCCCAGCTTTACCGGCACCGATGAACTGAAGTAAAGTTGAGAGGTTATGGAATGTTGGATGGTAAGAAGACATTGGATCAGGAGGGTATAATGAACCATGAGTCCAAAGATCAATATTCTTTTCTCCAGCTTCACGACGCTCATTTTGAGAGTTCACATCATTGTTGCATTGTGTATTTGGAGCAAACTCTCTGGGCACACGAACATGGATACTTGTTGATGCTGGGGCATGAGGACGTCCTAATGTGAGGTTTGTAATAGGTGTCAACACCATCTTTTCCAACAATTAAACAATACTGAGAAAGAGACCAGAAATTTGTTTGGAAGAGATGCTAGAGCATGATTTTCTCAAGAAAAGTTTGTTTTCTTGGATGAGGATGGGTCACAGTGTGTTTTTCCACTGAGAATAGCCAAAAATGTTGAAATTTTGAAAAAGTCATTTTTTGGGTGAAGAGTAGTTACGGATTTGATGATGTGGCACTCTACTTTTGGAGGGATTTTAAAAATATTGCTTTTTCAAAAGGAAAATTAAAAACTAAACTCAAAAAAGGTCACTTCTGACATATATATTAAAAAATGAGCCCTTTCAAGTAAATAAACACTGAAATTGAGACTTAAAAAAAAAAATCATTTTTTTATTCCCATACATGCTCGAGTTTGATGATGTGGAAAGTAGATTCCCTTTCTCTCTCTCTAAAAGAAGAGAGAGAGGAGCCTAGTAAGCCTTAAAAAAAGCCTACTCCAGCCTACTAAAAAGTGCCCTATTAAATGCACTTTGTCCCCTTAGACAACAGCAGAATGAGGCTTAATCCCTGAAAATTAGGGATCCTTACAAGGCCCATGCAGGGTTCACCCTTTTTCCTAATGTTTGCTTTTTAGTCAATACGGCCTACTTCTTGCAAGCACGGGTCCCTCAACTAAGGGTATTCAGTGTAATCCAAGCTCCTTTGATATCCCTGTTAGATCTTTGTAGGACCATGGGAAGATATTTTTATAAGCAGAAAGCAAAGAAGTTACCTTCTGTAGTAAAGGGGGATAATGCCATAGCCAAGAGGCCAAGTGGACTACTTGAGGGCTCTCTTCATCTCCTAGATTTACTTCTTGAACAAGTGCTTCAGGACTAGTCTTACTTGAGAAATCATGCCCACTGTATGCAAGAATGGAATTTAGCTTATACTCTACAATATGTTCTCTAGTCCACCCTTGAGGTAAATATGAAAAGGGGAGATCTTCTCTGAATTCAGGCTCATAACTTTCCTTCCCGAATACTTCTATACTTGATGCCCCTTCAAAGTTTGTATTCTAATGCAAACCCTCATTCTCTAACTACTTGTGAACTTCATGGCCTTTTTCTGCAACTCCATGTGCAACTTCTTCCTCTATTTCATTGATTTCCATTGTGCAACACTTTGTACTTTCCATGATCGAATTCAATAATGTATCTTCTTCTTGGGGTAAAGAGGGCATTACCTGAGTGTCCACAGTATACCTAGTAGTTTTCCCTAGGTCGAATCCTTCTTCCAAATGTAGTTGTAGTTGGCTATTGGTGTTTGTTGAAATCCATAGTTTGTTTTTCCTGCAATCTTGCAAAGCTTTTGCTTGCCTTAGCCAAGGCCTCCCCAGGAGTAAAGGGTAAGAGGTCTCCTACGGAAGTGCAATAACAAAAAAATCTAGAACAAAGTGACAACCCTGTACTATCATCAGTACCTTTTCAATAATGCCTAGTGGCGCAACCCGATGTTGATCTACTAGTGTAACTGTGAATGGTGCCATCTTGGTAGGGTTCAAATTCAGTTTCCTCATTGTGAAATCTGGCATCAAATTGATGCCAGAGCCTCCATCTATGATCACACGGGTGGGAGCTTCATCCTTTATAAAAACATATAACCTTGAGCTTTGGTAGTCTGCTACGGGTGCAGGGGGAAAATCAACCATGAAACCATGCTATACTAGGTGGTTGGCTCAAGTGAGAAGAGTATAAAATCTTTAATAAGTCACTTCTATTTTTGTATCCATCTTTTTGAGTTCATACAGACTAACCTTGTGATGAATACCTTTCAAGATCTTCTCAATGTTTACCATATGTGTGTCTTCTTGCAGACTTGTTGGTTGCTCCCTTAGTGAAGTAGCCATCCTTTCATAACCTCCTTCAATGTCTACTTGGCACTTCCATCTCGTCTTCTTTTCCTCCTCCCTATCCTAGAGTCCTTGTTGTTCCTCTCTTAAGGTTGTTGCAACTTGTCTGGCTCTAGTCATCACGGGTATTGAAGAAGATGAAATAGTATAAGACTAAGTGGTCATATCTTCTACTTGTGGGGAGACTGCAATCATGTGAATAAAGTGGATTCTTGGGTAATCCTTGGTATAGTGATCCTTAGCCTCTGGACAATGCTGACAAGGAGGTGCATCTTCTAGAAGGGAACACCTATTTTGCATATGGCCATACTCACCATAGCGATAACACATCAATGGCCTATTATATCTAGGACTTCGTTCGATGATTCTCCTCTGTATTAGGTGCATTTGAAGTAATAGCATAATATGAATCCAAAGCTTGAGAGTTACTTCGTTGTTGTGTACCCTTGGGGTAGTAACAGTCTCTAGCTTCATGCCCATCCTTTCCACAAAATTGACCACTTATCGTGTTAGGACAATTAGCATTGGAATGTCCACTGTTGTTACATATTGTACACCAAATCTAGCTTCTTATATCCTTAGTGGTCTGCAAATCTTCTAACTCGTGACGAAGTTGGGCTACTTCATCATTAGTGCAACACGACGGTGGCAACACCTGCTCTTCTTGGTCATTTTGCTGCATTGTCAATCGCTCTGGTTCTTTCCTCAGTTGCCCTATAGGTTCTAGTTTAGCTCCATAATTTTGTTGTGTATCCCCTTCAAAATGTTGCCTAGCTTGTTCAATGCGTGATGTCGCTGCAACAAATTCTTTAAGGGTTGCATCCAATCTAAGATACTCATGTAGCTTCTGCTGAGATGACCTAGGCAGAGCTTTTTCTATCCATTTTTTAACCAAGAAATCATCTCGAGCATGTGGTAGACGTGAAACAAGTGCTTTTGTTCTAGTGTGAAGTTCGTGAAAGGATTCACCTAATCTTAGCATTAGGTTCTCTAGCTGATCTAGATCTCTTTCCGAGGAGTCACTTGGTCGAAATGTCTATGAGAACGCCATCTTCAAAGCCTCCCATGTAGAAAAATGGCCATCTGCATATTGACTATACCATATGTCAGCAAGGCCTTCCAACGTTGATGGGAAGAGGACCAGCATTGCATCCTCTATTCTACAGCCTCGTCCACGGCATAGTGAGATGAATCTTGTCACATGATCATTAGCATCCTCATACGCTTGTCCCTTAAAGGTAGGGAATGTGATATTGAGTTTGGAGAGTAAGTGAGAGAGATCCTCCATTGGCACTCGTGTTTCCTCTGATGTATCTGAAAGAAATCTAATGTTCTCCTATGCTTTTTCTTTGACAATGGTGTCGCACCCAAATCAATATTTAAATTCAAAGAGGGTAGAGGGGATCTAGGTTCACTATTTGAAGGTAAAGCTGATTTTTTAAGGATCCTTTGTACATGAAGAGGCTCCTTATCTGCTCGCGTATGGGTCATGTACCTACTTGCAAGATGCAATAGGGCAAAAATAATGGAAAAGGATTATTTACTATGCTCATAGCCTCTCATAGAAATGCAAGGGTCCCATCGGGCATGCCAAACTATAGAGGAGGTAGTGCAGTACCCACTTTTAACAAGAACATGCAATATGCACTTCCAGTACTTCACCTACTCAAGGGAGGTTCTCCTTAGGGAAGTGTACCCTTTAACATTTCTGTGAGCAAGCATGATCTCAATAGATACATGGTATTGTAGATACTCAAACAGAGGATTGATGACAAATGAAAATAGTGTACGACGAAACTAGTCCTTAGTTAAAACAGATGATTGCAATATAGGCAAAAGAAATGCTCTCCGCTAACATGCCATTCAAGAACTACATAAAATCAGTACACGAGATCCGTCCAATACAACGAACACAACTAGGTAGAGGCATCAGTGCAAGGATATGAACACTTTCTCTAAGGGTAAGAGCACGGAAATACCACGTCCCCCAATTTTTGTTTCAATTCAATGGTTTTCAGCAGGGTAATATAAAACCTCACAAGGCATGCAAGTTGTCCACATTAAGGACCTGCAATATCATACATTCGTCTCATAGCATGTGAGTATATGTGTCCATTTTAGGACCCGCAATTGCATACATATCATCGCCTGCCACATGCAATCAAAAGGAAGAACAAAAACCAAATGTGTACCTGATAATATTGAAGGCCTCTCACAAACCCAATAAACCAATCCTCAATCACTAAAAACTGCTCTTTATTTTTCTCTGTAATCCCTCTTATTTTTCTCTCTGTGTATGTGCAAGTAACCCTCGACCTTTCTCATTTCTTGCACCTACTATAACTAATCCGCTAATCCCCTGATGAAGGTGTGTTTTAGTGGCCTGCCTCTTTTTCTCTTAATCTGTTAACTATCTTCTCCTTCCATC
Organism: Ceratopteris richardii; assembly: GCA_020310875.1. NCBI lineage: Eukaryota > Viridiplantae > Streptophyta > Polypodiopsida > Polypodiales > Pteridaceae > Ceratopteris > Ceratopteris richardii. The sequence goes on along the minus strand of CM035420.1, from coordinate 1,782,789 downwards.
TTGACTCCCTCGTTTATTTAAAAAAGGGACTGCCTAACACCTTCGATGTGTGCATGAAGATCCAGGAAGTAGAGTGCGAGGAGAGAAAAGACTTCTGAAAATGTCATCACGTTCCTCTTCATGAACTTCAAAGTGAATTAGTGGAGATAAAATCTCCACTGTAGCACACACCCTACTTCTCTCTCTCTGCATGTGGAGTGCCTTGTGTTTCTTTATCTCTTTGCTGTACGTCTATACTTCCTTGTGTACGCAGCTTGCTTCTCTCTCTTTGTTGAGCGTGGACCGTAACTCCAAGAAGAAGAGATAAAAAAAAATACAACACACCATACACCACGTATATATATATATATATATATATATATATATATATATATATATATATATATATATATATATATATATATATATATATATATATATATATATATATATGTGTATGTGTGTACATATATATATATATAGAAACAAACACATGCACACACATACTTTTTCAAATCAGCCATACTCTTCTCATCATTGTCAGTAATGATCAAATCATCAACATAAATCACTAATAGAATTTTTTTCGTTTCCTTGATTCCATACAAACAGTGAATAATCAGCCTCCATTGCATAAATTTCACATCCAACAACTTCTTAGTAAATCTTTCACACCATGCTCTTGGAGCTTGTTTCAAACCAAAAAGCACTTTCTTTAATTTGCATACATATTCAGGATATTTTGGATGCACATAACCTTCTGGTTGCAGCATATAGACTTCCTCATGCAATTTTCCAGTAAAGAATGCATTCTTAACATCCATTTGATACAATTTCCAATTGTTCATAACAACCCATGCAATCACGTTTTTTACGGTTGTCATTTTCACAACTAGAATAAACGTTTCATCATAATACAATCCATATACTTATGCATATCCTTTTGCAACTAAGCCCACTTTAAATCTTTCCAATGAACCATCACTTTTGCACTTCACTTTGTATACCCATTTGCATCCAATAGCTTTCTTATTCAATGGCAATTTCACTAATTCCCATGTAGCATTCTTCTTCAATGCATTCATCTTATCATCCATTGCTTTGCACCAATCTTCACTTTGTGACACATCATGAAAATTCTTTGGTTCATCATGCTTAATTCTCTTAGTCATGTATGCACAATGAAGCTTCATAGATGTATTGTATAGATTCAATCTATCCACAGGATGTCTTACTCTCGTAGATCGTCTCAAAGGTGTTTCTTCATCTGATCTTGAACGTGTCTCTTTCCTTGCATGTGGGGAACATATTTGTCCTTCATAATTTTCAACATTCTAGGCGTAACTATCTCATCATCAATATCGGAATTAGACACGTATGTATCTTTCCCCTTCTCCTTTCTTGTTGCATAGTCTTTTGCATTTTCACTCCATGACGTTTCAGGTGTAGGAAACTCATAACAACCATAGTCTTGACTCTCTTCATCGTCAAAATTCCTACGACTTGTTCAGTGGCTCATCATGAACATTATGCATAGAATCATCCATATCATTCTCTATCAGAGCCATGTATTTGGGTGCGTACCATGATGCATTTTTTCATCGAATATGACATCTCTGCTGACTATACATTCTTCTGTAACAGGATTATAACATCTATATCCTTTCTTCTCTTCTGAGTATCCAACAAATATGCACTTTTCTGATTTTGCCTCAAACTTGTGTCTCAACTGACTAGGCATATGCGCATAACAAATACCTCCAAACACTAATAAATAGCTCACATTTGGCTTATGCTTCCATAGCATCTTATAAGGAGTGAGATCATGAACCATGCCTGTTGGAGCTTGATATATAACATGCACAACCGTATGACAAGCTTTTGCCCAAAACATATCTAGCATGTTCTTTTCATTCAACATGGCTCTAGCAACTTCCTCAGTCACACGATGTTTGCGATCTACAACACCATTTTGTTGTGGTGTGTATCTACAAGACAATGGCCTTCTGATTCCATGGTCACTAAAGTATTGATCAAACTTTCTGAGAAATATTCTCCCCCTGAATCTGATCGTAGGCATTTTATATACATTCCCAATTGCTCTTCAACCATATTTTTGAATCTCACAAAACACTCAAAAACTTCACTCTTATGCTTTAGGAAGTAAATCAATGTATATCGGCTATAATCTTGAACGAATATCAAAAAGTATAGCAAGGGACCAACTGATTTTGTTCTAGCAGGTCAGACCACATCACTATGGATTATCTCTAGAGGTCTCCTCCTTTGCGTTTCTCTTTTTGAAAACTTCATACATTGATGTTTTCCAAATGCGCATGCTTAAGAAATTCTTTCAAAGTTTAAATGATCAAATCTTGGTAGTCCACGCACTAAGATATGCTTTTCCATGGACTTCAATTTGCTCAAATTAATATGACCAATTCGTTTAGGCCATAATTCAGCTATATCCGAGTATTCACTATTATTGGCATACATGTTCTCATAAAGAGGTGTACCATGTCAAATGTGAACAATCTACCCATTTTCTTTCCATGACCAAGTAATTTTCCTCTTTTTCCATACTTAAAAAATCATGTTTCATTGTGTAAATGAATTGTTCAGTGTATTCCATGTCACTAAATTTCGGGTCAAAAGACTATCAAAGACCTCTTATTCCTTTTCTTCATCACTCCTTCGCATCAATATATAGATAGTTCCTCCTCATGAACTTGAGAGTGAATTAGTGGAGATAAAATCTCCACAGTAGCACACACCCTACTTCTGTTTTGTTAACACACACATATAGTTTTTTTTTCCTGTTTTACTTTTTCTTTTGACTTTGTTAGTTCTATTTCAATAAAAGTTTAATTTAGATGCATACGTATATAGACTACATACAAACATAAAGAGACTACATACAAACGTACATTTTTACATACTTTCACACACACATAATCATATATACATAACGACATACATGCAGACATTAAGCACATAAATAGACATATACATACAATTGCTCACAACATGAACACACGTATTAAAGGAAACATATACATATATGGTACCACACATATTCACATATGCACATGTAATCATAAATACTCATTTAACATTCCAACACACACAATTAAACATATACACGTAGGCATTCACACACCACATTCACAAATAGACATATAGGCACATACATAGTTAAGTACTCACTTTTCTTTTGTACTCACTTTGTCCAGAGATGTTATCCGGTTTTAGGACATTACTCCTCAAGTTACCTTCCTCTTGAGCATAATCATCTAGTTCTGTCTGCTTTAATCTTTGTTTATCATAAGCATTAACCTCATCAGTAAAATTGGAGTCTATATTGGCATCATTCCTTACCTTCTTGTTGTCATGATTAACTCTTAGTTTCTAGCTCTTTCTATTATTGAAAGAGGTCAAATCCTTCTGATCATCATTACTGTTATTAGGGTCATGTTCATTACTTTCTTGTTCCTTATCAAGCAGAGGGGTGTCTTCCTTATCAGGATTGGAGTTTTGTTTGTTGAACCTACCCTCAATTTCTATTTGATCTTATCTCTTTTTTAAAAGGATTATAAACTTCTTCCAATAGAACATGATATGAATTGAAAAGTTTAACTGTCTTTTTCTATCGTTTGGGAATACTTTTTTTTTGCCAGGTTCAGGCACAAATGGGCTGCTTTTTAGTACCTTTCTTTTTTATCTAGTCCTCTTGATCACCTAAAATACTTCATTTAATTTGAAGCTTCAATGGAGGGTAGTCTTTACTAAGGTACTATGTTTGTGGCACTTTTTACCATCAGAGCCCTTGATCCCAAGAAAGATTTTTATGGGCTATGAAAGATCAATTTCTATAAGGATCTGAGGATCGCATTTAGTATTGATACAACCTCCTCTAGATCTTTGTCCACGTTCTATCCCAAGCACTTCCCATCAGTTCATTTTGCCAATTGTCGAAGCTATTTTTATAGATTGCCAAGGAATTGTCTTCATCATCAAAATCAACCGAATCGACCTCTAAACGATGGGCGTTTCATCAGCTATGCCTCTACCTTTGTCCGTACAAAAGAGAGGGTTAGAGACACTAGCTGCTATGCAATGCGAAGTTGATGGAGTACTTTGCATTAATAAAGCTTTAGCCATATCTGCGTATGAGCGGGCTAGAGCTCTAGATCCACTCAAAGAGCCAGAATGGTCCTCAGTGGCATTGCACTGCTGCTGATCATTCGTCAATGCGTCCGCAAGATGATGTCTGTAGAAGCAACAAGGGTTGAGAATAGATGAGCATTAGGAGTTCTCCTGGCTGCATCACCGAATGATTTGACGGAGTTGCATATTGTCTATATCATTTGTCAGCAAGGCCTTCCAACATTGATGGGAAGAGGACCAGCATTGCATCCTCTATTCCGAAGACCTCGTGCACGGCATAGGGAGATGAATCTCCTCACATGATCATCAGCATCCTCATACGCTTGTCCCTTAAAGGTAGGGAACTTGATATTGAGTTTGGAGAGTAAGTGAGAGAGATCCTCCATTGGCACTAGTGTTTCCTCTGATGTATCTGAAGAGAAATCTAATGTTCTCCTATGCTTTTCCTTTGACAATGGTATTGCACCCAAATCAATAGTTAAATTCAAAGACGGTAGAGGGGATCTAGGTTCACTATTCGAAGCTAAAGCTGATTTTTTAAGGCTCCTCTGTACACGAAGAGGCTCCTTATGTGGTCGACTATGGGTCATGTATCTACTTGCAAGATGTAATAGGGAAAAAATAATGGAAAAGGATTATTTACTATGCTCATAGCCTCTCATAGAAATGCAAGGGTCCCACCGGGCATGCCAAACTATAGAGGAGGTACTGCGGTACCCACTTTTTACAAGAACATGCAATATGCACTTCCAGTACTTCGCCTACTCAAGGGAGGTTCTCCTTAGGGAAGTATACCCTTTAACATTTCTCTGAGCAGGCATGATCTCAATAGATACATGGTATTGTAGATACTCAAATAGAGGATTAATGGCAAATGATAATAGTGTAGGACGAAACCAATCCTTAGTTAAAATAGATGATTCCAATATAGGCAAAAGAAATGCTCTGGGCTAACATGCCATTCGAGAACTACACAGAATCAGTACAGGAGATCCGTCCAATACAACGAACACAACTAGGTAAAGGCTTGCACTCATCAGTACAATGATATGAAGACTTGCTCTAAGGGGAAGAGCAGGGAAATACCATGTCCCTCCATTTTTGTTTCAATTCAATGGTTTTTAGCATGGTAATATAAAACCTCACAAGGTGTGCAAGTTGTCCACATTAAGGACCTGCAATATCATACATTCGTCTCATAGCATGTGAGTATAAGTGTCCATTTTAGGACCCACAATTGCATACATATCATCGCCTACCACATGCAATCAAAAGGAAGAACAAAAACCAAATGTGTACCTGATAATATTGAAGGCCTCTCACAAACCCAATAAACCAATCCTCAATCACTAAAAACTAATCTTCCTTTTTCTCTGTAATCCCTCTTATTTTTCTCTCTGTTTATGTGCAAGTAACCCTCGACCTTTCTCATTTCTTGCACCTACTATAACTAATCTTCTAATCCCCTAATGAAGGTGTGGTTCAGTGGCCTGCCTCTTTTTCTCTTAATCTGTTAACTGTCTTCTTCTTCCATCTGGACTCCCTCGTTTATTTAAAAAAGGGACTGCCTAACACCTTCGATGTGCGCGCGAAGAGCCAGGCTAGTATGTGGACCGTGGGGGACAAGCAACAAGACGCATTTCCGCTCTGATACCAGCTTGAAGGAGTAGTGCAGCTATGGCAATAATCAATACACACAGACGGGTGCGAGGAGAGAAAAGACTTCTGAAAATTTTTTTGCGCGTTGGTGACAGTGAAGTATATCATTAACTTGTTTTTGTTTATTTACATAAGCTGCATCATCACATTCCTCTTCATGAACTTGAGAGTGAATTAGTGGAGATAAAATCTCCACCATAGCACACACCCTACTTATCTCTCTCTCTCTGCATGTGGAGTGTCTTGTGTTTCTTTACCTCTGTACTGGACATCTGTACTTCCTTGTGTACGCGGCTTGCTTCTCTCTCTTTGTTGAGCATGGACCGTAACTACAAGAAGAAGAGATTAAAAAATACAACACACCATACACCACATATATATATATATATATATATATATATATATATATATATATATACTATACCCATACAGACACAAACACATGCACACGTTCACCTAAACTCTTCATGCAACCGCACCCAACTTACGCATGTATCCCACACTACTCATACAACACAAACTCACACACAGTTAACACACACATATAGTTTTGTTTTTATGTTATTTCTTATTTTACTTTATCTTTTGACTTTGTTAGTTTTATTTCAATAAAACTTTAATTTAGATGCAACATATATAGACTACATTCAAACATAAATAGACTACATACAAACGTACATTTCTTACATACTTTCACACACGCATAATCATATATACACAACCACATAGAGCACATAGATAGACATATACATACAGTTGCTCACAACATGAACACACATATTAAAGTAAACATATACATATATGGTACCGCACATATTCACATATGCACATGCACTCATAAATACGCATTTAACATTCCAACACACACAATTAAACATATACACGTACGTATTCATACACACCACATTCACAAATGGACGTATAGGCACATACACATTTAGACGCACATAAACTGACACACAAATAAATAGGAGAGAGTGAGAGAAGAGTGAATTAGTGGAGATAAAATCTCCATGGTAGCACACACCCTACTTCTCTCTCTCTCTCTCTCTCTCCATGTGGAGCGTCTTTCGTTTCTTCATCTATGTACTTCTCATGTGCGCGTGGCCTACTTCTCTCTCTCCACTTGCATACTCTTGGATTTCTTTACCTCTGTACTTCCTTGTGTACGCGGCTTGCTTCTCTCTCTTTGTTGAGCATGGACCGTAACTACAAGATTGTGTAGGCGTCTTGCTTCTCCCTCTTTGTTGAGTGTGGACGGTAACTACAAGAAGAAGAGATAAAAAAAATACAACACACAATACACCTCGTGTGTGTGTATATATATATATATATATATATATATATATATATGTAGATCCCTATCTTTTTCTCTCTCGTCATTTTAAACAATAAGGCTTTGTAGCCTGTTGAAGAGAAGATGGCAATTGTAATGGTAATGGAGCCACTTCGGTTCTCTCCCGGATCAATGCCTCTCTCTCGGGATGGCTTGTAGTCTGAATGTCTGCAATCTCACTCTTTTCTCTCTCTTTCTATCTCTATCTCTCTATCTTCTTCTTTCTCTCTCTCTCTCTCTCTCTCTCTCTCTCTCTCTCTCTCTCTCTCTCTCTCTCTCTCTCTCTCTCTCTCTCTCTCTCTCTCTCTCTCTCTCTCTCTCTCTCTCTCCCTCCAACCTCCTCCACCCTCCTCCACCCTCCTCCGCACTCCTCCGCCCTCCTCCACCTTCCTCCGCACTCCTCCACCCTCCTCCACCCTCCTCCGCACTCCTCCGCCCTCCTCCACCCTCCTCCACCCTCCTCCGCACTCCTCCACCCTCCTCCACCCTCCTCCACCCTCCTCCGCACTCCTCCGCCCTCCTCCACCCTCCTCCACACCCCTCCGCCTTCCTCCGCACTCCTCCTCCCTCCTCCGCCCTCCTCCACCCTCCTCCGCACTCCTCCACCCTCCTCCGCACTCTTCCGCCCTCCTCCACCCTCCTCCACCCTCCTCCGCACTCCTCCGCCCTCCTCCACCCTCTTCCACCCTCCTCCGCACTCCTCCATCCTCCTCCAACCTCCTCCGCACTCCTCCACCCTCCTCCACCCTCCTCCACCCTCCTCCGCGCCCTCCTCTGCACTCCTCCACCCTCCTCCGCACTCCTCCACCCTCCTCCACCCTCCTCCACCCTCCTCCGCCCTCCTCCGCCCTCCTCCCTCCTCCACCCTCCTCCACCCTCCTCCACCCTCCTCCGCACTCCTCCACCCTCCTCCGCCCTCCTCCGCCCTCCCCCGCCCTCCTCCACCCTCCTCCACCCTCCTCCGCACTCCTCCGCCCTCCTCCACCCTCCTCCACCCTCCTCCGCCCTCCTCCACCCTCTTCCACACTCCTCCACCCTCCTCCACACTCCTCCACCCTCCTCCACCCTCCTCCACCTTCCTCCGCACTCCTCCACCCTCCTCCACCCTCCTCCACCCTCCTCCGCACTCCTCCGCCCTCCTCCACCCTCCTCCACACCCCTCCGCCTTCCTCCGCACTCCTCCATCCTCCTCCACCCTCCTCCGCACTCCTCCACCCTCCTCCACCCTCCTCCGCCCTCCTCCGCCCTCCTCCCTCCTCCTCCACCCTCCTCCGCACTCCTCCACCCTCCTCCGCCCTCCTCCACCCTCCTCAGCACTCCTCCGCCCTCCTCCACCCTCCTCCACCCTCCTCCGCACTCTTCCACACTCCTCCATCCTCCTCCACCCTCCTCCACCCTCCTCCGCACTCCTCCACCCTCCTCCACCCTTCTCCACCCTCCTCCGCGCCCTCCTCCGCACTCCTCCACCCTCCTCCACACTCCTCCACCCTCCTCAACCTTCCTCCGCACTCCTCCACCCTCCTCCATGCTCCTCCACCCTCCTCCACCCTCCTCCACCCTCCTCCGCACTCCTCCGCCCCCCTCCACCCTCCTCCACACCCCTCCGCCTTCCTCCGCACTCCTCCATCCTCCTCCACCCTCCTCCGCACTCCTCCACCTTCCTCCACCCTCCTCCACCCTCCTCCACCTTCCTCCGCACTCCTCCGCCCTCCTCCACCCTCCTCCACCCTCCTCCGCACTCCTCCGCCCTCCTCCACCCTCCTCCACCCTCCTCCGCTCCTCCACCCTCCTCCACCCTCCTCCACCCTCCTCCGCCCTCCTCCGCCCTCCTCCGCACTCCTCCACCCTCCTCCGCACTCCTCCACCCTCCTCCACACTCCTCCACCCTCCTCCACCTTCCTCCGCACTCCTCCACCCTCCTCCACCCTCCTCCACCCTCCTTTGCCCTCCTCCACCCTCCTCCACCCTCCTCCGCACTCCTCCGCCCTCCTCCACCCTCTTCCACACCCCTCCGCCTTCCTCCGCACTCCTCCATCCTCCTCCACCCTCCTCCGCACTCCTCCACCCTCCTCCGCCCTCCTCCACCCTCCTCCGCACTCCTCCGCTCTCCTCCACCCTCCTCCACCCTCCTCCGCACTCCTCCGCCCTCCTCCACCACTCCAGCACCCCCAACACAACTCCACACCCCTCCACAGCCCTCCACCACTCCACGACCCCCCACACAACTCCACACCCCTCCACAAACCTCCACAAACCCCACAAATCCCACAAATCCCACAATTTCCCACGACCTCCCACAAGTTCTCATGCAGTTTTGGATGGATATTTGGAGGATCATTTCTTAACCAAACCCTACAGTGTTATATATCGTTGGAAAGCTCTCGACGAGTACTTTTCAATGACGCAATAATAACTTTGAAATCTTGGATCAATTTTTGACCACACCTCAAAAACCCCCACAACTCCCCATAACTCACCTCTATTCCCACCCAATAGACAAACCCCACAAACCCCACACAACTCCACACAACTCCACACCCCTCCACGACCCTCCACAAACCCCATAATCTCTCTCAACTCCCCACAACTCACCTCCCATACCGCCCACTTAATATGAAGGATCAAAAGCTACTACAAAAATTAGGTGAAGGATGTGCTTCTCAGGGACATTCAAATATCACGGGTGGCACAAAATGAGGATCTCAACTTGCATTCAAAAGTGACAGTAAAGGTGTAAGTGGTAAAAGTAAAAGTGGTGAAATGAGTGTTGCCGCCTACCATTCATGACGACTGCCTATTTTTGAGGATCCAATTCAAATCAAGTGGAATATTTGATCTACCCCTCCAATCTTGGCAATCAAGCGACGCATGATCAGTGGACGTGAGGAATCAGCAAGGCCCTCTTGGCCCATTGGGGCCTATAAAACAATGGATTTATGCTCATTTGGGGGTACAATTTTAGAGATACATTGGTTCAGCTACGCGTACGTGCACAAGACCTCTCTTGCACTTTGTGGTTTCAAGCTACTCTGTACTGTGGATACAGAGGGTAGGCTTCTCAGTGGAGGGCTATGAGCACTATAGTGTAAGAGAGTGGCTTGGATTTTTCTTTTCTGTGAGTCAGTGTTGCTGTTAAGCTCTATTCTCTTGAGAAATTCTTACCATTCGTATTGTTCTGAGTTAGTCTGCATATCATTGGCCCCTTATGCTGATGGGAAGAATCTGTTGTATTGGAGTTATTTACTTTTAGGGTGGCTTGTTAGCCCTAAGTTTGCACTTTTGAGCATCACTCTGCCCAACCTTGTAATCACCCGATTTGAATCAAGAAGTGTACGGTCTTCTTGGGTCATTTGTTGTCCATATTTTCCGAAGTATTTACCACTCTGTGCCATCCGTGTTATCTACCTGCTCACAGAAATGTTAAAGGGTATACTTCCCTAAAGAGAACCCCCCTTGAGTAGGCGACGTACTGGAAGTGTTAATCTTTAATCTTTACTCTTGTTAAAAGCGGATACCCCAGTACCTCCTCTACAGTTTGGCACGCCCGGTGGGACCTTTGCATTTCTGTGAGAGGTGTTTTTCCCTATTGCAATTGCGAATAGGTACATGACCGATACATGAGCAGATAAGGAATCTCTTCGTGTTCAAAGGAGCCTTAACAAGTTAGCAATAACCACGGCTAGTGAGTCTACCTCCCCTCTGTCCTCCCTAAATTTATCTATTGATTTGGGTGCGACACCATTGTCAAAAGAGGGGTATAGGAGAACTCTAGACTTCTCCTCAGATACGTCCGAAGAAACACCAGTACAAATGGAGGATCTCTCTCATTCGCTCTCCAGATTAAACATCAAATTCCCTACCTTCAAGGGACATGCTTATGAGGATGCTGATGATCATGTGAGGAGATTCATCTCTTTATGTCGTGGGCGAGGTTTGCAGAATAGAGAAGATGCAATGTTAGCACTTTTTCCATCCACATTGGAGGGTCTTGCAGATAAATGGTATAGTCAATACGCAGATGGCCATTTCACTACATGGGAGGCTCTAAAGGCGGCTTTCGCACAAACATTCGGACCAAGTGATTCTTCGGAAAGGGCTCTAGATCAGCTAGAAAATTTGAAGCTGAGATCAGGTGAATCTTTTCATGAACTTCACACTAGAACAAAAGCACTTGTTGCACGTCTGCCACATGCCCCAGGTGACTTTTTGGTTAAAAAATGGATAGAAAAAGCTCTGCCCAGGTCATCTCAGCAGAAGCTTCGTGAGTCTCTTAGATTGGATGCTACCCTCAATGATTTTGTTGCAGCTGCATCACGCATTGAAGAAGCAAGGCAACATTTTGAAGGGGATACACAACCAAAGTATGCTGCAGATCTGGATCCTATTGAGCAACTGAGAAGGGAATTGGAAGCATTGAAGATGCAACAAAATCAACAAGAAGAGAAGGTCTTGCCACCACTGCGTCGCACTGATGATGAAGTAGCCCAGCTTCGCCGAGAGTTAGAAGACTTGAAGACCACTCAGGATATAAGGAGACAAATCTGGTGTACAATCTGTAATAACAATGGACATTCCAATGCTAATTGCCCTATTTTGCTACTACCTCAAGGGTACACAGAAGAGAGGTAACCCTCAAAATTTGGATTCATATTATGCTAGTACTTCAAATACATCTAATAGAGAGGAGAATAGGCCTGCAAAGCCTAGATATAATAGACCTTTGATGTGCTATCGTTGTGGTGAGTATGGCCACATGCAAAATAGGTGTTCTCTTCCAGAAGATGCACCTCCCTGTCAACATTGTCCAGAGGCCAAAGATCATTATACCAAGGATTGCCCAAGAGGTCGTCCTGCTCCAATCCACATGATTGCAGTCTCTCCACATGAAGAAGGAAAAACCACTCAGACTTATGTTGTTTCATCCTCTGCAATGCCCATGATGACTAGAGCTAGGCAAGCAGCTGCAACCGAGAGAGATGAACAACAAGGATTTCAGGATAAAGAGGAAGAAAAGGAGTCAGGATGGAAGGACCAAGCAGAAATTGAAGGAGCTTATAATAAGATGACTACTTCTCTAAAGGGCCAACCAACAAGTCTGCAAGAAAACACTCAGGAGGTAAATATTGAATAGATCTTGAAAGGTATTCATCACAAGGTTAGTCTATATGAACTTATAAGGATGGATTCAAAAATAAGAAGTGACTTACTGAAGATTATACACTCTGCTCACTTGGTCCAATCACCTAGTATAGATGGTTTCATGGTTGATTTTCCCGCTGCACCCTTAGCAGACTACCAAAGCTCAAGATTATCTGTTTGTATAAAGGATGAAGCTCTCACAGGTGTGATCATAGATGGAGGCTCTGGTATCAATTTAATGCCAGATTTTACAATGAAGAAGCTGAAATTGAACCCCACCAAGTTGGCACCATTCACGGTTACATTGGCAGATCAACATCGGGTTGCGCCACTGGGCATTATTGAGAAGGTACTGATGGTAGTACAGGGCTGCCATTTTGTTCTAGATTTTGTTGTTATTGCACTTCCACAGGAGACTTCTTACCCTCTACTCCTGGGGAGACCTTGGCTGAGACAAGCAAAAGCTTTGCAAGATTGGGGAAAAAATAAACTTTGGATTTCAACAAATACCAATAGCCAACTGCAACTACATTTGGAAGAAGGATTCGACTCAGGAAAAACTACTGGATATACTGTGGATACTCAGGTAATGCCCTCTCTACCCCAAGAAGATGATACATTGTTAAATTGGATGATGGGAAGTGCAGAGTGTTGCACAGTGGAGATCAATGAAATTGAGGAAGAAGTTGCAGATAAGGAAATTACAGAAAAGGGCAATGAAGACCACAAGGTGTTGGAGAATGAGCAACTGAAGGAAAATACAATCTTTGAAGAGGATACCAATATAAAAGTATCAGAGAGGGAAAATTATGAACCTAAGAGCAGAGAAGATCTCCCTTTTGCAGATATACCTCAAGGTTGGATGAAAGAACATGTTGCAGAATATAAATTAAAATCCACTCCTGCATATAGTGGAGATGATTTCTCAAGCAAGACCAATTCTGAAACATTGGTTCAAGAAGTAAATTTAGGGGATGAAGAGAACCCTCAAATAGTTCACTTGGCATCCTGGTTGTGGCATTATCCTCCTTTGCTACAAAAGGTAACTTCTTTGCTTTTTACTTACAAAAGTGTCTTCGCATGGTCCTACAAAGATTTAACAGGAATACCAGAAGAGCTTGGGTTACATCGGATACCCTTAGTTGAGAGAGTCGCGCCAGTAAGAAGTAGGCCATATCGACTCAATCCGAAGTATGCAGAGGTGGTAAAGGCAGAGATTACAAAACTAGAGGAAGCAGGTATAATTGTGCCAGTAGAACATTCCAGGTGGCTCTCCTCTATGGTTATTGTGCCCAAGAAAAATAGCGGAAAAATAAGAGTATGTGTTGATTTTCGTGCTTTGAATAAAGTGACTATTCAAGATGGATTTCCTCAGCCCTTCATAGAGCAAGTACTTGAAGAAGTAGCTGGTCACACTTTGTATAGTTTCTTGGATGGTTTTAGTGGCTACAATCAGATAGTGATCCATCCTGATGATAGGGACAAAACAGCCTTTGTCACTCCCTGGGGCACTTATGTCTATACTCGAATGGCTTTTGGTTTGAAGAATGCACCGGCTTCATTTAATAGAACGATGTATCTGATATTGGGCAAATGGTTAACAACCTTTCTACGCATTTTCATGGATGACTTTTCAGTATTTTCAGGTACAGATAGAAGGGCAGCAGTTCAAGATTTCCATGACCATTTGGAAAATCTAAAAGAAATTTTTGAGCAATGTCTCAAAACAGGTTTGAAATTGAATCCTGATAAATGTCACTTTTTGGTGACTAAGGGCACTCTTCTTGGTCACATAGTATCTGCGGAAGGTATAACTGTTGACCCTGCAAAGGTTATAGCTATTCTTTCCATGCCAATTCCACAAAGCCCAAAGGAAGTGCAAAGTTTCTTGGGCCATGCAGGGTATCACAGAAGATTCATTAGGATGTATTCGGAAATTGCTAAGCCCTTGTCAAGGCTTACCAGCAAAAAGATCCCTTTCTCATGGAGTGCTGAAGCTGACAAAGAATTTTGTGAACTAAAGTTGAGGCTATGTACTCCTCCACTTTTAAGTGTTCCTAATTGGTCATTGGAATTTCATGTGCATACAGATGCTAGTCTTCATGCTGTTGGTGCAGTTCTAGCTCAACCATCATCTCACAAAGTGGATAGACCTATCTCTTATGCAAGCAGACTACTCAACCAAGCTGAAAGAAATTACAGTACAACGGAAAGAGAAGGTTTGGCTATCGTATTTGCTCTTCAGAAGTTCCGACATTATCTCCTTGGTGTACATTTCATTGTTATTTCTAATCATCAGCCCTTGAAGTATTTGATAAACAAACCTAGAGTAGCTGGAAGGATTTGGAGATGGTTACTCCTATTTCAGGAATTTAATTTTGATATTCATATTAAGCCAGGAAAAGAGCACTACATGGCAGATCAAGTGTCCAGGACGGCAATGAGTGAAAAGGCAACAGGTATCAATGATAAACTAGTGGATAGCAATCTCTTCCTAGTAACAATTCGGACTAGTTGGTATGAGGAAATTCTTCATGTTCTCACTACTGGAAAGATCCCAGAACACTTGACACCTATGGAAAAGAGAAGACTGCTCCTGAAAACCAAAGCATATTCTCTTATAAATGGAAATTTATATAAATACGGTCAAGATGATATATTGAGAAGGTGTGTCTATCCAGAGGAGGTAAATCTTTTGCTAGAGGCTGCACACAGTGAAGGACACCTAAAGGGGGAAGAATTGGCTCATAGAATCATCCACAAGGGTTTATGGTGGCCTCATATTTTCAAGGATGCAATCAAGTTTGCTAAAGAATGCCACATCTGCCAGAGATGTGCTCCCGCGCCAACCAGATTGAATTTCCAACCATTAGTCATATCTACCGGATGGCTTCCATTTGAACGATGGGGTCTTGATTTCATAGGGCCAATTAGCCCAACTGGTCAACCTGGAGGAAAAAAGTATATTTTGATGGCCACATGTTATGCCACTAAATGGATAGAGGCTAAAGCTACTGTGGACTGCACGGCTTTAACAGTAGCTAAATTTATGTATAAACGTATTTTCTCAAGATTTGGTTGCCCACTGGAAATTACTAGTGATAGGGGCACACATTTTGTAAATCAATTGCTCCAATTTATATTTGACAGGTACAAAATCTTCCATAAAAAATCTTGTGCCTACTACCCCAGGGCAAATGGCCAAGCAGAGAGTTCCAATAAGATTTTGATTGGACTGCTTCCCAAATTATCTTTCGATCATCAAAGCTCCTGGCCGCTAACATTGATTGGTGCAATCTGGGCTTTCAGAACCACGAAAAGGGGAACCACAGGCGAGACTCCATTCCGTTTAGTATATGGAAAAGAGGCATTGGCACCATTCGAGTTCATTATCAGAAAGGAAATAGAAATCAAAACCATTGGAATTGAACCCCCCATTCAGAGATTGGTGGCATTAGAAGAATACAGAGAAGGAGCAATGTAAAAACTTCAGGTAACATAAGAAGAGCGCAAAAGACTGCATGACAGGTATCTGAGGTCCAATGAAGTACAGGAAGGATCCACGGTTTTAGTGCATCAGATCCCAGCAATTCCAACCAAACTGGCACCCAAATGGATAGGACCTTACACGGTGGTAAAGGTATTACCTCATGGAGCAGTACATCTGGAGGATTTGCAGGGTAAGAGAATACCCCTGGTCAATATTTCTAGGGTGAAGAAGTACCTGAATTAAGGTAAATTGGAAGCATATCATTCACCGTACCTACTATATTTCATTTGGTGATTGCACTTATTATGAAAAAAAAAAAAAGAGGTGAAAAAAAAAGGGTAAAAAAAAAATTAAAAAAAAAAAAAAAATTTAAAAAAAAAAATATATATATATATTTTTTATTCTCTAGGGTGAAGGATTATGTGAGTCAAGTCAAGAAAGAAGAACTTCCTTCACTATCTTGTTTTCGGCTTCGGGAATTGCACCAGGACGGTGCAAAGGCTTGAGGTGGGGGTCTGTAGATCCCTATCTTTTTCTCTCTCGTCATTTTAAACAATAAGGCTTTGTAGCCTGTTGAAGAGAAGATGGCAATTGTAATGGTAATGGAGCCACTTCGGTTCTCTCCCGGATCAATGCCTCTCTCTGGGATGGCTTGTAGTCTGAATGTCTGCAATCTCACTCTTTTCTCTCTCTTTCTATCTCTATCTCTCTATCTTCTTCTTTCTCTCTCTCTCTCTCTCTCTCTCTCTCTCTCTCTCTCTCTCTCTCTCTCTCTCTCTCTCTCTCTCGACCTCCACCCTCCTCCACCCTCCTCCACCCTCCTCCGCACTCCTCCGCCCTCCTCCACCTTCCTCCGCACTCCTCCACCCTCCTCCACCCTCCTCCACCCTCCTCCGCACTCCTCCGCCCTCCTCCACCCTCCTCCACCCTCCTCCGCACTCCTCCACCCTCCTCCACCCTCCTCCGCACTCCTCCGCCCTCCTCCACCCTCCTCCACGCCCCTCCGCCTTCCTCCGCACTCCTCCACCCTCCTCCACCCTCCTCCGCACTCCTCCACTCTCCTCCGCCCTCCTCCACCCTCCTCCGCACTCCTCCGCCCTCCTCCACCCTCCTCCACCCTCCTCCGCACTCCTCCGCCCTCCTCCACCCTCTTCCACCCTCCTCCGCACTCCTCCATCCTCCTCCACCCTCCTCCGCACTCCTCCACCCTCCTCCACCCTTCTCCACCCTCCTCCGCGCCCTCCTCCACACTCCTCCACCCTCCTCCACCCTCCTCGGCACTCCTCCACCCTCCTCCACCCTCCTCCACCCTCCTCCGCCCTCCTCCGCCCTCCTCCGCCCTCCTCCCTCCTCCTCCCTCCTCCACCCTCCTCCACCCTCCTCCGCACTCCTCCAACCTCCTCCACCCTCCTCCGCCCTCCTCCGCCCTCCTCCACCCTCCTCCACCCTCCTCCGCACTCCTCCGCCCTCCTCCACCCTCCTCCACCCTCCTCCGCACTCGTCCACCCTCCTCCACCCTCCTCCACCCTCCTCCACCTTCCTCCGCACTCCTCCACCCCCCTCCACCCTCCTGCACCCTCCTCCGCACTCCTCCGCCCTCCTCCACCCTCCTCCACACCCCTCCGCCTTCCTCCGCACTCCTCCATCCTCCTCCACCCTCCTCCGCACTCCTCTACCCTCCTCCACCCTCCTCCGCCCTCCTCCGCCCTCCTCCCTCTTCCTCCACCCTCCTCCGCACTCCTCCACCCTCCTCCGCCCTCCTCCACCCTCCTCAGCACTCCTCCGCCCTCCTCCACGCTCCTCCACCCTCCTCCGCACTCTTCCACACTCCTCCATCCTCCTCCACCCTCCTCCGCACTCCTCCACCCTCCTCCACCCTCCTCCACCCTCCTCCGCGCCCTCCTCCGCACTCCTCCACCCTCCTCCACACTCCTCCACCTTCCTCCGCACTCCTCCACCCTCCTCCACGCTCCTCCACCCTCCTCCACCCTCCTCCACCCTCCTCCGCCCCCCTCCACCCTCCTCCACACCCCTCTGCCTTCCTCCGCACTCCTCCATCCTCCTCTACCCTCCTCCGCACTCCTCCAACTTCCTCCACCCTCCTCCACCCTCCTCCACCTTCCTCCGCACTCCTCCGCCCTCCTCCACCCTCCTCCGCACTCCTCCGCCCTCCTCCACCCTCCTCCACCCTCCTCCGCACTCCTCCACCCTCCTCCACCCTCCTCCGCCCTCCTCCGCCCTCCTCCGCCCTCCTCCGCACTCCTCCACCCTCCTCCACCCTCCTCCGCACTCCTCCGCCCTCCTCCGCCCTCCTCCACCCTCCTCCACCCTCCTCCACCCTCCTCCACCCTCCTCCACCCTCCTCCGCCCTCCTCCACCCTCCTCCACCCTCCTCCACCCTCCTCCGCACTCCTCCGCCCTCCTCCACCCTCCTCCACACCCCTCCGCCTTCCTCCGCACTCCTCCATCCTCCTCCACCCTCCTCCGCACTCCTCCACCCTCCTCCGCCCTCCTCCACCCTCCTCCGCACTCCTCCGCCCTCCTCCACCCTCCTCCACCCTCCTCCGCACTCCTCCGCCCTCCTCCACCACTCCAGCACCCCCCACACAACTCCACACCCCTCCACAGCCCTCCACCACTCCATGACCCCCCACACAACTCCACACCCCTCCACAAACCTCCACAAACCCCACAAATCCCACAATTTCCCACGACCTCCCACAAGTTCTCATGCAGTTTTGGAAGGATATTTGGAGGATCGTTTCTTAACTAAACCCTACAGCGTTATATATCGTTGGAAAGCTCTCGACGAGTACTTTCCAATGACGCAATAATAACTTTGAAATCTTGGATCAATTTTTGACCACACCCCAAAAACCCCCACAACTCCCCATAACTCACCTCTATTCCCACCCAACAGACAAACCCCACAAACCCCACACAACTCCACACAACTCCACACCCCTCCACGACCCTCCACAAACCCCATAATCTCTCTCAACTCCCCACAACTCACCTCCCATACCGCCCACTTAATATGAAGGATCAAAAGCTACTACAAAAATTAGGTGAAGGATGTGCTTCTCAGGGACATTCAAATATCACGGGCAGCACAAAATGAGGATCTCCGCTTGCATTCAAAAGTGACAGTAAAGGTGTAAGTGGTAAAAGTAAAAGTGGTGAAATGAGTGTTGCCACCTACCATTCATGACGACTGCTTATTTTTGAGGATCCAATTCAAATCAAGTGGAATATTTGATCTACCCCTCCAATCTTGGCAATCAAGCGACGCGTGATCAGTGGACGTGAGGAATCGGCAAGGCCCTCTTGGCCTATTGGGGCCTATAAAACAATGGATTTATGCTCATTTGGGGGTACAATTTTAGAGATACATTGGTTCAGCTACGCGTACGTGCACAAGACCTCTCTTGCACTTTGTGGTTTCAAGCCTATTGTAGGAGCTACTCTGTAGTGTGGATACAGAGGGTAGGCTTCTCAGTGGAGGGCTATGAGCACTATAGTGTAAGAGAGTGGCTTGGATTTTTCTTTTATGTGAGTCAGTGTTGCTGTTAAGCTCTATTCTCTTGAGAAATTCTTACCATTTGTATTGTTCTGAGTTAGTCTGCATATCATTGGCCCCTTATGCTGATGGGAAGAATCTGTTGTATTGGAGTTACTTACTTTTAGGGTGGCTTGTTAGCCCTAAGTTTGCACTTTTGAGCATCACTCTGCCCAACCTTGTAATCACCTGATTTGAATCAAGATGTGTACGGTCTTCTTGGGTCATTTGTTGTCCATATTTTCCGAAGTATTTACCACTCTGTGCCATCCGTGTTATCTACCTGCTCACAAAAATGTCAAAGGGTACTTCCCTAAAGAGAACCCCCCTTGAGTAGGCGACGTACTGGAAGTGTTAATCTTTAATCTTTACTCTTGTTAAAAGCGGATACCCGAGTACCTCCTCTACAGTTTGGCACGCACGGTGGGACTCAAACCCACAATCCCTTGATTAGAAGTCCAATGCCTTATCCATTAGGAGGGTAAAAAAGGATTTAAAAAAAAAAAAAAAAAAAAATTATTTTTTAATCTTCAGGGTGAAGGATTATGTGAGTCAAGTCAAGAAAGAAGAACTTCCTTCACTATCTTGTTTTCGGCTTCGGGAATTGCACCGGGACGGTGCAAAGGCTTGATGTGGGGGTCTGAAGATCCCTATCTTTTTCTCTCTTGAAGAGAAGATGGCAATTGTAATGGTAATGGAGCCACTTGAAGAGAAGATGGCAAGCCTCTTGAAGAGAAGATGGCAATTGTAATGGTAATGGAGCCACTTCGGTTCTCTCCCGGATCAATGCCTCTCTCTGGGATGGCTTGTAGTCTGAATGTCTGCAATTTCACTCTTTTCTCTCTCTTTCTATCTCTATCTCTCTATCTTCTTCTTTCTCTCTCTCTCTCTCTCTGTCTCTCTCTCTCTCTCTCTCTCTCTCTCTCTCTCTCTCTCTCTCTCTCTCTCTCTCTCTCTCTCTCTCTCTCTCTCTCCCTCCACCCTCCTCCACCCTCCTCCACCCTCCTCCACCCTCCTCCGCACTCCTCCACCCTCCTCCACCTTCCTCCGCACTCCTCCACCCTCCTCCACCCTCCTCCGCACTCCTCCGCACTCCTCCGCCCTCCTCCACCCTCCTCCGCCCTCCTCCGCCCTCCTCCGCACTCCTCCACCCTCCTCCACCCTCCTCCACCCTCCTCCACCCTCCTCCACCCTCCTCCGCCCTCCTCCACCCTCCTCCACACCCCTCCGCCTTCCTCCGCACTCCTCCCCCCTCCTCCACCCTCCTCCGCACTCCTCCACCCTCCTCCGCCCTCCTCCACCCTCCTCCGCACTCCTCCGCCCTCCTCCACCCTCCTCCACCCTCCTCCGCACTCCTCCCCCCTCCTCCACCCTCTTCCACCCTCCTCCGCACTCCTCCATCCTCCTCCACCCTCCTCCGCACTCCTCCACCCTCCTCCACCCTCCTCCGCGCCCTTCTCCGCCCTCCTCCACCCTCCTCCACCCTCCTCCGCACTCCTCCACCCTCCTCCACCCTCCTCCGCCCTCCTCCGCCCTCCTCCGCCCTCCTCCCTCCTTCACCCTCCTCCACCCACCTCCACCCTCCTCCGCACTCCTCCACCCTCCTCCGCACTCCTCCGCCCTCCTCCACCCTCCTCCACCCTCCTCCGCACTCCTCCGCCCTCCTCCACCCTCCTCCACCCTCCTCCGCACTCCTCCACCCTCCTCCACACTCCTCCACCCTCCTCCACCCTCCTCTACCTTCCTCCGCACTCCTCCACCCTCCTCCACCCTCCTCCACCCTCCTCCGCACTCCTCCGCCCTCCTTCACCCTCCTCCACACCCCTCCGCCTTCCTCCGCACTCCTCCATCCTCCTCCACCCTCCTCCGCACTCCTCCACCCTCCTCCACCCTCCTCCGCCCTCCTCCGCCCTCCTCCTCCACCCTCCTCCGCACTCCTCCACCCTCCTCCGCCCTCCTCCACCCTCCTCAGCACTCCTCCGCCCTCCTCCACCCTCCTCCACCCTCCTCCGCACTCTTCCACACTCCTCCATCCTCCTCCACCCTCCTCCGCACTCCTCCACCCTCCTCCACCCTCCTCCACCCTCCTCCGCGCCCTCCTCCGCACTCCTCCACCCTCCTCCACACTCCTCCACCTTCCTCCGCACTCCTCCACCCTCCTCCATGCTCCTCCACCCTCCTCCACCCTCCTCCACCCTCCTCCGCACTCCTACGCCCCCCTCAACCCTCCTCCACACCCCTCCGCCTTCCTCCGCACTCCTCCATCCTCCTCCACCCTCCTCTGCACTCCTCCACCTTCCTCCACCCTCCTCCACCCTCCTCCACCTTCCTCCGCACTCCTCCGCACTCCTCCACCCTCCTCCACCCTCCTCCGCACTCCTCCGCCCTCCTCCACCCTCCTCCACCCTCCTCCGCACTCCTCCACCCTCCTCCACCCTCCTCCACCCTCCTCCGCCCTCCTCCGCACTCCTCCACCCTCCTCCACCCTCCTCCGCACTCCTCCACCCTCCTCCACACTCCTCCACCGTCCTCCACCCTCCTCCACCTTCCTCCGCACTCCTCCACCCTCCTCCACCCTCCTCCACCCTCCTCCAGCCCTCCTCCGCCCTCCTCCACCCTCCTCCACCCTCCTCCGCACTCCTCCGCCCTCCTCCACCCTCCTCCACACCCCTCCGCCTTCCTCCGCACTCCTCCATCCTCCTCCACCCTCCTCCGCACTCCTCCACCCTCCTCCGCCCTCCTCCACCCTCCTCCGCACTCCTCCGCCCTCCTCCACCCTCCTCCACCCTCCTCCGCACTCCTCCGCCCTCCTCCACCACTCCAGCACCCCCCACACAACTCCACACCCCTCCACAGCCCTCCACCACTCCACGACCCCCCACACAACTCCACACCCCTCCACAAACCTCCACAAACCCCACAAATCCCACAATTTCCCACGACCTCCCACAAGTTCTCATGCAGTTTTGGATGGATATTTGGAGGATCATTTCTTAACCAAACCCTACAGTGTTATATATCGTTGGAAAGCTCTCAACGAGTACTTTCCAATGACGCAATAATAACTTTGAAATCTTGGATCAATTTTCGACCACACCCCAAAAACTCCCACAACGCCCCATAACTCACCTCTATTCCCACCCAACAGACAAACCCCACAAACCCCACACAACTCCACACAACTCCACACCCCTCCACGACCCTCCACAAACCCCATAATCTCTCTCAACTCCCCACAACTCACCTCCCATACCGCCCACTTAATATGAAGGATCAAAAGCTACTACAAAAATTAGGTGAAGGATGTGCTTCTCAGGGACATTCAAATATCACGGGCGGCACAAAATGAGGATCTCAGCTTGCATTCAAAAGTGACAGTAAAGGTGTAAGTGGTAAAAGTAAAAGTGGTGAAATGAGTGTTGCCGCCTACCATTCATGATGACTGCCTATTTTTGAGGATCCAATTCAAATCAAGTGGAATATTTGATCTACCCCTCCAATCTTGGCAATCAAGCGACGCGTGATCAGTGGACGTGAGGAATCGGCAAGGCCCTCTTGGCCTATTGGGGCCTATAAAACAATGGATTTATGCTCATTTGGGGGTACAATTTTAGAGATACATTGGTTCAGCTATGCGTACGTGCACAAGACCTCTCTTGCACTTTGGGTTTCAAGCCTATTGTAGGAGCTACTCTGTAGTGTGGATACAGAGGGTAGGCTTCTCAGTGGAGGGCTATGAGCATTATAGTGTAAGAGAGTGGCTTGGATTTTTCTTTTCTGTGAGTTAGTGTTGCTGTTAAGCTCTATTCTCTTGAGAAATTCTTACCATTTGTATTGTTCTGAGTTAGTCTGCATATCATTGGCCCCTTATGCTGATGGGAAGAATCTGTTGTATTGGAGTTATTTACTTTTAGGGTGGCTTGTTAGCCCTAAGTTTGCACTTTTGAGCATCACTCTGCCCAACTTTGTAATCACCTGATTTGAATCAAGAAGTGTACGGTCTTCTTGGGTCATTTGTTGTCCATATTTTCCGAAGTATTTACCACTCTGTGCCATCCGTGTTATCTACCTGCTCACAGAAATGTTAAAGGGTATACTTCCCTAAAGAGAACCCCCCTTGAGTAGGCGACGTATTGGAAGTGTTAATCTTTAATCTTTACTCTTGTTAAAAGCGGATACCCCAGTACCTCCTCTACAATATATAGGACACTTTTCTTTTCTTTTGTACTCACTTTGTCCAAAGCTGTTATCCGGTTTTAGGACACTACTCCTCAAGTTACCTTCCTCTTGAGCATAATCATCTAGTTCCATCTGCTTTAATGTTTGTTTATCATAAGCATTAACCTCATTAGTAAACTTGGAATCTATATTGGCATCATTCCTTACCTCCTTGTTGTCATGATTAACTGCTAGTTTCTAGCTCTTTCTATTATTGAAAGCAGTCCAATCCTTCTGATCATCATTACTATTATTAGGGTCCTGTTCATTACTTTCTTCCTTATCAGGATCGGAGTTTCACTCCATGATGTTGCAGGTGTAGGAAACTCATATGAACCATAGTCTTGACTCTCTTCATCGTCAAAATTCATACGACTTGTTCCTGGCTCATCATGAACACTATGCATAGAATCATCCATATCATTCTCTATCATAGGCATGTCTTTGGTTGTGTACCATGATGCATTTTCATCGAATATGACATCTCTGCTCACTATACTATATCCTTTCTTCTCTTCTGAGTATCCAACAAATATGCACTTTTCAAATTTTGCCTCAAACTTGTGTCTCAACTGACTAGGCACATGTGCATAACAAGTACTTCCAAACACTTGTAAATAGCTCACATTTGTCTTATGCTTCCATAGCCTCTTATAAGGAGTGAGATCATGAACCATGCATGTTGGAGCTTGGTTTATAACATGCACAACGGTATGATAAGCTTCTGCCCAAAACATATCTAGCATGTTCTTTTAATTCAACATGGCTCTAGCAACTTCCTCAATCACACGATTTTTGTGTTATGCAACACCATTTTGTTGTGGTGTGTATCTACAAGACAATTGCCTTCTGATTCCAAGATCACTAAGGTATTGATCAAATTCTCTTGAGATATATTCTCCTCCTGAATCTGATCGTATGCATTTTATATACATTCCCAATTGCTCTTCAACCATATTTTTGAATCTCACAAAACACTCAAAAACTTCACTCTTATGCTTCAAGAAGTAAATCCATGTATATCGGCTATAATCGTCAACCAATATCAAAAAGTATAGCGAACCACCAACTGATTTTGTTCTAGCAGGTCAAACTTCTCTTTTTGGAAACTTCATACATTGATGTTTTCCAAATGCGCATGCTTCAGAAATTCTTTCAAACTTTAAATGATCAAATCTTGGTAGTCCATGCACTAACATTTGCTTTCCATGGACTTCAATTTTCTCAAATCAATGTGACCAATTCGTTTATGCCATAATTCAGCTATATCTGAGTATTCACTATTATTGGCATACATGTTCTCATAAAGAGGTGTACCCATGTCAAATGTGAACAATCTACCCATCTTCTTTCCATGATCAAGTAATTTTCCTCTTTCTCCATACTTAAAAATCATGTTCCATTGTGTAAATGAATTGTTCAATGTATACCATGTCACTAAATTTCAGGTCAAAAGACTATCGAAGACCTATTATTCCTTTTCTTCATCACTCCTTCGCATCAATATACAGATAGTTCCTCCTCATGAACTTGAGAGTGAATTAGTGGAGATAAAATCTCCATGGTAGCACACACCCTACTTCTCTCTCTCTCTCTGCATGTGGAGCGTCTTTCGTTTCTTCATCCATGTACTTCTCTGTGCGCGTGGCCTACTTCTCTCTCTCCACTTGCATACTCTTGGATTTCTTTACCTCTATACTTCCTTGTGTACGCGGCTTGCTTCTCTCTCTTTGTTGAGCATGGACCGTAACTACAAGATTGTGTAGGCGTCTTGCTTCTCCCTCTTTGTTGAGTGTGGACGGTAACTACAAGAAAAGAGATAAAAAAAATACAACACACCATACACCTCGTGTGTGTGTATATATATATATATATATATATTCATACAGACACAAACACATGCACACACACACTGCACTTAACTCCCACTCACACACAGTCTTGCACATGCACACGTTCACCTAAACTCTTCATGCAACCGCACGCAACTTACGCACGTATCCCACACTACTCATACAACACAAACTCACACACAGTTAACACACACATATAGTTTTGTTTTTATTTAATTTCTGTTTTTACTTTTTCTTTTGACTTTGTTAGTTTTATTTCAGTAAAAGTTTAATTTAGATGCATACGTATATAGACTACATACAAACATAAATAGATTACATACAAACATACATTTTTACATACTTTCACACACACATAATCATATATACACAACCACATATATGCAGACATAGAGCACATAGATAGACATATACATACAGTTGCTCACAACATGAACACACATATTAAAGTAAACATATACATATATGGTACCACACATACTCACATATGCACATGCAATCATAAATACTCATTTAACATTCCAACACACACAATTAAACATATACACGTAGGCATTCATACACACCACATTCCAAATAGACATATAGGCACATACATAGTTAAGTACTCTTATATACATATGTTTACACAATTAGATGCACATAACTTGACACACAAATAAATTGGAGAGAGAGAGAGAAGAGTGAATTTTTGCTAGTACTTGAAAGGCACAATTGATAAAAACAATCTTACCTCGTATCGAAGCCCATGTGAGTGTGGATTATTTCATTTTGTGCATCAATTTGAGGTATTGAAGTACTTAAAAGTGGTTTTGGTTGTCCATCATCGTGTTTGTGGCTCTGAAAAATAGTCTACAATAGATAAGAAAATTATAGCTTTTTTCAATTATTCTCCATGTCTATGCTCATTGGTATGCATAAAGAGACCTTAATCTCTTGACTCAAAGCGTGAACATGCATAACTAACTCCTCCAGTGTTGATTTCTTAGGTCCTCATTCTTTAACCTTCCAGTCCATTATTACTTCAAAGTCCATGAATGCAACTGATGTATAAGATGGTATCAGGGCCTAAAACTGACATGCACTTTGCTTGTTAAGTGCCATTTGGCCTATCAAAAATGGGTGTTCTTTGAAAGTTCCTCTCAAATGGCAAGCTGAGATTAGTAATCTGCATATCATTTTTTATGGATCTATAAGTATATTGTATGTATATGCATTCTACAAGACATACAAAAATTTATCATATAAAAGGTAAAAACCATATGTTTTTTTAGTACCTATGGCCACACCCCCTTTATCATGGGGGTGAGAAGTAAAAAACCGATCAAAATGAGAAGCAAGAGTCTTAAGGTGATTCATCAAAGGAACACCACTACTTTTGATTTCCTACATACAAACCACTTCAGGACACGTAGAGCTTTCTCTAACTATCAGTCCATGGCTTTAGCCCTTATAGGATCTGTGACAGCTTTAGTGTTTAAGGAGGTGATTTTTTAATGATCCATAAGCAACAGAAGAGGGAGAGAAACAATTACTTCTTGCTTGTTTTTTGGAGGTTTAAGCTAGGAACATGAGGTTCTTATTGTTTCTTTTCTTTTGGACAGGGAGAGAAACAATTACTTCTTGCTTGTTTTTCGGAGGTTTAAGCTAGGAACATGAGGTTCTTATTGTTTCTTTTCTTTTGTACTCACTTTGTCGAGAGATGTTATCCGGTTTTAGGACACTACTCCTCAAGTTACCTTCCTCTTGAGCATAATCATGTTATCCGGTTTTAGGACACTACTCCTCAAGTTACCTTCCTCTTGAGCATAATCATCTAGTTCCGTCTGCTTTAATCTTTGTTCTTCATAAGCATTAACCTCATTAGTAAACTTGGAGTCTATATTGGCATCATTCCTTACCTCCTTGTTGCCATGATTAACTCTTAGTTTCTAGCTCTTTCTATTATTCAAAGCGGTCCAATCCTTCTGATCATCATTACTATTATTAGGGTCATGTTCATTACTTTCTTGTTCCCTATCAAGCAGAGGGGTGTCTTCCTTATCAGGATCGGAGTTTTGTTTGTTGAACCTACCCTCAATTTCTGTTTGATCTTATCTCTTTTTTAAAAGGATTATAAACTTCTTCCAATAGAACATCATATGAATTGAAAAGTTTAACTGTCTTTTTCTATCGTTTGGGAATACTTTTTTTTTTTGCCAGGTTCACTCACAACTGGGCTGCTTTTTAGTACCTTTCTTTTTTATGTAGTCCTCTTGATCACCTACAATACTTCATTTAGTTTGAAGCTTCAACGGAGGGTAGTCTTTACTAAGGTGTCCGTGTTTGTGGCATTGTTTACCATCAGAGCCCTTGATCCCAAGAAAGATTTTTATGGGCTATGAAAGATCAATTTCTATAAGGATCTGAGGATCCCATTTAGTATTGATACAACCTCCTCTAGATCTTTGTCCACGTTCTCTCCCAAGCACTTCCCATCAGTTCATTTTGCCAATTGGCGAAGCTATTTTTATAGATTGCCAAGGAATTGTCTTCATCATCAGAATCAACCGAATCGACCTCTAAATGATGGGCGTTTCATCAGCTATGCCTCTACCTTTGTCCGTACAAAAGAGAGGGTTAGAGACATTAGCTGCTATGCAATGCGAAGTTGATGGAGTACTTTGCATTGATAAAGCTTTAGCCATATCTGCGTATGAGCGGGCTAGAGCTCTAGATCCACTCAAAGAGCCAGAATGGTCCTCACTGGCATTGCACTGCTGCTGATCATTCGTCAATGCGTCCGCAAGATGATGTCCGCAGAAGCAACAAGGGTTGAGAATAGATGAGCATTGGGCGTTCTCCTGGCTGCATCACAGAATGATTTGACGGAGTTGCCTATCCAAAATTAATGTTTACCCTCATGCCGTCTCTTAAAGCCTCGTGTAAGGCCATGCCTACCCTTGCTCAATAAAACGCCGGGGGTCCAATGTATGCGATGGGCAGGACATGAAGGACAGAGAAACGACCTGGGCAACTAACTACATTACACGCCATGTCTATGTTGTATTTGTTTGATTGACTCCATTAACGTATTAATGAACATTATATAAACGCAAAATTTTGCCTCATATGACGTGCACGGTGCATTCTCCTTCACGCTCGGCTGACCGCGGGCCGGCCGGCTCTCAACAGATGCCATAATATACTCGAGTCTCCGAGTGACCTGCTGTTATTCTCCAAAAGAAGCCCAAACCCACTTTTGCCGCGCTGTCTGCCTCCAAATAGTCTCTCTCTCCCTCTCTCTCTCTCTGGAGAAAACACACACACACACACACACACAACGCGTCTTTCAGGGGTCAACCCGCCCTCTCTCTCTCTCTCTCTCTCTCTCTCTCTCTCTCTCTCTCTCTCTCTCTCTCCCTCTCTCTCAACTTCATATATATTTGAGCCCGCCCTCGTCTCCAGCACGCCTTTCCTGCTGTGAGCATCTCCATCGCCATGGCGGCTCCCCCTCCCCTTCTTCAGATCTTCGTCTCCGTCCTCGCTGCCTCCTTGTTCGTCACCGCGCTTGCTTATTACTCTCCCGCCGAAGAAAGTGGCAGCGTCACCTATTCTAACTCCTACCATCACCATCACCATCATCACCGCAAGCCCGTGTACGTGAAGAAGGTGGTCTACGTAGTAGACAAGCCATATCGCAGGCCTGTGCATTACAAGGTCCTCTACAAGACGCCCCGCTATCACCACCCCAAAGTGGTGTACGTGCCTGTGTATCATGTGAAACCTCACTACTACTACTACAAACCTAAGCATCATCGGCATTTCCACAGGAAGGAATATACCTACGTCAAACCTGTTTACGCACCCCAACCCGTCTACAAGAAGACTTACTACAACAAGCCTGTAGTAGTAGTGGAGAAACCAGAGTACCAAGAAGCTGATCATCCAGTCTACAAACCCAAGCCTGTCTACTATGATCAGCACTATGAAAAGCCATACTACAAGCCAACACCCATCTTCAAGCCTAAGCCCATCACCTATGTGGAGCCTCCTCATTACGAGCCCAAAGTCGTCTATGAGAAGCCCATCTATGAGAAACCTTACTACACACCCAAACCTGTGTTTGAGCCCCATACCTATGAGCCCAAACCGCAATATGACAAGCCCAAAACGACCTACACGTCACCCCCCTCTCCCACATACACCTCCACACCATCAAACTCATATAAACCTCAATCCTATTCATCTCCGCCTCCGCCTACATACTCCACTTACTCTCCTCCTCCACCCACATACTCCCCTTCGTCTCCTCCCCCACCCAAATATTCATCTCCACCCCCACCTACATCGAGTCCCCCTCCACCCCCGTACTCCACATCGTCTCCATCCCCACGTACGCCGAGTCCACCTCCACCCACATACTCGTCTCCACCCCCACCCACATACTCATCTCCACCCCCACCTACATCGAGTCCCCCTCCACCCACATACTCGTCTCCACCCCCGCCTGTTTCCAGCCCCCCTCCGCCTACATACTCGTCTCCACCCCCACCTGTTTCCAGCCCCCCTCCGCCGACGTACTCCTCTCCACCACCTACAACCAATACTACTACCACTCACTAGCAACACTTGTTGTGAGGCCTCAGTCCGTGCGCAACCAATGAAATGGCAAACGATTTTATAACATCTTAATACCATCCCTTCTATGCATCGGAAAATGCAGTATCACGTTCCCCAAGCTACTTCATAGAAAACTTCGGATAGTTTCTCCGTTGTTCTGATGTAGTCAATGGAGTGATTGATGTCCTCTAACCAATCAAAAGGTAATGGATTTTTTTTTTCTCTTTTGCTTTTTTAATTCCAAGCATACGAGCAAAAGTTTTCGTCCCACTAATACATATTTATTCTAGAAAAAAAAGATTCCCTATGCCCCCTCATCTCTCTCTCTCTCTCTACCACATGATGTGAAATCGCCCTTTGCCATCATACCACGTTTCTATCAAAGGCCCAATAACGTAGATTTCGTGTTAAGCCCCCCCCCCCCCCCTTCCCCGGATCTCTCTCACATTCTCTTTTATCCACGAAATGGGTAACTTCTGTCACCATTTAAGTGTAGCAAGTTTTCATTCAGTTTATCGCATTTGTGAGCTGATGCTATCTTTCATACTATCTATTGAACATGCGTTGATGCTAGTGAAATTCATCTAAAGCAAGAGATTCATATTGTAAGAGAGGAAATAGAAGTAAGAGTAGGAAATTGGAAAGGTTTTGGACAAAGTGGTTTAGTGCTCTTCAATCAGAAATCCTCTTAATGCAGTACAACATGTAGAAGATTCATAAAAGAGTCCTTATAACAGAATCTAAATTACATGTAGCTCGCATCAGACACGCTCAAGACTAGCACACTATTTCTTGAAGTCCAATAAGAATTGTTTGTGACTTGCTGTGATTCAGACGAAGTAATGGAGGCCACTGAACAGTTTAGTCCTACAAGTAGTATCACTAGCGAATGTTTACCCCTAAGAAGGCCATTTCGGGTATGATGTTCTATGCAATGTTTGGAGTCTTTTGAGGGATGATATGGATGCACATGTATAAGCATTTGAAATTAGCTATGAATTATTGGAAAACCCTTGAAATATACTGGGGAATGAATAATATAAGGCCAAGGAGTTTTAATTCACCTTGGTAAATGAAGCTAGAAAATGGCTTACTGAATTTGAGGTCACTCTCCAGATAAGTACAAGATGCTTTCTTTTAGAGGTTTAGATTAGAGAAATCCTCGTGTTAGGCAACAAGACTTATCTTTCTAAATGTTTTCTGTAATTTTGGTGTAGTTTTGGTGAACAATCTTGATCGAAAATGTAGTATTGCTACATCACTGAAGTCAATACGAATGTATGCATGCATTCTTTAATTTCTATACTTTTGGGAAGCCACTTATAAAGTTAGAAACCAAGGATATTAGTATGTGGCATTCAAAATTACTAACGATAATCCATCATATTCATGGGATATGCTCAAGACCAGCACACTATTTCCTCAAGTTCAATAGGAATTGTTTGTAAGTAGCTCCGATTCAGACGAAGTAATGGAGGGCACTGAACAGTTTAGTCCTACAAGTAGTATCACTAGAGAATGTTTACCCCCTAAGAAGGCCATTGTAGGTAGTATGTTGTATGCAAAATTTGGAGATTTTTGAGGGATGATCTGGATGCACATGTACAAGCATTTGAAATTATCTATGAACGCTTACCGAATTTGAAATCACTTCACTCTCGCGATCTATATATCAATACAAGATGCTTTCTTTTAGAGGTTCAGATTGAAGAAGTCCTTGTGTTAGGAACCTAGACTTATCTTTGTCAATGTTCTCTGTAGTCTTGGTGAACAATCTTGATTGAAAAGGCAAGATTGCAAACATGTACCTTTTTGTCTTATGTATAAAAAGCTGAGACAAGGATCGCATAAAGAAGACACCACGCAATATGTCAGTGGCTATCTCCTGTTGTGGTGGTTTAAGCATGCAATTATTTCTCACATACTATTGTTGTGTCAATATTGTTGAATCTCATCGAATTGTATGCGTGTTAATAGGTAAAGTCTTGCATAAAAGTTACTATTGTAATTCACAAGTGGTAGTGTACTTCTGTGAGTGCTTATCTATAATTGAGTAAGGAATTATTGTGACTCTTTTGGTTCGTAAGTCGATTGTCTAGCAACAAAGCAATGTGAAGAGAACACTTTCAATGTATTCTTGTATCTTTTGCGTGCATTGGGAGTTCAAAATTAATCGTTTTGCACTGTGACTGTCTGATATCTGTATGGTACAAGTGATGTTACTTAGTTGAGTGACTAGTGCTTCTGAGAATCAATAATTAGGTATAATATAGAGACATACATTAATCTAAGTTATCCCACCGCATAAACCTGATCTCACCTATCGTTTCCATAATAGAAAATGTAAAGTTATCGATAGCAATCCTACTAAAGTTCTTCTATGTAGAATACATGCCAATGATGAGATCTAGTGAAAAATATCATAAGTAGGAGAGTGATAAGAAACTAGCATGAGTAAATAGGGCATTAGATGCACCACGGGAAAGAATTAACGAGGTGATAGTACTAGGATGAGATAGTTACACCTAGGATGTTGAAAAATAAGAAAGAGAAATATGTTCCTCCACATACAAGGAAAGATACACGTTCAAGATCAGATGAAGAGACACTTGTGACAAGATCTATGAGAGCAAGACATCTTGTGGATAGGCTAAATCTATACAATAAGTCTATGAAGCTTCACCATGCATACATGACTGAGAGAATCAAGCATGATGAACCAAAGAATTTTCATGATGCATCACAAGATGAAGATTGGTGCAAAGCAATGGATGATTGATATGAATGCCTTGAAGAAGAATGATACATGGGAATTAGTGAAATTGCCACCGGATAAGAAAGCTATTGGATGCAAATGGGTATACAAATTGAAGTGCAAAAGTGATTGCTGGATGGAGAGATTTAAAGCACTTCTACTTGCAAAATGATATGCACAAGTATATGGATTGGATTGTGATGAAATGTTTAGTCTACTGGTGAAAATGACAACAGTGACAAGCGTGATTGCATGGGCTGCTATGAACAATTGGAAATTGTATCAAATGGATGTTAAGAATGCATTCTTGAATGGAAAATCGTAGGAGGAAGTCTATATGCAGCAACGAGAAGGTTATGTGCATCCAAAATATCCTCTCTATGTATGCAAGTTAAAGAAAGTGCTTTATGGCTTAAAACAAGCCTCAAGAGCATGGTGTGAATGATTCACTAAGAAGTTATT
This sequence comes from Ceratopteris richardii, assembly GCA_020310875.1. Classification (NCBI taxonomy): domain Eukaryota; kingdom Viridiplantae; phylum Streptophyta; class Polypodiopsida; order Polypodiales; family Pteridaceae; genus Ceratopteris; species Ceratopteris richardii. Next base: position 1,749,570 of record CM035420.1, on the reverse strand, counting down.
GGATCTAAAATTTATGCAATCAAAGGCTGATTATTCGCTGTTTGTAAGGAATCACGGAAGCGAAACGATTATATTAGTGATTTATGTCAATGATTTGCTCATTATTGGCAATGATGAGAAGAGAATTGCTAATTTAAAGAAGCAACTAAAATCTGAATTTTCGATGTCTGATCTGGGAGGGCTGAAAAAGTTTTTGGGAATTGAAGTAATTTCAATGAAAGAGGTAATTTGGATGATACAACACAATTATATGGTGGAAATGCTTCAGAGATTTGGTATGAGTGCTTACAAACCTATTGATATGCAACTTGATGCTAATGCTAAGTTTCTAGATGATCGGAACAGTTTAGTCCTACAAGTATCACTAGAGAAAATTTAACCTTGAGAACGCCATGTTAGGTAGTATGTTGTATGCATAATTTAGAGATTTTTGAGGGATGATCTGGATGCATAGGTACAAGCATTTGAAATTATCTATGAAGTATTGGAAAACCCTTGCAATATACTAGGGAATGAATAATATAAAGCCAACGATTTTTAATTCACCTTGGTAAATGAAGCGGGATAATCGCTCACCAAATTTGAAATCACTTCACTCTCGCGATCTATATATCAATACAAGATGCTTTCTTTTAGAGGTTCAGATTGAAGAAGTCCTTGTGTTAGGAACCTAGACTTATCTTTGTCAATGTTCTCTGTAATTTTGGTCTAGTCTTGGTGAACAATCTTGATTGAAAAGGCAAGATTGCAAACATGTACCTTTTTGTCTTATGTATAAAAAGCTGAGACAAGGATCGCAAAAAGAAGAAACCATGTTATATGTCAGCGGCTATCTCCTATTGTGGTGGTTTAAGCATGCAATTATTTCTCACATACTATTGTTGTGTCAATATTGTTGAATCTCATCGAATTCTATGCTTGTTAATAGGTAAAGTCTTGCATAAAAGTTACTACTGTAATTGACAAGTGGATGGAGTTGAGGGTGGGTGGAGTTGAGGGTGGGTGGAGTGGACGGTGAGTGGAGTGGAGGGTGGGTGGATTTGAGGGTGGGTGGAGTTCAAGGTGGATGGAGTTGAGGTTGTCGTGGGTGGAGTGGAGTTGAGGGTGGGTGGAGTTGGGAGAAGGTGGAGTCGAGGGAGGGTGGAGTTGGGGTTGCCGTGGGTGGAGTGGAGTTGAGGGTGGGTGTAGTTGGGAGAGGGTGGAGTGGAGGGTGGGTGGAGTTGAGGGTGGGTGGAGCAGAGGGTGGGTGGAGTTGAGGGTGGGTGGAGGGTGGGTGGAGTTGAGGGTGGGTGGAGTGGAGGGTGGGTGGAGTTGAGGGTGGGTGGAGTGGAGGGTGGGTGGAGTTGAGGTGGGTGGAGTTGAGGTGGGTGGAGTGGAGGGTGGGTGGAGTTGGGGGAGGTTGGAGTGGAGGGAGGGTGGAGTTGGGGTTGCCGTGGGTGGATTGGAGGGTGGGTGGAGTTGAGGGTGGGTGGAGTGAAGGGTGGGTGGAGTGTGGGAGAGTCAGGTTTCTGCAATCCCCTACCAAGCTCTGTAGGAGTGGTGTCCTTTGGGAAACCCGAAAAGAAGATCGCAACCACTTAGCAGTTACTCGATGTGTAAACTTGATTCAACCATTGCGATATCTTGAAAGACTATCGAATTTCTTAATTTCTTGCCCCAAACTCTTCGTCTATGTGTGTGTCTGGAGAGAGAGATCGTGTGGGGAAGAGGGTGTGGGGGGGTGGCTGTGGGGAAGCTGGAGTGGCGGAGGGTGGTTGTGGGGAGGAGGGAGTGGTGGGGGGTGGCTATGGGGAATAGGGAGTGATGGGGGGGGGGGGGGGGGTTGTAGGGGCTCTGGGCGAGGCTATGGGCAAGGAATGGCAACAGAGAAGAGGGAGTGATGGGGGGGGGGGGGTTTGCGGGGGCTATGGGCGGGGGGTGGCAACGGGGAAGAAGGAGTGGCGGGGGGTGGCTACGGGGAAGAGGGAGAGAGGGAAGCGCAGGAGGATGGGTTGTGAGGGCTGCGGGTGGAAGTAGATGGGATTGGTGGGGCTGTGGGCGGCAAGGGCTACGGGTGGTGGAGAGACGGAATGGCGGGGGAGAAATGGAGAATGAGGGGCACTTGAGGGAAGTGATTGCGGGGGCAGCGGGTGGGGGAGAGAGGGAATGGTGGGGGAGACAGAAAAAGCGGGGCACACAGGGAAAGTGTTTGCAGGGGCTCCGGGTGGGGGAGAGAGGGACTAGCAGGGCGGGGATTACAGGGGACTGCGAGGAGGGAGAGAGAGAGAGAGAGAGAGAGAGAGAGAGAGAGAGAGAGAGAGAGAGAGAGAGAGAGAGAGAGAGAGAGAGAGAGAGAGAGAGAGAGAGAGAGAGAGAGAGAGAGAGAGAGAGAGAGAGAGAGAGAGAGAGAGAGAGAGAGAGAGAGAGATGGCGGGGAGAGAGAGAGAGGGAGAGGGAGAGAGAAAGAGAGAGAGAGAGAGAGAGAGAGAGAGAGAGAGAGAGAGAGAGAGAGAGAGAGAGAGAGAGAGAGAGAGAGAGAGAGAGAGAGAGAGAGAGAGTTCTGTGCCGTGCTACAGACCCCACATAAAGTCTTTGCACCGTCTCGATGCAATTCCTCTTTTATTTGCTTATCTAAATAAGACTACAAACACTTAATGAAATACGGTATGTACAATGAATGAATTTCTTCAATCTTGACTTAATGTAGGTAATTCTTCACCCTGGAGATATTGACGACGGGTATCCTCTTACCCTACAAATCCTCTAAATGCACTGCTCCGTGTGGTAATACCTTTATCACTCTGTATGGTCCTATCCATTTGGGTGCTAATTTGGTTGCAATTGCTGGGATTTGGTGCACCAAAACCAAGGATCCTTGCTGTACTTCATTGGACTTAAGATACCTGTCATGCGCTCTTTTGCGCTCTTCTTGTGTTACCTGAAGTTTTTGCATTGCCCCTTCTCTGTATTCTTCTAATGTGACCAGTCTCCTAATGGGAGGTTCAATTCCAATGGTTGTGGCTCCAATTTCTCTTTTGATAATAAATTCAAATGGTGCCAATGCCTCTTTTGCATACACTAAGTGAAATGGACTCTCACTAGTGGTTCCCCTTCTTGTAGATTTGAAAGCCCAAATTGCACCGATCAATGGTTGTGGCCAAAAGCTTTGATGATCAAAAGATAATTTGTGTAGCGACCCAATCAAACTCTTATTGGAGCTTTTTGCTTGGCCATTCACCCTTGGATAGTAGGCACAAGATTTTTTATGAAAGACCGTGTACCTGTCAAATATAAATTGGAGCAATTGATTTACAAAATGTATGCCTCTATCACTTAGTGATTTCTAGTGGGCAACCAAAATCTTGAGAAAATACGTTGATACAAAAACTTAGCTACTGTTAAGGCTGTGCAGTTCGCAGTATCTTTAGCCTCTATCCATTTAGTTGCATAGCATGTGGCCATCAAAATATACTTCTAACCCCCAGGTTGACCAATTGGATTAATTGGTCCTATGAAATCAAGACCCCATCATTCGAATGGGAGCCATCCTATAGATATGACTACTGGTTGGAAATTCGATTTCGTTGGCACAGGAGCACATCTTTGGCAAATGTGGCATTCTTAGCAAACTTGATCGCATCTCGGTAGATATGAGGCCACCATAGTCCTTTGTGGATGATTTTGTGAGCCAAATCTTCCCACTTTTGATGCCCTTGACTGTGTGCTGCCTCTAGTAAAAGGTTTACCTCCTCCGAGTAAACACACTTTCTCAAGATACCATCCTGACAATATCTATATAAATTCCCATTTATAAGTGAGTAGGCTTTGGTTTAAAGGAGTAATCTTCTCTTTTCTATAGGTATTAAGTGTTTTGGGAGTTTTCCAGTAGTGAGAAGATGGAAAATTTCATCATACCATTCAGCCTGAGTTGCTACTGGGAAGAGATTATTATCCACCAGTTCATCATTATTACCTATTGCCTGCTTGCTCATTGCGGTCCTAGATACTTGATTTTCCATGTAGTACTCTCTTCCTGGCTTAATATGAATAATAGAGTTGATTTCTTGAAACAGGAGTAACCATCACCAAACTCTTCGTGCCACTCTAGGCTTGTTTATCAAGTACTTCAAGGGATGATGGTCCGCTATGAATATAAAATGTACACCGAGAAGGTAATGCCAAAACTTTTGTAGAGAAAATACAATAGACAAACCTTCCCTTTTGGTCATACTAAAGTTCCTTTCTGCCTTGGTAAGTAGCCTATTGGCATAGGAGATAGGTCTATCAATCTTGTGTGATGATGATTGAGCCAAAATCACACCAACACCATGAAGATTGGCGTCTGTATGCACATGAAACTCCAATGACCGGTTAGGAACACTTAAAAGTGGAGTAGTACATAACCTCAATTTTAGTTCACAAAATGCTTTGTTAGCTTCAGGACTCCATGAGAAGGGGACCTTTTTACTTGTAAGCCTTAACAAGGGTTTAACTATTTCTGAATACATTCATATAAATCTTCTATGGTATCCTGCATGGCCCAAAAAACTCCAAATGATCATGGAAATCTTGAACTGATTCTCTTCTATCTGTGCCTGAAAACACTGAAAAGTCATCCAAGCAAATGCATACAAAGGTTGTTAACCAGTTGCCCAATATTAGATACATTGTTCTATTAAATGAAGCTAGTGCATTTTTCAAGCCAAAAGCCATGTGGGTATAGACATAAGTGCCCCATGGAGTAAGGAAGGGTATTTTGTCCCCCTCATCAGGATGGATCACTATCTAATTGTAGCCACTAAAACCATCCAGGAAGCTATACAAAGTGTGCTCAGCTACTTCCTCAAGTACTTGCTTTGTGAAGGGCTGAGGAAATCCATCTTGAATAGTTACCTTATTCAAGACACGAAGATCAACACAACCTCTTATTTTTCCACTATTTTTCTTGGTTACAATAACCATAGAAGAAAGCCACTTGGAATGTTCTACTGGAACAATTATACCTCCTTTTTCTAGTTTTGCAATTTCCAACTTTACTGCCTCTGCATACTTTGTTTTTTAGTCAATACGGCCTACTTCTTGCAAGCACGGGTCCCTCAACTAAGGGTATTCAGTGTAATCCAAGCTCCTTTGATATCCTTGTTAGATCTTTGTAGGACCATGCGAATATATTTTTACAAGCAAAAAGCAAAGAAGTTACCTTCTGTAGTAAAGGGGGATAATGCCATAGCCAAGAGGCCAAGTGGAGTACTTGAGGGTTCTCTTCATCTCCTAGATTTACTTCTTGAACAAGTGTTTCAGGACTAGTCTTACTTGAGAAATCATGCCCACTGTATGCAAGAATGGAATTTAGCTTATACTCTACAATATGTTCTCTAGTCCACCCTTGAGGTAAATATGAAAAGGGGAGATCTTCTCTGCATTCAGGCTCATAACTTTCCTTCCCGAATACTTCTATACTTGATGCCCCTTCAAAGTTTGTATTCTAGTGCAAACCCTCATTCTCTAATTACTTGTGAACTTCATGGCCTTTTTCTGCAACTCCATGTGCAACTTCTTCCTCTATTTCATTGATTTCCACTGTGCAACACTTCGTACTTTCCATGATCGAATTCAATAATGTATCTTCTTCTTGGGGTAAAGAGGGCATTACCTGAGTGTCCACAGTATACCTAGTAGTTTTCCCTAGGTCGAATCCTTCTTCCAAATGTAGTTGCAGTTGGCTATTGGTGTTTGTTGAAATCCACAGTTTGTTTTTCCTGCAATCTTGCAAAGCTTTTGCTTGCCTTAGCCAAGGCCTCCCGAGGAGTAAAGGGTAAGAGGTCTCCTACGGAAGTGCAATAAAAGAAAAATCTAGAACAAAGTGACAACCCTGTACTATCATCAGTACCTTTTCAATAATGCCTAGTGGCGCAACCCCATGTTGATCTGCTAGTGTAACTGTGAATGGTGCCATCTTGGTGGGGTTCAAATTTAGTTTCCTCATTGTGAAATCTGGCATCAAATTGATGCCAGAGCCTCCATCTATGATCACACGGGTGGGAGCTTCATCCTTTATAAAAACATATAACCTTGAGCTTTGGTAGTCTGCTACGGGTGCAGGGGGAAAATCAACCATGAAACCATCTATACTAGGTGGTTGGCTCAAGTGAGAAGAGTATAAAATCTTTAATAAGTCACTCCTTCTTTTTGTATCCATCTTTATGAGTTCATACAGACTAACCTTGTGATGAATACCTTTCAAGATCTTCTCAATGTTTACCATATGTGTGTCTTCTTGCAAACTTGTTGGTTGCTCCCTTAGTGAAGTAGCCATCCTTTCATAACCTCCTTCAATGTCTGCTTGGCACTTCCATCTCGTCTTCTTTTCCTCCTCCCTATCCTAGAGTCCTTGTTGTTCCTCTCTTAAGGTTGTTGCCGCTTGTCTGGCTCTAGTCATCACGGGTATTGAAGAAGCATAAGACTAAGTGGTCATATCTTCTACTTGTGGGGAGACTGCAATCATGTGAATTGGAGTAGGGTGGATTCTTGGGTAATCCTTGGTATAGTGATCCTTAGCCTTTGGACAATGCTGACAAGGAGGTGCATCTTCTAGAAGGGAACACCTATTTTGCATATGGCCATTCTCACCATAGCGATAACACATCAATGGCCTATTATATCTAGGCTTCATTGGATGATTCTCCTCTCTATTAGGTGCATTTGAAGTAATAGCATAATATGAATCCAAACCTTGAGAGTTAGCATGAAAAGAAAGAGGTGTTTGAGCTCACAGATTCCTACGATCCAAGAACTGTTTAGTCTCTCTCTCTCTCTAACATTAGCAATACGAATGATATACAAGCGCTGAAGTCAATACGAATGTATGCATGCACTCTTTAATTTCTATACTTTTGGGAAGCCACTTATAAAGTTAGAAACCAAGGATATTAGTATGTGGCATTCAAAATTACTAACGATAATCCATCATATTCATGGGATATGCTCAAGACCAGCACACTATTTCCTCAAGTTCAATCCGAATTGTTTGTAAGTAGCTCCGATTCAGACGAAGTAATGGAGGGCATTGAACAGTTTAGTCCTACAAGTAGTATCACTAGAGAATGTTTACCCCCTAAGAAGGCCATTTTAGGTAGTATGTTGTATGCAAAATTTGGAGATTTTTGAGGGATGATCTGGATGCACATGTACAAGCATTTGATATTATCTATGAACTATTGGAAAACCCTTGCAATATACTAGGGAATGAATAATATAAGGCCAACGCTTTTTAATTCACCTCGGTAAATGAAGCGGGATAATCGCTTACCGAATTTGAAATCACTTCACTCTCGCGATCTATATATCAATACAAGATGCTTTCTTTTAGAGGTTCAGATTGAAGAAGTCCTTGTGTTAGGAACCTAGAATTATCTTTGTCAATGTTCTCTGTAGTCTTGGTGAACAATCTTGATTGAAAAGGCAAGATTGCAAACATGTACCTTTTTGTCTTATGTATAAAAAGCTGAGACAAGGATCGCATAAAGAAGACACCACGCAATATGTCAGCGGCTATCTCCTGTTGTGGTGGTTTGAGCATGCAATTATTTCTCACATACTATTGTTGTGTCAATATTGTTGAATCTCATCGAATTGTATGCGTGTTAATAGGTAAAGTCTTGCATAAAAGTTACTATTGTAATTCACAAGTGGTAGTGTACTTCTGTGAGCGCTTATCTATAATTTAGTAAGGAATTATTGTGACTCTTTTGGTTCGTAAGTCGATTGTCTAGCAACGAAGCAATGTGAAGAGAACACTTTCAATGTATTCTTGTATCTTTTGCATGCATTGGGAGTTCAAAATTAATTGTTTTGCACTATGACTGTCTGATATCTGTATGGTACAAGTGATGTTACTTAGTTGAGTGACTAGTGCTTCTGAGAATCAATAATTAGGTATAATATAGAGACATACATTAATCTAAGTTATCCCACCGCAAGAACCTGATCTCACCTATCGTTTCCATAATAGAAAATGTAAAGTTATCGATAGCAATCCTACTAAAGTTCTTCTATGTAGAATACATGCCAATGATGAGATCTAGTGAAAAATATCATAAGTAGGAGAGTGATAAGAAACTAGCATGAGTAAATAGGGCATTAGATGCACCACGGGAAAGAATTAAAGAGGTGATAGTACTAGGATGAGATAGTTACACCTAGGATGTTGAAAAATAAGAACGAGAAATATGTTCCTCCACATACAAGGAAAGATACACGTTCAAGATCAGATGAAGAGACACCTGTGACAAGATCTACGAGAGTAAGACATCTTGTGGATAGGCTAAATCTATACAATAAATCTATGAAGCTTCACCATGCATACATGACTGAGAGAATCAAGCATGATGAACCAACGAATTTTCATGATGCATCACAAGATGAAGATTGGTGCAAAGCAATGGATGATGATATGAATGCATTGAAGAAGAATGATACATGGGAATTAGTGAAATTGACACCGGATAAGAAAGCTATTGCATGCAAATGGGTATACAAATTGAAGTGCAAAAGTGATTGCTGAATGGAGAGATTTAAAGCACTTCTACTTGCAAAAAAATATGCACAAGTATATGGATTGGATTGTGATGAAATGTTTAGTCTAGTGGTGAAAATGACAACGCTGAGAAGCGTGATTGCATGGGCTGCTATGAACAATTGGAAATTGTATCAAATGGACGTTAGGAATGCATTCTTGAATGGAAAATCGTAGGAGGAAGTCTATATGCAGCCTACCCTCTGTATACACACTACAGAGTAGCTCCAACAATAGACTTGAAACCACCAAGTGTAAGAGAGGACTTTTGCACGTTCACACGAACCACTGTACCTCTAAAACTGTTGTACCCCAATGAGCAAAAAATCCATTGCTTTTATAGGCCTCAATAGGTCAAGAGGGTCTTGCTTCACGTCCACTGATCACGCGCCGGTTGATCTCCCAAACTTAGGGGGTAGGTCAAATATTCCCTTGATTTGAATTGAATCCTCAAAAATAGGTAGTCGCCGTGAATGGTTGGCGGCAACATTTGTTTATGCCATTTTCACTTTTTAACAATTACTTTTTACCTTTGCACCTGCCATCTAAGATTCGCATTGATTTAATCCAGGAAATTCAACATGAAGTGCCCTGTCCACTCTGGAAGTGTAGGAGGAGACCACCATGGGATGTTTGGCCATAGTACTACATAATCTGTAGTAAAGCGTTCTGCACCTTCTTCTGCCACGCTTGATGTGCGAGACCCAATATTGCTTTTGATTCATTGTATACTTCTGGACCCATGTTCATCCTGAGAAGAGCTCTTTCATGTTTGGCTTAGATGCCATGCTTCTTCTATGCTTCCTCAGAATCAAGTGTCTTCTGTCATCTGCGGGTGTGTGCATGTTTAAGTATGTGTGTGTAGGTGCGTGTGGGCCGATATGTGGGGTGAGAGTGTATGTGTGTGGGGATGCATGTGTGTATGTGTCGGTGTGTGTGTGATGGGTGGGTGTGCATGTGTGGAAGTGTGTGTGGGAGTGTGTGCATATGTATGGGTGTGAGAGTGTGTGTGTTTATGTGCGTGATTGTGCGTGAGTGTGTGTGTATGTGTGTGAGTAGGTGGCGGGGTGGTGTGAGTGGGGGGTAGAGGCGGGAGTGGAGTTGAGCGGGGGAGGGTGGGGTTGAGTGGGGGCTCGCGGGGGAGGGTGGAGGGGGAGGGATGAGGAGGGAGGAATGGGAAGGCGGAGGGGGAGTGTGGAGGTGAGTGGGGGCTCGCGGGGGAGAGTGGGGTTGAGTGGGGGCTCGTGGGGGAGGGTGGAGTTGAGCGGGGGAGGGTGGGGTTGAGTGGGGGCTCGCGGGGGAGGGTGGAGTTGAGCGGGGGAGGGTGGGGTTGAGTGGGGGCTCGCAAGGGAGGGTGGAGTTGAGCGGGGGAGGGTGGGGTTGAGTGGGGGCTCGCGGGGGAGAGTGGAGTTGAGCGGGGAAGAGTGGAGGTGGAGGGGGATGGTGGGGTTGAGTGGGGGCTCGCGGGGGAGGGTGGAGTTGAGCGGGGGAGGGTGGGGTTGAGTGGGGGCTCGCGGGGGAGAGTGGAGTTGAGCGGGGGAGAGTGGAGGTGGAGGGGGATGGTGGGGTTGAGTGGGGGCTCGCGGGGGAGGGTGGAGTTGAGCGGGGGAGAGTGGAGGTGGAGGGGGATGAGGAGGGAAGATTGGGAAGGCGGAGGGGGAGTGTGGAGGTGAGTGGGGGCTCGCGAGGGAGGGTGGAGTTGAGCGGGGGAGGGTGGGGTTGAGTGGGGGCTCGCGGGGGAGGGTGGAGTTGAGCGGGGGAGGGTGGGGTTGAGTGGGGGCTCGCGGGGGAGGGTGGAGTTGAGCGGGGAAGGGTGGGGTTGAGTGGGGGCTTGCGGGGGAGAGTGGAGTTGAGCGGGGGAGAGTGGAGGTGGAGGGGGATGAGGCGGGAGGAGTGGGAAGGCGGAGGGGGAGTGTGGAGGTGAGTGGGGGCTTGCGGGGGAGGGTGGGGTTGACGGGGGCTCGCGGGGGAGGGTGGAGTTGAGCGGGGAGGGTGGGGTTGAGTGGGGGCCCGCGGGGGTGGGGGCTCGCGGGGGAGGGTGGAGTTGAGCGGGGGAGAGTGGAGGTGGAGGGGGATGAGGAGGGAAGAGTGGGAAGGCGGAGGGGGAGTGTGGAGGTGAGTGGGGGCTCGCGGGGGAGAGTGGGGTTGAGCGGGGGAGAGTGGAGGTGGAGGGGGATGAGGCGGGAGGAGTGGGAAGGCGGAGGGGGAGTGTGGAGGTGAGTGGGGGCTTGCGGGGGAGGGTGGGGTTGGCGGGGGCTCGCGGGGGAGGGTGGAGTTGAGCGGGGAGGGTGGGGTTGAGTGGGGGCTCATGGGGGAGGGTGGAGTTGAGCGGGGAAGAGTGGAGGTGGAGGGGGATGAGGCGGGAGGAGTGGGAAGGCGGAGGGGGAGTGTGGAGGTGAGTGGGGGCTTGCGGGGGAGGGTAGGGTTGAGTGGGATGAGGAGGGAGGAGTGAGAAGGCGGAGGGGGAGTGTGGAGGTGAGTGGGGGCTCGCGGGGAGGGTGGGGTTGAGTGGGGGCTCGCGGGGGAGGGTGGAGTTGAGCGGGGAAGAGTGGAGGTGGAGGGGGATGAGGAGGGAGGAGTGGGAAGGCGGAGGCGGAGTGTGGAGGTGAGTGGGGGCTCGCGGGGGAGGGTGGAGATGAGCGGGGAGGGTGGGGTTGAGTGGGGGCTCGCGGGGGAGGGTGGAGTTGAGCGGGGGAGAGTGGAGGTGGAGGGGGATGAGGCGGGAGGAGTGGGAAGGCGGAGGGGGAGTGTGGAGGTGAGTGGGGGCTTGCGGGGGAGGGTTGGCGGGGGCTCGCGGGGGAGGGTGGAGTTGAGCGGGGAGGGTGGGGTTGAGTGGGGGCTCGCGGGGGAGGGTGGAGTTGAGCGGGGAAGAGTGGAGGTGGAGGGGGATGAGGCGGGAGGAGTGGGAAGGCGGAGGGGGAGTGTGGAGGTGAGTGGGGGCTTGCGGGGGAGGGTGGGGTTGAGTGGGATGAGGAGGGAGGAGTGGGAAGGCGGAGGGGGAGTGTGGAGGTGAGTGGGGGCTCGCGGGGAGGGTGGGGTTGAGTGGGGGCTCGCGGGGGAGGGTGGAGTTGAGCGGGGAAGAGTGGAGGTGGAGGGGGATGAGGAGGGAGGAGTGGGAAGGCGGAGGGGGAGTGTGGAGGTGAGTGGGGGCTTGCGGGGGAGGGTGGGGTTGGAGGGAGAGGGATCATAGAAGGGGCACTACCCATGGCCTCATGCCTCAAAGAGAGAGAGGGATCATAGAAGGGGCACTACAGACCCCCACATCTAGCTTTTGCACCGTCCCTGGTGCAATTCCTTTCTTATTTTACTCATTTCAATGAGATCTAGTTATTCTGCAATTACTGAAAGAAACATGATATGTACAAGGGATAGAATGCTTCCATTTTGACCTAATTCAGATACTTCTTCACCCTGGAGATGTTGACCAGGGGAATCCTTTTACCCTGCAAATCTTCCAGATGCACTGCACCATGTGGCAATACCTTGATTACCTTATAAGGTCCTATCCACTTGGGTGCCAATTTAGTTTGAATTGGTGGAACCTGATGCACTAAAACCATAGACCCTTCCTGAACTTCATTGGATCTCAGATACCTGTCATGCAATCTCTTGCGCTCTTCTTGTGTCACCAGAAGTTTCTGCATTGCCCCTTCTCTATACTCTTCTAATGCCACCAATCTCTGAATGGGGGGTTCAATTCCAATGGTTTTGATTCCTATTTCTTTTCTGATGATAAACTCAAATGGTGCCAATGCCTCTTTCCCATAAACTAAGCGAAATGGAGTCTCGCCTGTGGTTCCCCTCTTCGTGGTTCTGAAAGCCCAAATTGCACCAATTAGTGCTAGTGGCCAAGAGCTTTGATGATCAAAAGATAATTTGCGAAGTAGTCCAATCAAAATCTTATTGGAACTCTCTGCTTGGCCATTTGCCCTTGGGTAATAGGCACAAGATTTTTTATGGAATATTTTGTACCTGTCAAATATAAACTGGAGCAATTGATTTACAAAATGTGTGCCCCTATCACTAGTTATTTCCAGTGGGCAACCAAATCTTGAGAAAATACGTTTATACATAAATTTAGCCACTGTTAAAGCCGTGCAGTCCACAGTAGCTTTAGCCTCTATCCATTTAGTGGCATAGCATGTGGCCATCAAAATATACTTTTTTCCTCCAGGTTGACCAGTTGGACTAATTGGGCCTATGAAATCAAGACCCCATCGTTCAAATGGGAGCCATCCTGTAGATATGACCAATGGTTGGAAATTCAATCTGGTTGGCGCGGGAGCACACCTCTGGCAGATGTGGCATTCTTTAGAAAACTTGATTGCATCCTTGAAAATAGGAGGCCACCATAAACCTTTGTGGATGATTCTATGAGCCAATTCTTCCCCCTTTAGATGTCCTTCATTGTGTGCAGCCTCTAGCAGAAGATTTACCTCCTCTGGATAAACAAACCTTCTCAATATATCATCTTGACAGTATTTATATAAATTTCCATTTATAAGAGAATATGCTTTGGTTTTCAGGAGCAATCTTCTCTTTTCTACAGGTGTCAAGTGTTCTGGGATCTTTCCAGTAGTCAGAACATGGAGAATTTCATCATACCAACCAGTCCGGATTGCTACTAGAAAAAGATTGCTATCCACTAATTCATCATTAATACCTGTTGCCTTTTCGCTCATTGCCGTCCTGGACACTTGATCTGCCATGTAGTGCTCTTTTCCTGGCTTAATATGAATATCAAATTAAATTCTTGAAATAGGAGTAACCATCTCCAAATCCTTCCAGCTACTCTAGGCTTGTTTATCAAATACTTCAAGGGCTGATGATCAGAAATAACAATGAAATGTATACCAAGGAGATAATGTCGGAACTTCTGAAGGGCAAATACAATAGCCAAACCTTCTCTTTCCGTTGTACTGTAATTTCTTTCAGCTTGGTTGAGTAGTCTGCTTGCATAAGAGATAGGTCTATCCACTTTGTGAGATGATGGTTGAGCTAGAACTGCACCAACAGCATGAAGACTAGCATCTGTATGCACATGAAATTCCAATGACCAATTAGGAACACTTAAAAGGGGAGCAGTACAGAGCCTCAACTTTAGTTCACAAAATGCTTTGTCGGCTTCAGCACTCCATGAGAAAGGGATCTTTTTACTGGTAAGCCCTACAAGGGCTTAGCAATTTCTGAATACATCCTAATGAATCTTCTGTGATAACCTGCATGGCCCAAGAAACTTTGCACTTCCTTTGGGCTTTGTGGAATTGGCATGGAAAGAATAGTTGTAACCTTTGCAGGGTCAACAGTTATGCCTTTAGCAGATACTATGTGACCAAGAAGAGTGCCTTTAGTGACCAAAAAGTGACATTTATCAAGATTCAATTTCAAACCTGTTTTGAGACATTGCTCAAAAATTTCTTTTAGATTTTCCAAATGGTCATGGAAATCTTGAACTACTGCCCTTCTATCTGTACTTGAAAATACTGAAAAGTCATCCATGAAAATGCGTAGAAAGGTTGTTAACCATTTGCCCAATATCAGATACATCGTTCTATTAAATGAAGCCGGTGCATTCTTCAAACCAAAAGCCATTCGAGTATAGACATAAGTGCCCGAGGGAGTGACAAAGGCTGTTTTGTCCCTATCATCAGGATGGATCACTATCTGATTGTAGCCACTAAAACCATCCAAGAAACTATACAGAGTGTGACCAGCTACTTCTTCAAGTACTTGCTCTGTGAAGGGCTGAGGAAATCCATCTTGAATAGTCACTTTATTCAAAGCACGAAAATCAACACATACTCTTATTTTTCCGCTATTTTTCTTGGGCACAATAACCATAGAGGAGAGCCACCTGGAATGTTCTACTGGCACAATTATACCTGCTTCCTCTAGTTTTGTAATCTCTGCCTTTACCGCCTCTGCATACTTCGGATTGAGTCGATATGGCCTACTTCGTACTGGCGCGGCTCTCTCAACTAAGGGTATCCGATGTAACCCAAGCTCTTCTGGTATCCCTATTAGATCTTTGTAGGACCATGCGAAGACACTTTTATAAGTAAAAAGCAAAGAAGTTACCTTCTGTAGCAAGGGAGGATAATGCCACAACCAGGATGCCAAATGGACCATTTGAGGGTTCTCTTCATCCCCTAAATTTACTTCTTGAACCAATGTTTCAGGACTGGTTTTGCTTGAGAAATCATCTCCACTATATGCACGAGTGGATTTTAATTTATATTCTGCAACATGTTCTTCCATCCATCCTTGAGGTATATCTGAAAAAGGAAGATCTTCTCTGCCCTTAGGTTCAAAATATTCTACCTCTGATACTTTTATCTGGGTTGCTTCCTCAAGGCTTGTGCTTTCCTGCAATTGCTCATTCTCCAACACCTTGTGGTCTTCATTGCCCTTTCCTGTAATTTCTTCTTCAATTTCATTGATCTCCACTGTGCAACACTCTGCACTTCCCATCATCCAATTTAACAATGTATCCTCTTCTTGGGGTAGAGAGGGCATTACCTGAGTGTCCACAGTAGTTTTTCCTGAGTCGAATCCTTCTTCCAAATGTAGTTGCAGTTGGCTATTGGTATTTGTTGAAATCCATAGTTTATTTTTTCCCCAATCTTGCAAAACTTTTGCTTGTCTCAGCCAAGGTCTCCCCAGGAGTAGAGGGTAAGAAGTCTCCTGTAGAAGTGCAATAATAACAAAATCTAGAACAAAATGGCAGCCCTGTACTACCATCAGTACCTTCTCAATAATGCCTAGTGGCGCAACCCGATGTTGATCTGCCAACGTAACCGTGAATGGTGCCAACTTGGTGGGGTTCAATTTCAGCTTCTTCATTGTAAAATCTGGCATTAAATTGATACCAGAGCCTCCATCTATGATCACACCTGTAAGAGCTTCATCCTTTATACAAACTGATAATCTTGAACTTTGGTAGTCTGCTAAGGGTGCAGGGGGGAAATCAACCATGAATCCATCTATACTAGGTGATTGGACTAAGTGAGCAGAGTGTATAATCTTCAGTAAGTCACTTCTTATTTTTGAATCCATCCTTATAAGTTCATATAGACTAACCTTGTGATGAATACCTTTCAAGATCTGTTCAATGTTTACCTCCTGAGTGTTTTCTTGCAGACTTGTTGGTTGACCCTTTAGAGAAGTAGTCATCTTATCATAAGCTCCTTCAATTTCTACTTGATCCTTCCATCCAGACTCCTTTTCTTCCTCTTTATCCTGAAATCCTTGTTGTTCATCTCTCTGGGTTGCAGCTGCTTGCCTAGCTCTAGTCATCATGGGTATTGCAGAGGGTGAAACAGCATAAGTCTGAGTGGTTTTTCCTTCTTCATGTGGAGAGACTGCAATCATGTGGATTGGAGCAGGACGACCTCTTGCGCAATCTTTGGTATAATGATCCTTGGCCTCTGGACAATGTTGACAAGGAGGTGCATCTTCTGGGAGGGAACACCTATTTTGCATGTGGCCATATTCACCACAACGATAGCACATCAAGGGTCTATTATATCTAGGCTTTGCAGGCCTATTCTCCTCTCTATTAGATGTATTTGAAGTAGTGGCATAGTATGAATCCAAAGTTTGAGGGTTACCTCTCTGCTGTGTACCCTTGAGGTAATAACAATCTCTGGCTTCATGACCATCTTTTCCACAAAATTGACAGCTTACCTTAATAGGGCAATTAGCATTGGAATGTCCATTGTTGTTACAGATTGTACACCAAATTTGTCTCCTTATATCCTGAGTGGTCTTCAAGTCTTCTAATTCTCGGCGAAGTTGGGCCACTTCATCATCAGTTCGACGCAGTGGTGGCAAGACCTTCTCTTCTTGTTGATTTTGTTGCATCTTCAATGCCGCCAGTTCCCTCCTTAGTTGCTCAATAGGATCCAGGTCTGCAGCATACTTAGGTTGTGTATCCCCTTCAAAATGTTGCCTTGCTTCTTCAATGCGTGATGCTGCTGCAACAAAATCATTGAGGGTGGCATCCAATCTAAGAGACTCAGGAAGCTTCTGCTGAGATGACCTGGGCAGAGCCTTCTCTATCCACTTTTTAACCAAAAAGTCACCTGGAGCATGTGGCAGACGTGCAACAAGTGCTTTTGTTCTAGTGTGAAGTTCATGAAAAGATTCACCTGGTCTTAGCTTCAAATTCTCTAGCTGATCTAGAGCTCTTTCCGAAGAATCACTTGGTCGAAATGTCTGTGAGAATGCCGCCTTCAGAGCCTCCCATGTAGTGAAATGGCCATCTGCATACTGACTATACCATTTATCTGCAAGGCCCTCCAATGTGGATGGAAAAAGTGCCAGCATTGCATCTTCTCTATTTTGCAGACCTCTTCCACGGCATAAAGAGATGAATCTCCTCACATGATCATCAGCATCCTCATAAGCTTGTCCCTTGAAGGTAGGGAATTTGATATTTAATCTGGAGAGCAAATGAGAGAGATCCTCCATCTGTACTGGTGTTTCTTCGGACGTATCTGAGGAGAAGTCTAGAGTTCTCCTATACCCCTCTTTTGACAAGGGTGTCGCACCCAAATCAATAGATAAATTTAGGGAGGACAGAGGGGAGGTAGACTCACTAGCCGTGGTTATTGCTAACTTGTTAAGGCTCCTTCGAACACGAAGAGATTCCTTATCTGCTCGTGTATGGGTCATGTACCTATTCGCAATTGCAATAGGGAAAAACACCTCTCACAGAAATGCAAGGGTCCCACCGTGCGTGCCAAACTGTAGAGGAGGTACTGGGGTATCCGCTTTTAACAAAAGTAGAGAATGAAAATTAAACACGTCCAGTACATCACCTACTCAAGGGGGGTTCTCTTTAGGGAAATATACCCTTTAACATTTCTGTGAGCAGGTAGATAACATGGATTACACATAGTGGTAAATACTTCAGAAAATATGGACAACCAATGACCAAGGAAGATCATACACTTCTTGATTCGAATCAGACGATTACAAGGTAGGGCAGAGTGATGCTCAAAAGTGCAAGCTTAGGGCTGACAAGCCACCCTAAAAGTATTAACTCCAATACAACATATCACCCTAATGGGGCTACTGATATGCAAGCTAACTCAGAACAATACAAATGGTAGAATCTCTCAAGAGAATGGAGATTCCTCAACACACTGACTCACAGAAAAGAAAATAAATCCAAGCTACTCTCTTACATTGTAGTGCTCATAGCCCTCCACTGAGAAGCCTACCCTCTGTATACACACTACAGAGTAGCTCCAACAATAGACTTGAAACCACCAAGTGTAAGAGAGGACTTTTGCGCGTTCACACAAACCACTGTACCTCTAAAACTGTTGTACCCCAATGAGCAAAAAATCCATTGCTTTTATAGGCCTCAATAGGTCAAGAGGGTCTTGCTTCACGTCCACTGATCACGCGCCGGTTGATCTCCCAAACTTAGGGGGTAGGTCAAATATTCCCTTGATTTGAATTGAATCCTCAAAAATAGGTAGTCGCCGTGAATGGTTGGCGGCAACATTTGTTTATGCCACTTTCACTTTTTAACAATTACTTTTTACCTTTGCACCTGCCATCTAAGATTCGCATTGATTTAATCCCGGAAATTCAACATGAAGTGCCCTGTCCACTCTGGAAGTGTAGGAGGAGACCACCATGGGATGTTTGGCCATAGTACTACATAATGTGTAGTAAAGCGTTCTGCACCTTCTTCTGCCACGCTTGATGTGCGAGACCCAATATTGCTTTTGATTCATTGTATACTTCTGGACCCATGTTCATCCTGAGAAGAGCTCTTTCATGTTTGGCTTAGATGCCATGCTTCTTCTATGCTTCCTCAGAATCAAGTGTCTTCTGCCATCTGCGGGTGTGTGCATGTTTAAGTATGTGTGTGTAGGTGCGTGTGGGCCGATATGTGGGGTGAGAGTGTATGTGTGTGGGGATGCACGTGTGTATGTGTCGGTGTGTGTGTGATGGGTGGGTGTGCATGTGTGGAAGTGTGTGTGGGAGTGTGTGCATATGTATGGGTGTGAGAGTGTGTGTGTTTATGTGCGTGATTGTGCGTGAGTGTGTGTGTATGTGTGTGAGTAGGTGGCGGGGTGGTGTGAGTGGGGGGTAGAGGCGGGAGTGGAGTTGAGCGGGGGAGGGTGGGGTTGAGTGGGGGCTCGCGGGGGAGGGTGGAGGGGGAGGGATGAGGAGGGAGGAATGGGAAGGCGGAGGGGGAGTGTGGAGGTGAGGGGGGGCTCGCGGGGGAGAGTGGGGTTGAGTGGGGGCTCGTGGGGGAGGGTGGAGTTGAGCGGGGGAGGGTGGGGTTGAGTGGGGGCTCGTGGGGGAGGGTGGAGTTGAGCGGGGGAGGGTGGGGTTGAGTGGGGGCTCGCGGGGGAGGGTGGAGTTGAGCGGGGGAGGGTGGGGTTGAGTGTTGGCTCGCGGGGGAGAGTGGAGTTGAGCGGGGAAGAGTGGAGGTGGAGGGGGATGGTGGGGTTGAGTGGGGGCTCGCGGGGGAGGGTGGAGTTGAGCGGGGGAGGGTGGGGTTGAGTGGGGGCTCGCGGGGGAGAGTGGAGTTGAGCGGGGGAGAGTGGAGGTGGAGGGGGATGGTGGGGTTGAGTGGGGGCTCGCAGGGGAGGGTGGAGTTGAGCGGGGGAGAGTGGAGGTGGAGGGGGATGAGGAGGGAAGAGTGGGAAGGCGGAGGGGGAGTGTGGAGGTGAGTGGGGGCTCGCGGGGGAGGGTGGAGTTGAGCGGGGGAGGGTGGGGTTGAGTGGGGGCTCGCGGGGGAGGGTGGAGTTGAGCGGGGGAGGGTGGGGTTGAGTGGGGGCTCGCGGGGGAGGGTGGAGTTGAGCGGGGAAGGGTGGTGTTGAGTGGGGGCTCGCGGGGGAGAGTGGAGTTGAGCGGGGGAGAGTGGAGGTGGAGGGGGATGAGGAGGGAAGAGTGGGAAGGCGGAGGGGGAGTGTGGAGGTGAGTGGGGGCTCGCGGGGGAGGGTGGAGTTGAGCGGGGGAGGGTGGGGTTGAGTGGGGGCTCGCGGGGGAGGGTGGAGTTGAGCGGGGGAGGGTGGGGTTGAGTGGGGGCTCACGGGGGAGGGTGGAGTTGAGCGGGGGAGGGTGGGGTTGAGTGGGGGCTCGCGGGGGAGAGTGGAGTTGAGCGGGGGAGAGTGGAGGTGGAGGGGGATGGTGGGGTTGAGTGGGGGATCGCGGGGGAGGGTGGAGTTGAGCGGGGGAGGGTGGGGTTGAGTGGGGGCTCGCGGGGGAGGGTGGGGTTGAGTGGGGGCTCGCGGGGGAGGGTGGAGTTGAGCGGGGGAGGGTGGGGTTGAGTGGGGGCTCGCGGGGGATAGTGGAGTTGAGCGGGGGAGAGTGGAGGTGGAGGGGGATGATGGGGTTGAGTGGGGGCTCGCGGGGGAGGGTGGAGTTGAGCGGGGGAGAGTGGAGGTGGAGGGGGATGAGGAGGGAAGAGTGGGAAGGCGGAGGGGGAGTGTGGAGGTGAGTGGGGGCTCGCGGGGGAGAGTGGGGTTGAGCGGGGGAGAGTGGAGGTGGAGGGGGATGAGGCGGGAGGAGTGGGAAGGCGGAGGGGGAGTGTGGAGGTGAGTGGGGGCTTGCGGGGGAGGGTGGGGTTGGCGGGGGCTCGCGGGGGAGGGTGGAGTTGAGCAGGGAGGGTGGGGTTGAGTGGGGGCTCGCGGGGGAGGGTGGAGTTGAGCGGGGAAGAGTGGAGGTGGAGGGGGATGAGGCGGGAGGAGTGGGAAGGCGGAGGGGGAGTGTGGAGGTGAGTGGGGGCTTGCGGGGGAGGGTGGGGTTGAGTGGGATGAGGAGGGAGGAGTGGGAAGGCGGAGGGGGAGTGTGGAGGTGAGTGGGGGCTCGCGGGGAGGGTGGGGTTGAGTGGGTGCTCGCGGGGGAGGGTGGAGTTGAGCGGGGAAGAGTGGAGGTGGAGGGGGATGAGGAGGGAGGAGTGGGAAGGCGGAGGGGGAGTGTGGAGGTGAGTGGGGGCTCGCGGGGGAGGGTGGAGATGAGCGGGGAGGGTGGGGTTGAGTGGGGGCTCGCGGGGGAGGGTGGAGTTGAGCGGGGGAGAGTGGAGGTGGAGGGGGATGAGGCGGGAGGAGTGGGAAGGCTGAGGGGGAGTGTGGAGGTGAGGTGGGGCTTGCGGGGGAGGGTGGGTTTGGCGGGGGCTCGCGGGGGAGGGTGGAGTTGAGCGGGGAGGGTGGGGTTGAGTGGGGGCTCGCGGGGGAGGGTGGAGTTGAGCGGGGAAGAGTGGAGGTGGAGGGGGATGAGGCGGGAGGAGTGGGAAGGCGGAGGGGGAGTGTGGAGGTGAGTGGGGGCTTGCGGGGGAGGGTGGGGTTGAGTGGGATGAGGAGGGAGGAGTGGGAAGGCGGAGGGGGAGTGTGGAGGTGAGTGGGGGCTCGCGGGGAGGGTGCGGTTGAGTGGGGGCTCGCGGGGGAGGGTGGAGTTGAGCGGGGAAGAGTGGAGGTGGAGGGGGATGAGGAGGGAGGAGTGGGAAGGCGGAGGGGGAGTGTGGAGGTGAGTGGGGGCTTGCGGGGGAGGGTGGGGTTGGAGAGAGAGGGATCATAGAAGGGGCACTACCCACGGCCTCATGCCTCAAAGAGAGAGAGGGATCATAGAAGGGGCACTACAGTGGAGTTGAGGGTGGGTGGAGTGGACGGTGAGTGGAGTGGAGGGTGGGTGGATTTGAGGGTGGGTGGAGTTCAAGGTGGATGGAGTTGAGGTTGTCGTGGGTGGAGTGGAGTTGAGGGTGGGTGGAGTTGGGAGAAGGTGGAGTCAAGGGAGGGTGGAGTTGGGGTTGCCGTGGGTGTAGTGGAGTTGAACGTGGGTGTAGTTGGGAGAGGGTGGAGTGGAGGGTGGGTGAAGTTGAGGGTGGGTGGAGCAGAGGGTGGGTGGAGTTGAGGGTGGGTGGAGGGTGGGTGGAGTTGAGGGTGGGTGGAGTGGAGGGTGGGTGGAGTTGAGGGTGGGTGGAGTGGAGAGTGGGTGGAGTTGAGGTGGGTGGAGTTGAGGTGGGTGGAGTAGAGGGTGGGTGGAGTTGGGGGAGGTTGGAGTGGAGGGAGGGTGGAGTTGGGGTTGCCGTGGGTGGATTGGAGGGTGGGTGGAGTTGAGGGTGGGTGGAGTGTGGGAGAGTCACGTTTCTGCAATCTCCTACCAAGCTCTGTAGGAGTGGTGTCCTTTGGGAAACCCGAAAAGAAGATCGCAACCACTTAGCAGTTATTACTCGATGTGTAAACTTGATTCAACCATTGCGATATCTTGAAACACTATCGAATTTCTTAATTTCTTGCCCCAATCTATGTGTGTGTCTGGAGAGAGAGATCGTGTAGGGAAGAGGGTGTGGGGGGGTGACTGTGGGGAAGCTAGAGTGGCGGAGGGTGGTTGTGGGGAGGAGGGAGTGGTGGGGGGTGGCTACGGGGAATAGGGAGTGATGGGGGGGGGGGGTTGTGGGGGCTCTGGGCGAGGCTATGGGCAAGGAATGGCAACAAGGAAGAGGGAGTGATGGGGGGGGGGGGGGGGTTGCGGGGGCTATGGGCGGGGGGTGGCAACGGGGAAGAGGGAGTGGTGGGGGGTGACTACGAGGAAGAGGGAGAGAGGGAAGCGCAAGAGGGTGGGTTGTGAGGGCTGTGGGCGGAAGTAGGAGGGAGTGGTGGGGCTGTGGGCGGCAAGGGCTACGGATGGGGGAGAGAGGGAATGGCGGGGGAGAAATGGAGAATGAGGGGCACTTGGGGGAAGTGATTGCAGGGGCAGCGGGTGGGGGAGAGAGGGAATGGTGAGGGAGAGAGACAAAGCGAGGCACACGGGGGAAGTGTTTGCAGGGGCTCCGGGTGGGGGAGAGAGGGACTAGCAGGGCGGGGATTACAGGGACTGCGGGGAGGGAGAGAGAGAGAGAGAGAGAGAGAGAGAGAGAGAGAGAGAGAGAGAGAGAGAGAGAGAGAGAGAGAGAGAGAGAGAGAGAGAGAGAGAGAGAGAGAGAGAGAGAGAGAGAGAGAGAGAGAGAGAGAGAAGGGGAGAGAGAGAGAGAGAGAGATGGCGGGGAGAGAGAGAGAGGGAGAGGGAGAGGGAGAGGGAGAGAGAGAGAGAGAGAGAGAGAGAGTTTTGTGCCGCACTACGGACCCCACATAAAGTCTTCGCACCGTCTCGATGCAATTCCTCCTTTATTTGCTTATCTAAATAAGACTACAAACAATAAATGAAATACGGTATGTACAATGAATGAATTTCTTCAATCTTGACTTAATGTAGGTAATTCTTCACCCTGGAGATATTGACCAGGGGTATCCTCTTACCCTACAAATCCTCTAAATGCACTGCTCCGTGTGGTAATACCTTTATCACTCTGTATGGTCCTATCCATTTGGGTGCTAATTTGGTTGCAACTGCTGAGATTTGGTGCACCAAAACCAAGGATCCTTCCTGTACTTCATTGGACTTAAGATACCTGTCATGCGCTCTTTTGCACTCTTCTTGTGTTACCTGAAGTTTTTGCATTGCCCCTTCTCTGTATTCTTCTAATGCGACGAGTCTCCTAATGGGAGGTTCAATTCCAATGGTTGTGGCTCCAATTTCTCTTTTGATAATAAATTCAAATGGTGCCAATGCCTCTTTTGCATACACTAAGTGAAATGGACTCTCACTAGTTGTTCCCCTTCTTGTAGTTTTGAAAGCCCAAATTGCACCGATCAATGCTTGTGGCCAAAAGCTTTGATGATCAAAAGATAATTTGTGTAGCGACCCAATCAAACTCTTATTGGAGCTTTTTGCTTGGTCATTCGCCCTTGGATAGTAGGCACAAGATTTTTTATGAAAGACCGTGTACCTGTCAAATATAAATTGGAGCAATTGATTTACAAAATGTGTGCCTCTATCACTAGTGATTTCTAGTGGGCAACCAAATCTTGAGAAAATACGTTTATACAAAAACTTAGCTACTGTTAAGGCTGTGCAGTCGACAGTAGCTTTAGCCTCTATCCATTTAGTTGCATAGCATGTGGCCATCAAAATATACTTCTTACCCCCAAGTTGACCAGTTGGATTAATTGGTCCTATGAAATCAAGACCCCATCATTCGAATGGGAGCCATCCTATAGATATGCCTACTGGTTGGAAATTCAATTTTGTTGGCACAGGAGCACATCTTTGGCAAATGTGGCATTCTTTAGCAAACTTGATTGCATCTCGGTAGATATGAGGCCACCATAGTCCTTTGTGGATGATTTTGTGAGCCAACTCTTCCCACTTTTGATGCCCTTCACCGTGTGCTGCCTCTAGTAAAAGGTTTAGCTCCTCCGAGTTAACACACTTTCTCAAGATAACATCCTCACAATATCTATATAAATTCCATTTATAAGTGAGTAGGCTTTGGTTTAAAGGAGTAATCTTCTCTTTTCTATAGGTGTTAAGTGTTTTGGGAGTTTTCCAGTAGTGAGAAGATGGAAAATTCCATCATACCATTCAGCTTGAGTTGCTACTAGGAAGAGATTATTATCCACCAGTTCATCATTATTACCTATTGTATTCTTGCTCATTGCAGTCCTAGATACTTGATTTTCCATGTAGTACTCTCTTCCTGGCTTAATATGAATAACAGAGTTGAATTCTTCAAACATGAGTAACCATCACCAAACTCTTCCTGCCACTCTAGGCTTGTTTATCAAGTACTTCAAGGGATGATGGTCCGATATGACTATAAAATGTACACCGAGAAGGTAATGGCAAAACTTTTGAAGAGCAAATACAATAGCCAAACCTTCCCTTTGGTCGTACTAAAGTTCCTTTTTGCCTTGGTAAGTAGCCTATTGGCATAGGAGATAGGTCTATCAATCTTGTGTGATGATGATTGAGCCAAAATCACACAAACACCATGAAGATTGGCGTCTGTATGCACATGAAACTCCAATGACCAGTGAGGAACACTTAAAAGTGGAGTAGTACATAACCTCAATTTTTAAATGCTTTGTTAGCTTCAGGACTCCATGAGAAGGGGACCTTTTTACTGGTAAGCCTTAACAAGGGTTTAACTATTTCTGAATACATTCATATAAATCTTCTATGGTATCCTGCATGGCCCAAAAAACTCCAAATGATCATGGAAATCTTGAACTGATTCTCTTCTATCTGTGCCTGAAAACACTGAAAAGTCATCCAAGCAAATGCATACAAAGGTTGTTAACCAGTTGCCCAATATTAGATACATTGTTCTATTAAATGAAGCTAGTGCATTTTTCAAGCCAAAAGCCATGTGGGTATAGACATAAGTGCCCCATGGAGTAAGGAAGGGTATTTTGTCCCCCTCATCAGGATGGATCACTATCTAATTGTAGCCACTAAAACCATCCAGCAAGCTATACAATGTGTGCTCGGCTACTTCCTCAAGTACTTGCTTTGTGAAGGGCTGAGGAAATCCATCTTGAATAGTTACCTTATTCAAGACACGAAGATCAACGCAACCTCTTATTTTTCCACTATTTTTCTTGGGTACAATAACCATAGAAGAAAGCCACTTGGAATGTTCTATTGGAACAATTATACCTCCTTTTTCTAGTTTTGCAATTTCCAACTTTACTGCCTCTGCATACTCATTAGGAAAAAAGGTGAACCCTGGATGGGCCTTTTAGCTCAAGGAGTGATTAGTGATGGACCAATCAGAAGAGGGTGGTGGCCACAGTCTATACCCTATAAAATACTAGGCTGAAGGGGGAAGAGGGGACAAGATTCCTCTATGTTCAGGGTTGTCTTCTAGAGAGAGAAGAAATCTCGTAATCAGGCTGGGCCCAAAAATTCAAAATTTTTTAAAAGTTGTAAAACTCATCATAATACCATTAAATGACCTCCATATCACTTTTCAGGGTCAAAAGTGCTATTTTTGACTTCTAATTCAAAATCCGTGCATGTTTGTGGACTAAAAAAGTGACGTTTTTCAAAATGACTCAAAAAACTCTATTTTCCCTCTTCAAACTGCCATTTTCATACCCAAAACCCAAAAAGTCATATTTTTCACCTCTATTCCCTCCATACCATACAACAGAAGCATTGTTTCTCCTCCTACCATTCTCCCAACTTCTGCAGCAATGACAACAACTCTTACTCCCATGGAAAGCTCCAGAGCTCGTAGGAGACCAAAGGACGAAGTTCACACAATGACGTGCCACAACATCAAAACAATGGAAGGAAGTTGGCTACCACAAGAGTTTTGCAAAGGTGCATGGGTGTACATGCAGCCATCTGGACTTGGTCCTCATCGTGTTCGAGATCGTGGAAATTTGGATCTTCATTGGAAAGGTAAGCTCTTAGGCTTCAAGCAGCAAACACATGGTGGGATGGTTGCTATTGTACAACATGTCTTCACAGTTTCAACCATGAAGTTAGAAAACTCCAATAGAATTAGATATCCAATCCATTGTGAGTATTTCTATTTTCTCAATGCTTCATGGTGTTAAATGTCTTAATTACTCATCTCATATGTTTTTCATTGCTACAGTCATATTTCCTTCTAGTTTAGTGGAAGAGCAACCACTTCATAGTCTCACAGGAACTTTCAAAGCATTACATGCAGACATTGGGGCATTAGTGTTTCCAGATGTACCTCCTGCTAAACTTATTCGTGAAAGGATCTTCTTTTACACTCACGAGTACATTGTTCCTTCCATAGATGGTGAATATGGAAGGTTGGAGATTATCAAAGTTGACTCTCTTCTTAGTTTAGAGTGGCCAAAACCTGATTTTTGGTCCATATCATCTTTCAAGCGTAAGATGGTGATGGACATACATAACTCTTTGAAATTCACACGAGTATCTAGATCAATAGGTCTTCATTGGACTCTACCAATCTATTGCTTTGTTTTCATATTTCAAGGCATTCCTTTTGTAGAAACTCCTACAATGTTCCTATGTAAAGATATTACATACGAAGCAGTAGAAGGATTGTTAGGGGAAAACTGGGGTTATGTAGAAGGATTGTCAAAAGGGGATAGATATCGTTGTAGAATTGGTGACACAAGTATAGGGTTTCGCTATTTAAAACATCGCACCTCATTGTACATCAGATTTTATTATGATCGTTGGATGTGTAAACTAGGAGAGTGGATACCTTTGCAAAGCTCGGAGGGATCTTTAGCTTCATTTGAAATTAATGTGAAGTTACCAAACAATGATATGGAGGTGGTTTTAGTTAATCAACATTGGAACTTGGCCAACTTGAGAGAGCACTTACTTATCATGGGATATGACGATCTTCATGATTTCAAATTTCGAATACGAGGGAACAAGGTAAGAGTTGTATTCCATATATACATATATATATATATATATATATATATATATATATATATATATATATATATATATATATATATATATCTTATTCTATCACTATTGTTCATGATTTGAAAATGTTTTACTCTTTTATGAATTGTCCACAGATTGGAAAGAGATTGGAAGACAAAATCAAGGTTCTTGCAGATTGGAGCATGGATGGAACTGACATTTCATTGTCATAACTCTTTTTTGTAAAGATACTGTGAAACCTGTAAACAAACCTATTTTTGCAATGAAAAATTTTTCACATTTGCTTCAAGGATATTTTGGCCACATTCTACTTGTATCTGTAAATTCTCAAGGTTTTTCTTGAAAGAGCATTCTTATTGTTTATTTCCTTTCATGTGATCTCAAATGTCAAAGTTTTCCTTTTCAAGACTCTTATGTTTTAATTTAAGGAAAAGTCACTTCTATGAAAAAGTGGGACCCATCACTTAAAAATTCTAGAAAAGTTATAAATAGGAGTCCTCTCTCCTCATTTCTCACTTTTGCAACCACATTGAGTGTTAGAACAGTCTGCATTTGCAAGCTATGGCTTCCACCTCTGTACCTACTAAGAGTGCACGCCACAAGTTTCTAGAATTTTTGGAGGATTCAGATTATAAAGGTCAACATGACCTATATGATCTTCTCTCCAAGGTTCCTGACCTCCTTGGAACCGTGCAAATGAATGCCGATGCTTTGGAGGAGCTACTTCAATATATGCAAGTTCATATATTGCGTTTCTCCATTGAAATACCACCATATGATGGAACTTGGGTTCCATGTGACCTTCTCACCTACATTCACAAAGGTGATGAGGCTTTTGCAAAACGATTGAAACGGTTCCAGGCAATTGCAGAGGAAGCAGGGCACCTTCTTGATGAAACTGTGCCACTTATAAGGAAATTGAATAGGAAACGCAAGATGGGTCCAAAATATCTTTCATTCATTGCTGCCACAATTTTCTTTGTGAATGAGGAACCAGAACCAATTCCTCATGAGATCCCTCATCTTCTTACAGGTGGTTTTGTCGAGGATAAAAAGGAACCACCTCAAGAACCCTTGAATCTCCTATTAGAGAGAGAAGCTATTGAGAAAACTTATCCTCTTGGTGTGGATGATAAGTTGAAAGAAGTGCCTAAGCCATCCACCTCTTCGGAGCCAGAAGCAACTATTCCAGAGGTGGAGATTGAAACTTTTTCAGTGGTTCTTGTCGAGGGACAAGAATATTTGTTTTTACATGATGTAGAGAAGGCATTTGGGCTATGGCTTGATGAATGCCTAAGTTTGTTTTGTACTTTGTCAGAGTGTCCTTTGGATAGTACCTCTGAGTTGTTGGAGAAAAAGTGTTTGCCATTTGGTGACTCAGTGGCCGACACAATAAAATTGGTTTGCAATTACATACTCACAAGTGAACATGAACATATCACAGAAGAACAATTTAATAATGCACAAGAACGGATATTGGAATAAAAAATTCCCTCCTCACCAGTAATCGAGCAGAGTGGGATGTCCCACTCCAGCATTAATTTACAACTTCAAGAGAGAGGAGAAGAAGAAGATAGAGTTCAGGATGTAAGTATCTTCAATTCATGTCATTCATTCTTACAAACACATGCAACTACTAATCATAAAACTTTGTGCAGGAGGTGATTGAAGTCGACAAGTTTGCAGCAAGGAGCGGAGGTGATCGAGTGGCTCGTGGAGGTGGCTCATCCCTTGCAAACTACATTGGGAAACTTCCCAAAGACCATTTTGTAATTATCCATAAAGAGTTCAGTCCTCAGGGCCACTTCATGACATGGTGTCTAAAGGCCTTAAGTAAATTGCTTTGTTTATCAACCATTACACAGGGGAGTAATTGTATCTTTTTAGTTAAGAAATCCCTTGTAACTACAACCTTAGGTTCCAACTTCCGTGGAAAGGTCTTAGGCCAAATAGGTATATCTCTAGGTCTAGGTGTTAGAAATGTTGATCAAATAGCAAACTCAATTTTGACTTACACCCTACCCATGGCTTTGGAGCGTCGAAAGAGAGTCATTGAGAAACTCAAAGCCAATTGATGTAAACAATTGAATTAATATCAAATTTTCACTTTGCTTTATTTACAATTGTCTCAAGTATTTCTTTTTCAGTATATTATCTAAAATTCTTTTGGACCTGCATGTGATGTATTGATGTCATGTAGGGCATTGGGAGGACCTTTAGTTTCATTCTTTTGGACTCTTGATCATTGGGTAAGCCTCCATTAAGGTCTTCTAGGGCATTGGGAGGCCAAATAAGGCACTGCCACAGAAACGCGGGAGGAGGCCCTGCAAAACGTTTGCAGGGCCTTCTCCCGCGTTTCTGTGGCAGTGCCTTATTTGGCCTCCCAATGCCCTAGAAGACCTTAATGGAGGCTTACCCAATGATCAAGAGTCCAAAAGAATGAAACTAAAGGTCCTGACATGCCCAAGGTTACCTTACATGAGACTGAACCTTCACTAGATGGATATTTTCAAGAATGCAAATGTTCTAAGTTTCAAAATGCTCTGCTCATATGTTTCAAAGGTATAGGGAGGTCAAAATTTGTTCATATTAACTACCCCTGAACTAGCTTTACTAGTCATGATCCCTCTTTCATATTTCAAAGGTTTTGTAGGGCATTAGGAGGCCAAATAAGGCCCTGCCACAGAAACGCGGGAGAAGGCCCTGCAAACGTTTTGCAGGGCCTTCTCCCGCGTTTCTGTGGCAGGGCCTTATTTGGCCTCCCAATGCCCTACAAGACCTACATGACCTTAAATAAAAAAGAAATTTCAGTACAGGGATATTATCACTAGATCAAAATGACAAGATAAGAAAACAATCATTCATATATGAGAGATTATCACAAGAAAACACATGGAAATGTAAAATGACTGCTCATGTTTCATTCTAAATAATGAGATTATAAATGGAATAGAGGAAAAGTGCTAATGTTTCATTGAAAATGGCAATATTTACAAAAAATCTCTTGTCCATAGAGATCAGTTACAAAACTTAGCTACGATCACCCCTAATTCTCCTAGCTAATTGTATGTCCTTCGGTTGTATAGTGACTCGCTTAGCATGGATGGCGCACAGGTTGGAATCCTCTAGCATTGATATCAAAAATGCTTCAGCTGCCTCTTGTAAAGCTTCTAAAGCTAGAGCTTGGATCCTTAACCCTGCACAATACCTTTGTAACTCTTCTTTGACCACCCTTGCAAAGGGTCTTCTAGGTATGAGAAGCTCAGCTGTCTTTTGATAGTGCCTTATCTCTGCAAATGCCTTCGTATATCTTCTTCTTCGTTGTGGTGCTCTAGCTTGTGGTGGTGGTGGTCTTCGTTGGACATTTTCTTGTGGTCTTGGTTGGGGTGGTCTACGACGAGGTTGAAAGAATTTCTTCTTCCGTTGCACGCGTCTTGAGCTTTCTCCTTGTTCAGGATGTTGTTGCTGGCTTTGCTCTCTCTCTCTTGATCATTGGGTATGGCCCCCTGATTTGATGGTAGTGTCTTTCCCGCTACAGTAACCCTATGATTTGTAGGTATTTCTTCGTTACCCCATGGTGGCAATCTTTGACTCTCATCACTTGATTGTGAACCTTGTTGAGACACATCCTCATGCGATTCATCAAAATCATCATCAGAAACTACCTGTCTATGAGCACGCTCCTTCACCCTTGTCTTTGTTGGTCTCTTTGGTGATGGAGGCTCATCATATGATGATGGTGGTGATTGGGGTTGATTTACGGCCTTTTCCCTGGATTGCCCATGTTCCACTTGTTCATGCAACTGTTCACTCCCAGAGGTATGGCCACCACCTGTTTCGTGATGGGATGCAGAGTGCGAGACACTACGTCGCCTTTTGTGGTGATTCATCCATGGTGGCTTCTGAGTGCCTTGCACATAGGTAGGAAAGTTAATGGGATCCTTCCTTGCAGTTTGCTTAGTTCGTGCCATCCTGTATAGTGCTAGAATGTTGAAATGAGACAATGAGTCTCCTTTTATAATGTTTCACTTAAAAAGGTTCTGTTCACATCTGAATGGACAAAAAATAGTTTAAAAATTAAAAATTACCTGAAAAAATTGCAAACAAGAGATTAGTGTGTAGCAAACCTTATGAATTATTCAGAAAATGCCATGAATGTATTAAATGACTTCACTTCCATGATGAACCCTCTCGTGTTCTTGTAGCCCGCCATTGAGCATGACGTAAAGGTCCCAATGATGACTTCCATTTTTCACTAGCTAAGTTGTGTTGATTAAATCTTGCAAGTTTTGCAACTTTCGACTCCTTGGCTCGTTCCATTGCATATGTCCTTGAAAATGCAGTACGATAAAACCAATTAAACATCTCTTCCATATAGTTTGATTGCATTGCACCACCACCATGTCGTGTGTTCTTGAAGTAAACACCTCTAGCCTTGTAATGTGACTTCTCCATTCCTTGTGTACTAAAAATCTCCAATGAACCATATCGATGCATAAAAAATGCTCCATGTGCAAATAAAATATGCTGAAATGATATAAGTACATATAACACAATCTTATCAACAAGAAAATTGAAAAAATAAGAAAACTTACAATGTAATGTGTAATATTGCTCTCTCCCCAAGATAGGATGAAACACTTTGCAAACTCCATTAATGTATCTTGAAACAACTGACGGTCATTTTTGTTGGAGCTATTAAGACTCATTAAACCTACCAACTTATCTAAGCATGACCAAACCTTCTTTCGCCTATTACTAAGGTCAATTTGAGAATCATTATCAGTGGTGATCCTGCACAAGTCTTTCCATAGCTCCCTGCATTCATTTTTCTTAGGGCTTACACCTGTTCTGAAAAATTTTCTTGCCTTCTTCCCTGTCATTGACACTTGTTGCAAACTATTTTGCGATTCACCAGGTTTTTTGACAACTAGAGTTACATTACCACCATGACAACCAATCGAATTAAGCAACTCTTCCAATTTTTTGATTGCTTGTACAGATTTATCAATTGGCTTCATGGAAAATGCATATTCTATGTGGAGCTTCAATAATCTATCAAATATTCTCATGAAAGCATGCAATGTGCAAAAGTGAACATTAACTAATGGAAATGGAATAATGGGATTCCAATCTTTATCTAATGTGTCACGGTTAGGTATTTCTAACATAGGACACCTTAACAAAGGTCTATCCCATTCCGTGGAAGTAGGTGCATCTATGTATTCATCTAAGCTAGATAGTACTTTTTGTTGTCCCTTTGTTACTTTGTAGCCTCGAGTACAAAATGGACATGGATAACGAGCAGATGCACCTTGCTTGCAACCTAACATGCATTTGATAGTTTTTAAATCCCCACCCAAGTGCCAATCTATCTCAAAATCACCAAAGTTTTCTATGTGGAGCTTTGCACCATGAATTTGAGAAAGTATTACTTTAGTGATCCATGGGGTCCTACTAAAAATCCATGAAAGAACATCATTGGATTCTTTAGGTACTTCAATAGCACCTAACCACCATATTTCTTTCTCGGATTGAACACTATATGTAGACTTAGAGCTAGAGTTACAACTTTCATCAGATATGGCATTTCTCATAGCTTCATTCATGAGTGTCAAACTCAATCTCTCCATTCGTCATCCCTTTATAATCTGGCATTCATCTAACTTCAATATAAACTATAATTTGGTATTACAATCTGCATAAATTAGCAAAATCTTTATAACATCAAAATACAATGTATATCAAGGTAACAATAGTGCACATACCTGGTATAGTAGATTTGTAAAATTGAACATTGCCTGTTGAAGCCTCTCCAAATCCACGAATATGTTGTTGTACTTTGTGTAAGGAAATCCATTTCCAACTGCGCTTTTCAACTCTTTTTTGGATGTAGATAAATGATAAATAGACATAGGCATAATATCCTCTATATATAAGTAGTTTCCAAGAATACTAGTTATATCTTCATTGGACATTGACTTCTTTAGCGATACCTTGTAAGGAGATGGAAACATATTCTGTAAAATACCTTCTCTTTCTAATGAATGCTTCAAAAGGTTGTACAATGCACTGTATCCTTTAGTACTAATTCCTGCTTCATCACATACCATCTGCACGTCTCTAGGAGTGATAATATCTTGTAACTTTTTTGTGAAATCTTTAATCACTTTCTTCTTGATAAGGTTTCCTATCCGTGACTCCAAAATACTAACCACCTGCTTGTTGGTCAAACAAGAATTTAATAACTTGAATTGATCCTCTGTTGTTGATGATGCATTAACATCTTCAACGAATGACCTACATAACAAGAAAAAAATATATATATATATACATATAAAAGTCTTCCAAAAAGAGAAACAAATACAAGCCAAACCTTATTGCAAAAACTCGTCGTTTGCGTGCTCCACCACCAATTGAAAGAGAGTCAAAGGATGTTAATGATCGTCTCCTACGTCGCATCCCAAGTGGAGTCTCTCTCAAGTGTTGGACAGTGTTTTTAAATTCCTCAATTGTTCTCTCCTTTTCTTCCATATGCTTTTCAAGCTCTGCAAGCTTTTCTTGTAAAGATATGATTGTGCTTTCAAAAGTGACCAACCTTGTATGATTTAGTTGATATTGTTGAATCCAATACTTAGTAATGGCAGTTGAATGTGTAGATAATCGTTGACAATAACCTAAGAGCCCAGCTTTACCGGCACCGATGAACTGAAGTAAAGTTGAGAGGTTATGGAATGTTGGATGGTAAGAAGACATTGGATCAGGAGGGTATAATGAACCATGAGTCCAAAGATCAATATTCTTTTCTCCAGCTTCACGACGCTCATTTTGAGAGTTCACATCATTGTTGCATTGTGTATTTGGAGCAAACTCTCTGGGCACACGAACATGGATACTTGTTGATGCTGGGGCATGAGGACGTCCTAATGTGAGGTTTGTAATAGGTGTCAACACCATCTTTTCCAACAATTAAACAATACTGAGAAAGAGACCAGAAATTTGTTTGGAAGAGATGCTAGAGCATGATTTTCTCAAGAAAAGTTTGTTTTCTTGGATGAGGATGGGTCACAGTGTGTTTTCCACTGAGAATAGCCAAAATGTTGAAATTTTGAAAAAGTCATTTTTTGGGTGAAGAGTAGTTACGGATTTGATGATGTGGCACTCTACTTTTGGAGGGATTTTAAAAATATTGCTTTTTCAAAAGGAAAATTAAAAACTAAACTCAAAAAAGGTCACTTCTGACATATATATTAAAAATGAGCCCTTTCAAGTAAATAAACACTGAAATTGAGACTTAAAAAAAAAATCATTTTTTTATTCCCATACATGCTCGAGTTTGATGATGTGGAAAGTAGATTCCCTTTCTCTCTCTCTAAAAGAAGAGAGAGAGGAGCCTAGTAAGCCTTAAAAAAGCCTACTCCAGCCTACTAAAAAGTGCCCTATTAAATGCACTTTGTCCCCTTAGACAACAGCAGAATGAGGCTTAATCCCTGAAAATTAGGGATCCTTACAAGGCCCATGCAGGGTTCACCCTTTTTCCTAATGTTTGCTTTTTAGTCAATACGGCCTACTTCTTGCAAGCACGGGTCCCTCAACTAAGGGTATTCAGTGTAATCCAAGCTCCTTTGATATCCCTGTTAGATCTTTGTAGGACCATGGGAAGATATTTTTATAAGCAGAAAGCAAAGAAGTTACCTTCTGTAGTAAAGGGGGATAATGCCATAGCCAAGAGGCCAAGTGGACTACTTGAGGGCTCTCTTCATCTCCTAGATTTACTTCTTGAACAAGTGCTTCAGGACTAGTCTTACTTGAGAAATCATGCCCACTGTATGCAAGAATGGAATTTAGCTTATACTCTACAATATGTTCTCTAGTCCACCCTTGAGGTAAATATGAAAAGGGGAGATCTTCTCTGAATTCAGGCTCATAACTTTCCTTCCCGAATACTTCTATACTTGATGCCCCTTCAAAGTTTGTATTCTAATGCAAACCCTCATTCTCTAACTACTTGTGAACTTCATGGCCTTTTTCTGCAACTCCATGTGCAACTTCTTCCTCTATTTCATTGATTTCCATTGTGCAACACTTTGTACTTTCCATGATCGAATTCAATAATGTATCTTCTTCTTGGGGTAAAGAGGGCATTACCTGAGTGTCCACAGTATACCTAGTAGTTTTCCCTAGGTCGAATCCTTCTTCCAAATGTAGTTGTAGTTGGCTATTGGTGTTTGTTGAAATCCATAGTTTGTTTTTCCTGCAATCTTGCAAAGCTTTTGCTTGCCTTAGCCAAGGCCTCCCCAGGAGTAAAGGGTAAGAGGTCTCCTACGGAAGTGCAATAACAAAAAAATCTAGAACAAAGTGACAACCCTGTACTATCATCAGTACCTTTTCAATAATGCCTAGTGGCGCAACCCGATGTTGATCTACTAGTGTAACTGTGAATGGTGCCATCTTGGTAGGGTTCAAATTCAGTTTCCTCATTGTGAAATCTGGCATCAAATTGATGCCAGAGCCTCCATCTATGATCACACGGGTGGGAGCTTCATCCTTTATAAAAACATATAACCTTGAGCTTTGGTAGTCTGCTACGGGTGCAGGGGGAAAATCAACCATGAAACCATCTATACTAGGTGGTTGGCTCAAGTGAGAAGAGTATAAAATCTTTAATAAGTCACTTCTATTTTTGTATCCATCTTTTTGAGTTCATACAGACTAACCTTGTGATGAATACCTTTCAAGATCTTCTCAATGTTTACCATATGTGTGTCTTCTTGCAGACTTGTTGGTTGCTCCCTTAGTGAAGTAGCCATCCTTTCATAACCTCCTTCAATGTCTACTTGGCACTTCCATCTCGTCTTCTTTTCCTCCTCCCTATCCTAGAGTCCTTGTTGTTCCTCTCTTAAGGTTGTTGCCACTTGTCTGGCTCTAGTCATCACGGGTATTGAAGAAGATGAAATAGTATAAGACTAAGTGGTCATATCTTCTACTTGTGGGGATACTGCAATCATGTGAATAAAGTGGATTCTTGGGTAATCCTTGGTATAGTGATCCTTAGCCTCTGGACAATGCTGACAAGGAGGTGCATCTTCTAGAAGGGAACACCTATTTTGCATATGGCCATACTCACCATAGCGATAACACATCAATGGCCTATTATATCTAGGCTTCGTTCGATGATTCTCCTCTCTATTAGGTGCATTTGAAGTAATAGCATAATATGAATCCAAAGCTTGAGAGTTACTTCGTTGTTGTGTACCCTTGGGGTAGTAACAGTCTCTAGCTTCATGCCCATCCTTTCCACAAAATTGACCACTTATCGTGTTAGGACAATTAGCATTGGAATGTCCACTGTTGTTACATATTGTACACCAAATCTAGCTTCTTATATCCTTAGTGGTCTGCAAATCTTCTAACTCGTGACGAAGTTGGGCTACTTCATCATTAGTGCAACACGACGGTGGCAACACCTGCTCTTCTTGGTCATTTTGCTGCATTGTCAATCGCTCTGGTTCTTTCCTCAGTTGCCCTATAGGTTCTAGTTTAGCTCCATAATTTTGTTGTGTATCCCCTTCAAAATGTTGCCTAGCTTGTTCAATGCGTGATGTCGCTGCAACAAATTCTTTAAGGGTTGCATCCAATCTAAGATACTCATGTAGCTTCTGCTGAGATGACCTAGGCAGAGCTTTTTCTATCCATTTTTTAACCAAGAAATCATCTCGAGCATGTGGTAGACGTGAAACAAGTGCTTTTGTTCTAGTGTGAAGTTCGTGAAAGGATTCACCTAATCTTAGCATTAGGTTCTCTAGCTGATCTAGATCTCTTTCCGAGGAGTCACTTGGTCGAAATGTCTATGAGAACGCCATCTTCAAAGCCTCCCATGTAGAAAAATGGCCATCTGCATATTGACTATACCATATGTCAGCAAGGCCTTCCAACGTTGATGGGAAGAGGACCAGCATTGCATCCTCTATTCTACAGCCTCGTCCACGGCATAGTGAGATGAATCTTGTCACATGATCATTAGCATCCTCATACGCTTGTCCCTTAAAGGTAGGAATGTGATATTGAGTTTGGAGAGTAAGTGAGAGAGATCCTCCATTGGCACTCGTGTTTCCTCTGATGTATCTGAAAGAAATCTAATGTTCTCCTATGCTTTTTCTTTGACAATGGTGTCCCACCCAAATCAATATTTAAATTCAAAGAGGGTAGAGGGGATCTAGGTTCACTATTTGAAGGTAAAGCTGATTTTTTAAGGTTCCTTTGTACATGAAGAGGCTCCTTATCTGCTCGCGTATGGGTCATGTACCTACTTGCAAGATGCAATAGGGCAAAAATAATGGAAAAGGATTATTTACTATGCTCATAGCCTCTCATAGAAATGCAAGGGTCCCATCGGGCATGCCAAACTATAGAGGAGGTAGTGCAGTACCCACTTTTAACAAGAACATGCAATATGCACTTCCAGTACTTCACCTACTCAAGGGAGGTTCTCCTTAGGGAAGTGTACCCTTTAACATTTCTGTGAGCAAGCATGATCTCAATAGATACATGGTATTGTAGATACTCAAACAGAGGATTGATGACAAATGAAAATAGTGTACGACGAAACTAGTCCTTAGTTAAAACAGATGATTGCAATATAGGCAAAAGAAATGCTCTCCGCTAACATGCCATTCAAGAACTACATAAAATCAGTACACGAGATCCGTCCAATACAACGAACACAACTAGGTAGAGGCATCAGTGCAAGGATATGAACACTTTCTCTAAGGGTAAGAGCACGGAAATACCACGTCCCCCAATTTTTGTTTCAATTCAATGGTTTTCAGCAGGGTAATATAAAACCTCACAAGGCATGCAAGTTGTCCACATTAAGGACCTGCAATATCATACATTCGTCTCATAGCATGTGAGTATATGTGTCCATTTTAGGACCCGCAATTGCATACATATCATCGCCTGCCACATGCAATCAAAAGGAAGAACAAAAACCAAATGTGTACCTGATAATATTGAAGGCCTCTCACAAACCAATAAACCAATCCTCAATCACTAAAAACTGCTCTTTATTTTTCTCTGTAATCCCTCTTATTTTTCTCTCTGTGTATGTGCAAGTAACCCTCGACCTTTCTCATTTCTTGCACCTACTATAACTAATCCGCTAATCCCCTGATGAAGGTGTGTTTTAGTGGCCTGCCTCTTTTTCTCTTAATCTGTTAACTATCTTCTCCTTCCATCTTGACTCCCTCGTTTATTTAAAAAAGGGACTGCCTAACACCTTCGATGTGTGCATGAAGATCCAGGAAGTAGAGTGCGAGGAGAGAAAAGACTTCTTGAAAATGTCATCACGTTCCTCTTCATGAACTTCAAAGTGAATTAGTGGAGATAAAATCTCCACTGTAGCACACACCCTACTTCTCTCTCTCTGCATGTGGAGTGCCTTGTGTTTCTTTATCTCTTTGCTGTACGTCTATACTTCCTTGTGTACGCAGCTTGCTTCTCTCTCTTTGTTGAGCGTGGACCGTAACTCCAAGAAGAAGAGATAAAAAAAAATACAACACACCATACACCACGTATATATATATATATATATATATATATATATATATATATATATATATAGATATATATATATATATATATATATATATATATATATATATATATATGTATGTGTACATATATATATATATAGAAACAAACCACATGCACACACATACTTTTTCAAATCAGCCATACTCTTCTCATCATTGTCAGTAATGATCAAATCATCAACATAAATCACTAATAGAATTTTTTTCGTTTCCTTGATTCCATACAAACAGTGAATAATCAGCCTCCATTGCATAAATTTCACATCCAACAACTTCTTAGTAAATCTTTCACACCATGCTCTTGGAGCTTGTTTCAAACCAAAAAGCACTTTCTTTAATTTGCATACATATTCAGGATATTTGGATGCACATAACCTTCTGGTTGCAGCATATAGACTTCCTCATGCAATTTTCCAGTAAAGAATGCATTCTTAACATCCATTTGATACAATTTCCAATTGTTCATAACAACCCTATGCAATCACGTTTTTTACGGTTGTCATTTTCACAACTAGAATAAACGTTTCATCATAATACAATCCATATACTTATGCATATCCTTTTGCAAACTAAGCCCACTTTAAATCTTTCCAATGAACCATCACTTTTGCACTTCACTTTGTATACCCATTTGCATCCAATAGCTTTCTTATTCAATGGCAATTTCACTAATTCCCATGTAGCATTCTTCTTCAATGCATTCATCTTATCATCCATTGCTTTGCACCAATCTTCACTTTGTGACACATCATGAAAATTCTTTGGTTCATCATGCTTAATTCTCTTAGTCATGTATGCACAATGAAGCTTCATAGATGTATTGTA
This sequence comes from Ceratopteris richardii, assembly GCA_020310875.1. Lineage (NCBI taxonomy): Eukaryota > Viridiplantae > Streptophyta > Polypodiopsida > Polypodiales > Pteridaceae > Ceratopteris > Ceratopteris richardii. The sequence continues at coordinate 1,710,336 of CM035420.1, read as the reverse complement.
TAGATTCAATCTATCCACAGGATGTCTTACTCTCGTAGATCGTCTCAAAGGTGTTTCTTCATCTGATCTTGAACGTGTCTCTTTCCTTGCATGTGGGGAACATATTTGTCCTTCATAATTTTCAACATTCTAGGCGTAACTATCTCATCATCAATATCGGAATTAGACACGTATGTATCTTTCCCCTTCTCCTTTCTTGTTGCATAGTCTTTTGCATTTTCACTCCATGACGTTTCAGGTGTAGGAAACTCATAACAACCATAGTCTTGACTCTCTTCATCGTCAAAATTCCTACGACTTGTTCGTGGCTCATCATGAACATTATGCATAGAATCATCCATATCATTCTCTATCAGAGCCATGTATTTGGGTGCGTACCATGATGCATTTTTTCATCGAATATGACATCTCTGCTGACTATACATTCTTCTGTAACAGGATTATAACATCTATATCCTTTCTTCTCTTCTGAGTATCCAACAAATATGCACTTTTCTGATTTTGCCTCAAACTTGTGTCTCAACTGACTAGGCATATGCGCATAACAAATACCTCCAAACACTAATAAATAGCTCACATTTGGCTTATGCTTCCATAGCATCTTATAAGGAGTGAGATCATGAACCATGCCTGTTGGAGCTTGATATATAACATGCACAACCGTATGACAAGCTTTTGCCCAAAACATATCTAGCATGTTCTTTTCATTCAACATGGCTCTAGCAACTTCCTCAGTCACCACGATGTTTGCGATCTACAACACCATTTTGTTGTGGTGTGTATCTACAAGACAATTGCCTTCTGATTCCATGGTCACTAAAGTATTGATCAAACTTTCTGAGAAAATATTCTCCCCTGAATCTGATCGTAGGCATTTTATATACATTCCCAATTGCTCTTCAACCATATTTTTGAATCTCACAAAACACTCAAAAACTTCACTCTTATGCTTTAGGAAGTAAATCAATGTATATCGGCTATAATCTTGAACGAATATCAAAAAGTATAGCAAGGGACCAACTGATTTTGTTCTAGCAGGTCAGACCACATCACTATGGATTATCTCTAGAGGTCTCCTCCTTTGCGTTTCTCTTTTTGAAAACTTCATACATTGATGTTTTCCAAATGCGCATGCTTAAGAAATTCTTTCAAAGTTTAAATGATCAAAATCTTGGTAGTCCACGCACTAAGATATGCTTTTCCATGGACTTCAATTTGCTCAAATTAATATGACCAATTCGTTTAGGCCATAATTCAGCTATATCCGAGTATTCACTATTATTGGCATACATGTTCTCATAAAGAGGTGTACCATGTCAAATGGTGAACAATCTACCCATTTTCTTTCCATGACCAAGTAATTTCCTCTTTTTCCATACTTAAAAAATCATGTTCATTGTGTAAATGAATTGTTCAGTGTATTCCATGTCACTAAATTTCGGGTCAAAAGACTATCAAAGACCTCTTATTCCTTTTCTTCATCACTCCTTCGCATCAATATATAGATAGTTCCTCCTCATGAACTTGAGAGTGAATTAGTGGAGATAAAATCTCCACAGTAGCACACACCCTACTTCGTTTTGTTAACACACCATATAGTTTTTTTTTCCTGTTTTACTTTTTCTTTTGACTTGTTAGTTCTATTTCAATAAAAGTTTAATTTAGATGCATACGTATATAGACTACATACAAACATAAAGAGACTACATACAAACATACATTTTTACATACTTCACACACATAATCATATATACATAACGACATACATGCAGACATTAAGCACATAAATAGACATATACATACAATTGCTCACAACATGAACACACGTATTAAAGGAAACATATACATATATGGTACCACACATATTCACATATGCACATGTAATCATAATACTCATTTAACATTCCAACACACACAATTAAACTATACACGTAGGCATTCACACACCACATTCACAAATAGACATATAGGCACATACATAGTTAAGTACTCACTTTCTTTTGTACTCACTTTGTCCAGAATGTTATCCGGTTTTAGGACATTACTCCTCAAGTTACCTTCCTCTTGAGCATAATCATCTAGTTCTGTCTGCTTTAATCTTTGTTTATCATAAGCATTAACCTCATCAGTAAAATTGGAGTCTATATTGGCATCATTCCTTACCTTCTTGTTGTCATGATTAACTCTTAGTTTCTAGC